>QUSF01000014.1:13342676-13736539 GCA_003676055.1 Chloebia gouldiae | reverse complement strand
CGGGGCGCCGTCCTGCTCGCGGCGCCGCCGCCCCGCGCCGGGGCGGGGGTCGCGGCTCGGCCGGGGATGCTGCGGCAGCGGGGGCCGGGCGGGGCGGGCTGAACGCCGCGGGCTCGGGGGCAGCCCGGCACGGCGGGCCCGGCGCTGCGGAGGCTTGTGCGCCCTGTAATTCGGCGCTCGGGGAGACGCACCTGCGGGTGCCGCGGGAGCTGCTGCTGCTGCTGCCAGCCCCGGCCGCGGAGCTCTCCTAGCGTGAGGTTTCGTGTCGCGAGGGTTTTAATCTCCGAAATGGGGAAGAAGCAAAAGCGCCCAGTGTGTGTTCGTAGACAACAATTTAAAAAAAAAAAAACCAAACAGTAACGGTGGAAAAGAATTATAATGGTGGCATTTCTGCTTGAGCAGTGATCTGTTGAGATTTATACCAAGGGGATGTTCTGTAGGTTGTGGTGATTTCTCTTTAATGACACTGAGACTTTGCTTTCGTCACCCAGAGCCTGCTGTTCACTTCGTGTTCTGTCAAATGTACTTTGGCACACAATGAAACGTAGGCAACCTCAGCCTTTAACTTCGAGCTGCAGGAGGTCGAGCTGCTTATCTTCAGTTTAAGAAAGCAAAAGTGCATGGGAAGTTTGTGCTCTAGCAGAGCCTTAGTGTCCAGGCCAGACATCAAATTCAGGTAAGGATTGTCGATCTGGTACTCCACCTGGTATGCTGTGTAAAGATGTAGAGCACTTTCCAGGGAAGCTGGTGCATCTTGCAGGGTTAGAACTTCATATCTATAACAGGTTTGTTTTTGGTGTTTCTGGGATTTGAGCCTTGCTTTGGTGCAGAACAGAATTTTTCGCTATGAAGGTGTTAAAAGTGAAATGAAGTTGAATCTTAAGTTCTCATTTTGTTACATTTCTATAATTGAGAGCCACTTCACATATGTACTAAGACTTTAGTAAATTTCTCTCTTCTGGAAATTTACTGAATTTACTTTACTACGTTTCTCTCTTCTTGGGTTAGCCTGAGGCAGTAAACATTTACTTTGTTGATCATGAATGAAATTGGCAAGGTTTTTTTCTCGTGTATATAATGATCCTATGCCTCTAAATTCTATGGGCCCATTTTGAATTATCTGCCTCCCAGCTGAAGAGGTGATGGCCTAACAAATGGGACATGAGTAACCTAAATATCAGCCAAGGATCTATGTCAATATACAACTTAGAGTTGAAAAGTTGTTTTTAAAGTTGAAGTTTACTTTCTGCTCCTATATAGTATTTTTCTTTATAAAAATATCAATGTTTGGGTTCCAAAAATTGCCCAGCATTGTCTTTTAACTGTAAAGCTGTTGAAAAGGGCAGAAATAGTATCAATTAACATAATGATCTCATTTAATGTATTGTTATACTAATGAGTAATCCTGTTTAATGGAACTGTTCGTGTAAAAGCTCATTGGAGTAAAATCCATTACTTTTGGATCTGATCATCCTTTAAGAGGGATTGGTTATTTGGAATAAACCAGTTAATAGGAAATGCTGGCAGCAGGCTCTTCAGATAAAAGGCCATCATGCCATCAGTCTTGTCATGAGCATTGCTTGCCTGGAATCCTTAGAAAGTGTGGATCTCTCAAAACGGAGAGGAGATGAAGGAATATAAGATTACAGAACGTAATATGATAAAATATATCAGCAGTGGTTGTGGTGTTCTCTTTCAGCCACTATTCACTGTAAACAGCAGCACCATCTTCTAAATTAGAAGCTTTCAGGCAGGGTTAAGTCCCGTGCCAACAGGGATGCTAAGGAGGTCAAAATACTAATGGTGCTTTTGGTAATTAGGTTGAAAATCCTGTATTGTGTTTCAGTTAGAGCAATAAAAACAGATTATGTAAATCTCTGGATACCTGCACACATCTATGTTACAGTAAAATCCCAAGAGATTTAAGTAGTTATCTGAAATTAGAAGTTTGGCTAGTCAGGAAAGGTCTTTGCATTTCTTCACAGCTCTTGGGCACGCACCCCAGCTTACCTTCAACTGCTACCAAGTAGGTGCATTTTGGAAGATATTCTGAGAATGCTGTTTCCTCCTTAATCAAAAGTAGCTGTATTTGCAGAGTTCTGGACTTTGCTCAGTAGTCATTCTCTGTTCTAAAGGGAGGATTCAGCTGCAGCAGTTCTGCTGACAATATCCTATAGGAATTGAAGAAAGTCTCCTCAGTGGGTGGTTTTGCTTATCCCTGGTCACATGGGGAAGTGGTGTCGCAAGTTCTTGCTCAAATGCCTGTTTCACTGCAGATTGTTGGGTTTTCCGTGAGCACTTAGTCTGTGCTGAGCTGAGGTCCTGCTGCAGAGTGCATTTTAATGGCCTTTATTGAAGAGGTATTGGCACTGCTGGCAAATGTCCTCACTGCAAGGAGGCTTGGCTTCTTAGCCAGAGGAAATGCCTGATAAGGATTTACTTCGATGAGGTGGCTAAACAACTTATGGATCAGGAATAACCCTTAAATTGTAAATAATGTCTGCAATTATTCCCTGAAGCCTAAGAAATTCTGTGCTTTTAGGCTAATCAGCCCAGATGGCTTGTGACATGACACACACAGCACAAGGGAAGAATCCAGGGAGAACTGCATGTCCCAGCTTCTCTTGACTCAATAATATGCCTGCTTTAAGCTGGAGGTTGAAAAATCTCTTCTAGATGGATGCAGAGTTTATCACTACACTGTGGATTTGGATGATAATTTGATTCACGCTCTTTTTGTAAGTTGTTTTAAAGATTGGCTTTACTTAAATGCTATTTTTTTCTGATCTTCTATGTTAAAATTATTACACAGCCATGTTGATACATATTCTTAATGAGTTGAGGGTTGCTGTGGCTTTTGAGTAACCTTCATCTCAGTAAGGCAAACTTGCAGAGGTAGAAACTTGGCAAGGCCCAGGCTGCTGCTGTCGGTAGCAGGAGACTTGAGGGGAGGAGCACAATCTGTCAGCCTGCATAGCCTTGTCCATCTGTAAACAGAGTTAAAAACAGAAAAAAAAAATCTTCTCTGTGTAGATTTTTTAATCATGGAAGCTTTTGGAAACGGTAATTTGGATATATTTAGCTTTACTATGACTCCATGGAGATTCTGATTAAGCAAAACAAACTATATGTCGTATCACCTTGCTGTAAATTTGAGTAAAATGCAACATAGATGACTAACTCCGAAACTGATCCTGTGACAAACTATCACTTGTAACTGAAGTTACATCTCAGTTTCTCAGAGAATCTCTTTTTTTCCCCCTTCAGTTTCAAACCTCTGAGGAAATAACAAATATCTGTGTCTTCCACATTGTAGGAAACTGGCCTTGAGAAGTACATTCCAATATAGCTGTTGGTGTATAAAGCTAGTAGGAAAACACAAAACACACATTAAAATCCTGGAGGCTGCCAGTCTGTTGTCAAAACCATGTTGGTATTTGTTATGCTGTGGCAAACTTGCAAAGTTGTTTGGTACTCAAGCATTTTCAGGGAGTCTGGTTTTGAGACTGGAAACTGATTTATATCAGTGGAATTATAGACAGAAGCTATATTGAGTCTAGCAGTAATGAAATGAAACTCAATAGCAAGAAAATGATTCTTTGAAGATGTGTTTTGCAAATAAGCAAGTTTCAGCTGAAAGCTCTAATACACAGCTGTGTGAGTGCAGTATTTTTGATCAAGGGTAGGTGTTAAGGAGAAATAAAACTTCAAATAATACAGTATCTTCATGAAAACATAGATGTGAAACAAACTGGAGTGTTTGGTAGCCAGGAGAGCAGGTATCAGTAGCCTCTTCTGGCAGTGTCGGGGGTTTAGAAGTAGTTTTAGGTCTTCCTTGGGAATCTGTGCAAGACAATGAAATAACCTTGAAAGAATTGTTATTTGGGCTCTGGAACTCCTTGCTTAAGGCTGTCAAGGATGCAAAAAGTTTGAGGCTCAAGGACAGGTTACACGAAATAGTGGACAAGAGATCTGTGGAGGGTTCCTGAACAAACTGCATCAAATTTAAGAAATTCTATGAATTGAGAACAGTTAATTCTGTCTTTGCCCTAATCATCCCTTCCCTGGTGCATTTTTATTTTAAGGAAACCACAGGAGTTAATGGGATTTTTGTATTCCTCACCTCTAAAATAAAATTGACAGGAGGAACTGTATGGAGAATTGAACTGGGCATTGAAGTGCCATGATCAGTGAAATTCCACAATTTATATAATATTTCCAGCTTATGCAGGATTCACTGTCTGTCTTTTATGATAGCAGTGTTAAGGATTTTCTCTGTCAGTCATTTTTCTGGTGTTTTTTTAAATCCAGCAGTGGCTGATTTAACAATATGGTTTTTTTAGATACATAGCAATGTGCTGACATGTTCTTGTCTCAAGATCATGATCTTCTGTAAAAAACGGAACTATGCTGAAGTAGCATTGGCAATATGTAGAAAAGAAAATCTCTAAACTATTTTTTTCTCTCTTCTTTCTGCTTCATCTTGCCTAATCTTGCTCAGTTATCATGTGTAAACCTCTTCAGGCTTATTGAAGATATCCCAGTACCAATGAGTCTATGAGTTACATGCAGACTCTTCCAGTTATCTCTGCTTGCCATTCAGCTTAACCTATAACTAGAATTCTTACTTGGGCAGCAGGAGAAAGAAAGAATGAGTGTATGTGGCTGGAGGGGGAAAAAAAACAACTTACATATTGGTTGAAAGCACAGCCTCATTGAAGATTTAAACCCATGGAAACTCTTAATCTTAAGATACTCACATAGAAAAATTGTTCAGCAGCAATTCAGACAGGAAGTATTGTTTCAGTTATTAGTCATTATTTAATCATTACAAAATAGATATTGAAAAATATGTTAGTACCAGTGTGAGAGGCTTCTAGCGCAAGACAGCTCAGTTTTTACATGGAGAACATGCATCAGTTGAATAAACAAACCAGAGGAGTAGGATGGACAACATGGCAGTCTAAAAAGGGATATTTCCAGTTATAATTAGCTGTATACGAAGTTTCACTTGGCTTTCAGCCTGCCTGTTCTTATCAGCAAGAAAATCCTGTTCCAGCTAACATGTTTGTATGTTAGAAGTAGAAAACAGTAACTGGTAACCAGCTCTTTGAGTTTCACTCTTTGGGTGAAGTAAATGTTTCCTAGAAGAGTTAGAGATGGGAATAGTGTGTTTGAATCACTAGGTAACAGTGGATAGTGCTGAGGAAAAAAAGGTTATTCCTCTGTTTTTAAGTGAAATATTTGCTAGAGAACAGCAGGTAATTCCTTCTGGTTTGCAGTAGGACATTGTTTTTGAGACAGATGCAATCTTTCTGGATTTGTTCTTACAAAACAGATTAAATTACCCATGTGAAATGCTGCTGCTGGAGGACTAATACCATCAGCAGAAGCAGGGGCCTGTTTCTGCTGTCAGTTGCTTTGATGCTGACATAATCACAAAATGTTTTGAGGAGAGATCAAGATCTGATATTTCACTGGTAGAAAGCTTTAATTCTAGATTGCAATTGATGTTTGGAGTTTTTCAGTCAATCTTAGCCACAGCATAAAATTTAAATTGCCTTTATGATGGTGATGCCACCTTTAAAACCCTTCTGAAAGGCAGGTTTCTGATTACCTGCTGCCTTATTCTTCACGTAAGAATGCCAGAAATGTTTGAGAAACCTTGGAAAAAACACTCAGATGAGAAAGAGGGGAGTCTTTCCAAAATCTATGTACTTGCACACAAGCATATACACAATTATGGCTTATCTTCCAGGACAGAAATCTTGCTAAATGCAGGGAAGTTTTAAGACAGCATAGGAACCTAGATATAAATGTGCTTTATAGTCACAGTATGTTTGGGGTTGTTTTTGGAAGGGCTTGGGAAGTGGTGCTGGTGAATGATTAACAGGTTTTGGCTTCTTTGTAGATGTGTGACTTTGTCTTCAGGTTGCAGGGCATTGGATCTGTAAGGCAGGCAGTATCTATCTTCTCTTACTTCAGTTTTTCCCCTTTCTTTTTGTTATCCCTGCAAATTTGGTAACAATTTAAAGTATCATCAACGAGAAAAACAAGTAAAGGCTTTTTGTTTCTCCAGCAAAGATGTTGAAAACATCTGCATCTTTTGCTATATAAGAGCTATTAAGCAACCCTAGTGAAGAAGCTTCACTTGCTCACTTGGGTAGAATCTCTTGGAATGGTTCAGTCCACAGCAGGCTGTTCCTTGCATGACATAAAGAGTGAAGTAATCCACATAATTAAATTCCTTCTGGCAGGAATGTTTCTTCACTGGAGTCAGATGTATTGGTCATGGTTATGGGAATTGTTTCTGATATATGGCAATATATCCCTCCCACCTCTTGCAGCGTTCTTGGGATCAGCACACCTAATGTAGTGCTCTTCTCATCTGGGCCTTGTGTTCCTTGTGTGCTAGTGAAAGCCACTGGGCTCTGAGTCGTGTGGTTTGGAGCTGGTTATGCAAGGGCTGCCTGGCATTTAGGTCTGCAGCTACAGGCTTGACATTGCTCGTCCAGGTTTAACAGGTTCTGCTGAAGAAGGGAATTGATAACTTCCTCCAAGAAGACACATCAGATGAAGAGCAGGTTCAGAGAGGAGTCATGCATCTCCAATGCTTTATTCCAATTTCTAGCTGACCTGTCCCTGACAGCAGTTAGGCTGTCAGCACTAAGGCAGGAAAGAGTAATTGTCATTGCACTTCACGTCTCATTTATGAGCAAACCATAATAACCTGCATTAACACTTAAGAGGAGCTTGAAATCGTGCTGTCAAGGCTTCTTGTTCACAGACTCTGATATTCTCTTTTACTGGGAGCAATTTATCTGTACCCTCAGATAGCCTCTTCCACCTTTTCTTTGTGGTGAAGCTGCTCCTTGCTGCAGCTGGCTAAACATCTGGACCTCGACTGCCTTCCACCTTGTTCATTGTGTAAGAATGCCAAAAATCCATGCAACTTCACTTGTTTGAGACAGGTTTTTAGCAAAGGTTTTTCTTGTAGTTAAAATTTGCATGACTTCTCTTCAATAAACTCTAAAGGGGTTTATGATAACTTATACCCTGTTTTGGTTAGGTTTGATGTAAAAATTTGGAGTGTTAAAAGGCATAGTTTCTGTTTGACTAATATGAAAAGCACAAGTGGGCAACAATTACAAAATATCCTTATCTTGGCAGATAACAGCCCTTTTTTGCTTCCTTGAGGTGCTTGGTGCTCCATGTAAACAGCATTAATGGCAGAGTGAACTGACAGTGTGGCCCTGAGGGATGCAGAGGGAGTTGTTGATTCTGGAAGTTTTGTGGTAGCTTTCTTCTGCACAATAGAGCTGCTTTCTTTTTCTCCAGTAAGTGCTTATGTCCTCTTGACTTATCAAACATTAAGAATTCTGATGAATAGCAAGAATGCTTTTAGAGATGGCAAAGGATGTCACATTTTCTGCTGTATTGACTAAAGATACTTCTCAGTGTAAGAAATACTGAAACTCTTTATGATGTATTTCTTGCTTCCTTCTCCCTTTATTCATTATCACGTTCTGCTCCTGTTCTTTGACCCAGTGTATTTTGGCAGTAAATTGAGCACAAGAGCAGCTTGTTTGTTGTTTGCTAGATCAGCCCTTCAAAGTGGGTAGAACCTTGTTAGTGTAAAGGAGAAAAAACAGAAAAGGATGTATCTCTAAGCTGTCTTGAGACCTGAAAACAGAATCTCACAATTTGGGATGCAGAAAGGCAAGGTAATTTCAGAGAAGCCCTTGCAGTCTTGGAATTTCTTGCTATGCTTCCTGACTGTGGTACCTCCAGAAGACAGTGTCACTGAAACTGGTGTTACTCACTGTGGTTTGGACATAGGGAAGGGAGAGTGGCTAAAATTCAGGGATGCCTTCATAAAGCATTGGGAATTGATTCAAAAACAGGTGTTTTGGAGAAATAATGACAGGAGAAGGAAGGCTTGGAGGATTTTACTGCAGAGCTGATAAATCTTAGTGGATCTTGGAGTGAAGGTGGCACTTTTGACTGAACTGAAACCACAAAACAAAAAGTTGTAAATACACAAAGTTCAATCTTGAAGCCGTCAGAATTTCTGGTTGCATTCTGATTCATTTTACTTCATACAGCATGCATGATTTCCTCAGGATTCATGATCTTGAATTCCCTAGGGCTTGTCATGCTCAGAGCAGGTGTTTGCCAGCTGGATCTCTTGCCAGTTTCTTCCATTCTGTTAAGCTCCCATGGTCCTCTTAAAGCTGAAAATTGACTTCCAGTCATGCTGCCCATCTTGCAATGGTCTTAAGTGAGTGCTTAGGAAGCCTTTTGCTGTTTCTGTTGCAAGGACCTCCCAGATTTTTCCCTGTTGACATTCAATACCTTCCTATGTTGGTGGAAATAAGCTATTTTCACATAACTGATCTAATGTGTTTTTAATAATCCAGAGATATAAGAGGTGGCTTTATAAGCTGTGCACAGGACACAATGGAAATACATGTGCACTTTAAATTTCTGTGAATGAAACACAGATCTGAAACTGCTGCTGAGGGGAATTGCTCTGCCCTGTCACCAGTCTGTCAGATATGTTCCATCCCTCAGCTGGGTATTCCACACTGCTGTGACAACAGGAGGGGAATTCAGTCCCATTCAGGAATCTGGAACTGGAAAATGCTGCGATCTTTCTAGTGGCAGGGATTGTAGGGATTGCAGTATTTTAAGGTGCTTAAGCTTTCAAATGTGGGAATCTTTAAGTTGTCTTCTAGTGTAGGGCAGAGTCTCAGATGCAAAGCTGGACTTTGCTGAGAAGCTAAAGTATAGGAAACTGCCTTCCTGGTGGTGCTAAAACAAACTGTGAATGAAATTAGAGTGAATGTTGTGCTTTACAGTTGAAACTAACAGTGCAGGATTTTATCGAAGTGTAAATAATCCTGTAGAGGAAGTACCAAGGAGGGCGAGAATGAATATCCTTTTGCTTATCACCAGGATCTTGAATATCCTTGAAGGTAAGGATGTAGGAGCTTTTCAGTTAATTCAGATTATACTTCAGAGGGGGTCTGTGGATTTTAACTCCTTTTCCCTGGATCATTATGTAAGGCTAGGCTCTTTATAATTAGCTTAATTCCGATTAGGCTTGTGTGCACTAGATAATGTATTTCCCAAGGCAAAGAATATAAAACTTGTTTGCCCAAATGTCAGTTTTTTAAAAATCCATAGATTGCTTAAGTCTAAAAATACTTTGAATTTCTTTATAGTACAGTAGGCTACAATTTAAATTTTATTGAACTTGAATCTTCTGGGATGCAGAAATCATACTCTAAATAGTAACAGTGCTGCTTGATAAGGGAGTTTAATTGTTAGGCTAGTGTAATCTTTCCTAGTAAGCATAGCTAAAGATTAAGGAAGTTTAGAGAACTTAATAAGAAAATTCCCCATTTTCTGGGAAACGTCTGCCAGACATGATGCTGTTAAGTTTTAGTGTTTTTTTTTGATGACGTTGTGTGTCAGTGAAACAAGTGAAACCTGGGCTTGAGCAAGTGGTACAGTAGTTACAGTTACATAGCTAATAAAATACAGAGAGGTATTGTTTGTTTTTAATTTAATTATCTGAAGTGTTCTGGGCTATCAGTATGGTTTTGTTGAAGATAATGTGTTGTCTTTGCCTAATCAAGGATAAATGAGCAACAGCCCTTCCCAGAGAACTGGAAAGGTCTCCTTTTCAAGTTTAATTTGCAGCACTTGGTGGAGGATTAAAGTAATCTAATTAAATGGCCTCATTTAAATTTTGCAGTCACCTAAGAGATGGTAGACAGATGTGAAAAGGGAATTATCCATAGAGCATGCAAGTTAAATTAGCAGCTTTCTAATTTAACTTTTTCAATTTGGAAGATTTCTTCACAGGACTTGCCTTTTCTTTAGAGTTGGGTTAACTTCTGAGGGATCTGCACTATGATGCTTGCTGGGAATTAATTCATCAGCATATTAAAGGCCATTTTTTATTCATGGAGTTATTAAAGAAAAGATTTATTTTATGTAGTTGACATGAAATAAAGATCTTTGATGTTGCCTGATGATATTATTTTCCTGTGCAAGGTATGCAAATCCACTGTAGGCAAGAAGTCTGACATTAGACACTTCTATCCACGTGCAGACAGATGTCATACACGGCAAATGAAATATTCTGTGGTCCCGGGGGAAATACTTGTGTCCTTCTTTGCACACCTGGGTGAGGGCAGTATCTCTGATGTGCAAGAATTCACTGAGACTTTGAGAAGTCACATTTGTGTCTTTCACAATGGAAATGCACACACCAGTTGCAGAATGTGGATTCTGATGTTTTCACAAGTTAGGAGCCTCTAAATGCCCTCTCTGCAGTACCTTTCTCTTTCTATCTTTGTAATGTAGATCTGCTTCCAGGAGTACTGCTCCGGGGCATCCTCTTCACTGACAAATCCTAAGGGCATTTCAGTTTGCATGAATTTAATACCACTTCGATCTTATCCTTGATTTTATCTAAGAATGTAAATGTTTCTTAGTGACCTCTTGCAGCCTGAGGAGTGATTCACTTGAGGGTAATGCTTGCTGTGGTTACACAAGATATTCTGTGTACTTTGAATAAGTAGAACTTCTGAATTCACTTACTAACACTGACCTTATGCAACTGTTGCACTGTACTTCAGGTTTTATGTGTGAATAAGATGATTTCCAAAATAGACTACAGTCTCCATACAAAGAGAAAACAATGACTAGGAATGTGAATCTTAATTTGGGGAGATCCATAACGTCTGGGAAGAAAAAATATTGTGGTGAGATGCATGATGAGTGGTTATTTCCTATATTTTAGGCATTGGGAAAATGAAAACAATCTCAAAAAATTAGCTTTTAGTCAGATTTTACGTTATCATTTTTTGCAGGTTTATGTCGCAGACCACAGGTTTTTGCTGTGTCATATTTGTGGCTGTTTTAAAAATACTAAATCTTAAGTTTATAACTTAATAATTGTAACAGTTGAAAAGTTCAGTTTGTTGCTGAAAATAGGTAAATGGAAAAAAAACCCAAAAAAACCATCCAACCTCATCTCAAGTTTATTTTATATATTACAAAAGGAAAGCAAAAAAAAGATAGTTTATGTAGAGAATGAAAATTGGGAGAGAGAGCTGTCATCTGAAGTACTGCCAGATAACTGCTGGAACTCTGGAGTTCACAAAATGTCTGGGTTACTCTTTATCAGCATGGTGGAGTTAGGCACAGAAATCTAGGCAGCATATAGCTACAAATATATAGAAAACTGTGCTTAATGTGTGGTTTACTCAGGTTTAATGTTGTTTTGTTTTTCTTTCTTAGATTCAAGCACCCTTTTAGGACCAATGTACCCAATAGCTCATGGAAGAAAAAAATCAAAACAGGACATCCTTGGTTTCCAGGCTACCGAAATATGGAACGAAAACTTTAGGGACTGTTTTGCAACCTATGCCAAACGGGACGGCTTTGAACTTAGCAGGGAGTAACGGTGGCAAAAATTTCAGCAAGCACAATGGCACTGTTGGAATGTCTTCCTTTGCTTTCAACTGGAAAAAATCAAATAAATATCAGCTTAACGATCAGAATGGGAGAGAGGCCAACACCAAACGCAACTCTAATGAAAAATTAATTGATCCTGAGAAGTACCCTCAATCTCAAGGAGCATTGGGCAATGATGAGCTCAGGGTGAGTTTGAACAGTACTGCTTCAGTTGTGTCAAAAGCAGCAAAGCAAACCAATATGTTTGTGTCTTCTACTGAGGAATTAAATCCAAAGTCTATACCTGGACTCTCCAGTTCAGCTAAATTCACCAAAGGTACCCTGTCAGGAAGGACATATTCTGGACTCAATGCTCCAAGATCAAATTTAAATGGATTTTATGGAAGTCGGCCGGTGGTAGGTTTGCAGAGACCTAGAGCTAATTCTGGTGCCACAAGGACAAGTTTGGGAGAAACCCTGGCACAGTCTACAGACAATGCTAGCAAGGCTTTTTCCTGTGACAGAATGGTAAGATCACAAAGTTTTTCACATTCCATTCAGAATTCTTTCCTTCCCACTGCATCTCTAACCAGGTCACATTCCTTTAATAAAGCTGTGGATCTTACAAGGCCTTATCACAGTCAAAATCTCGCTGCCAGGACGTCTCAGAGGTCTGCTCTGCTATCAAGAAACGCGTGTCAGTTGGATGTACCCAATGGAAATGAGCCGATGAAGTATGGATTTACCAGACCGTACTCAGCTATGTCAGCTCCTTGTTCCAAGAAACCCCCACTGTCAAATGGATCTGGGTCAGCACCTTCCTATGGATACAGATTGAGTCGGCCTTCTCTGCTGAAGCCTACCAGGCAGAGGTTTGCTGGGAATGCCGCTGTGGATGGCAGCAAAAGTGCGGCTCCGGACACGCGCATGGTGGAGAGCGCGGAGATTTCAGCGAGCATCAATAGAGCCGTTAACAAAAACAGTATTCTAGAGAGCAGGGCTCAAAGAACAGAACCTGGCGAGGCCTTGCATGAAAGTCTGGGGAAACATGGGTCAAAAGTGATGTGTATGAGCGATGATGGAGATGAAATATCTATATCTTCTTTGTCATCCTCTGAGAAAAACGATTTGAGTGAAGACTTCAGTGACGATTTCATAGATATAGAAGAGGCAAACAGAACTGTACAAATCCAGCAGAAGGAGAGCTGCCTTCAGGAGTTAGAGCATGGGAGCAGAACGTCCATCGAGCCCTTCACGTCTCTCAAGGAAGGTGGAGGATCTTGCTGTAATGCTGACGACTGGCTTGATATAAATGTGTCTGGTAAATACCTTTCTTATGTTCTATTTGAAATTTTAGGTGCTAAATCAAAATTCTGTAATGGTAATTAAATTATTTCATGTAATTGCCCATTGATTTCTTTCAGAATGGAACTGCTCTATGCTGGCATATTTGTTTGCTTGTGCCTTTTCTGCATTACAGTTTTTCCCCAAGCATTACTTTGAAGAGCTCTTTGTGATAAAAATGAAGGTGACCTCCTTTAAACACATTTGTGTTGTGGTTGTGGAATTCCTCATATCCTTGCTTTGCCATTCATTTTCTGGGTTGATGATATTTTAAGAAAATTTCACCTCGTGCTCCCTCCACCTCTGTAGGCAGGGAACAGCTGTAACTGGTTCTAAGTAATGGAAATAAGTGTAGGATGTGTAATTGAATTAGTTCAGTTATAAACAGGATTGTTACTGGGTCTTTTTTGGTTTTGTTTTTTTTTAATGTATATTAATTCTTTAAAAATGAGTTGAAGACATAAGAAGATGCTTTTGAAAGTCACATTTTCAAATCTTTGATGGGCTTCTCATGATAAAAGCTTGTTTGAGAGATATTGCAATTGAAAGACTAGATCTAAAGGATACGTTTTGGACCCACCTTCTAATATGTTAAAGAGATGCAGATTTCTAGAAAGAGCTTCTACAGTGGGTGAATTACAGCAGTGTAAAAGGTTAGCAGAGATGTAGTTTGGAAGATTCCTTGGTTGTAGCTGCCAAACCAGTTTGAGGTTTCTCCCTTCTGGGATGAGGGAACAATAATGTAGAAAGCTTTCAGGTGTTCCTGTTACAGTACAGTTCCAGCAAAGGTAGCACAACAGTAACAGGCATTTTAACGTTTATTTTCTTGAATTTTGGATTGTTTTTCTAATCTTAACTGATGCTTTTCTCTTTAAGCAGTGGATGACAACAGTGAAAGCACAAAACACACTACTGAGAATGTCATCTCTTCAGAGATGAACTACAGAGCTGGCTCCTCCTTTGAGCTTTCTCCGTCTGACAGCTCTGATGGCACATATATGTGGGATGAAGAAGGGCTGGAACCTATAGGAAGTGTCCATCCATGTGGAAGTTACGACTCTTCAGAAATGAACAGCATAGTATGTATCTACATTCATAACTTGCATTATTACAATGTGTTGAGTTTATTGCTTATTAAGTATATTTTTAAATATTAGTGCTTTAAAAAAAATGTAATTGTTTCTTCTTTACCCTGTAGTTGATTGCTTTGTGAAACTTCTTGTTTAGGAGCTCCTGTTTCTGGGCAGGTGACCTTGATCAGGCTGTTTGCACACATTTTTTTCTTTCCTTAGTCTAAAGTCAGGAGAAAACAGGTCCTTCCTTATGCAACCTCATAGCAGTTCTCACAAGGATTAAAGAAATTTGAATTCTGTAAAGGATAGGTTCAATACCTCCTACTAATCTCTAAACATAGGAGTGAAAAAGCCAGAAAATAGCTATTGCCTCTGTGGCTTCTTGCATTTGTTGTTCTGTACTGTGTGCTCATAGGGCCCTTGTGAGTTGAAGCAGATATTTGAGTTCTCTCTTCATGCCATCATAGCATCTTTGAGGTAGAGACCTGGCTGCAGCTCACTGTAGCAGGGCTCTTTGTGCTTCTCCAGTGGGATGCACAAATGCAGCACAGCCTTTTTCTTGCTGCTAAACTCAAACTGATGTGTATCATTAAATATGAGGAAAGTGGATGGAGTGTTGTTGCTGTTCTGTGATCCTCCATCTGAGATCAGGGAGCCAACCTTGGAATTCTAGTGGGCCTGAAGGAAATTCTGTCTGTCTGTCCCGTTTGTGCTCCTTTATCTGCACAGACTTCTGAATCAAGCAACTTGGGTTTTATGAATGTGATACTAACAATCAGAACATTTGACAAAACCAATTTGGTTTAATCAATGTGCCATGCTGTGAATGTTTCAGGTGTGTTAGGTACTGTGTCACCACTGCCAATTTAGTAATGTAGATACCACTTTCAGACTTGGGCACAGGTAATTATATTCTTTATGTGTAACTAAATATTAATTCCTGATGTATTTTCAGCTGCTTGTGGTATTGTTTGCTCTCCGTCTTAAATTATTATGTTGGGATCTAGTGCTTCAAAGAGCTTAACACTGTTTATTAACTTTTTGAGGCATTTATGACCAGCTTGGAAAAGCTGTTAAAGATTTTTTTTCTAGTGTGAGTTTTGTAGCTTTATTGGTGTTTATGGGGAAAACCCAAGTTTCATGGAGGCCACTGCAAAAACAAGCACCCTTATTCCAGACACAGGCCAAGTGCACATGCCAAGAAAAGAGGGAAGATTTTAAACTTTGTCCTTGGTAAGTTTTAAAAATAGGTGTTTTGATGCATACTCTGAAAAGTAACAAACAAATTGAAGACACTTTTTTTACTGTGCTTTTGGAGCATATATCTAGGTTTTGATACATGTAGCCCCCGTGAATTAATTTGTGCGTGGGTATGAGTTCCTTTTGAATCAATGTGCTGATTGACAGAAGCTGTTGTAAGCTGATGTAGAGCAGAGGTACATTAGAAGCCTTTGATATTCTTGTTCACTATTTTGGATTATTTATTTGTTTATTGAAATTAAAGAGTTTTTAGACAGGGCTTAAGAATGGAAGAATGTATTTACTAGTTTTTGAGGACATGGAGAAAGCAGATTTAAGATTTGATGCTGAATCTAGAAGATCACATATTGTTTCTACCCATTTTGATTTTTTTATTCTGTTACTACTTTTCCTGAATGTCAGTGCTTACTGTACTGTGACATTTATCTGAATGAGAAAAGCATCAATAGCATGTTTTATTTTTGCAAGGCAGAAATGTATTTTGAGTAGCTTGGGTTTTGAGGGAGAAGAATGTAGCTCTGAAGTGTTGAATTGCCTCTTAGTAGTTTGTTTGGTTTTTTTCCCCCTGTACTTTTGATTTTGGTAGAAATTATTTCTTTAGCCTAAAGATTAAACAGTGATCTTTTCTAATCTGAAGATGCAGAATAATTTCTGACGCAGTTTTTCATTCTTTCTGAAAAACTGCTTTTGAGTAGGTTACTGTAAGCTTTTGTTCCATGTTTTTCCTTTTCTCTGCAAGCAGGAAGTATAAAGACAAAAAGTGAAGGCATTGAGAATAATTATTGTGATTAGTCAACACGTCAGATGTTTTGATTGCTGGGAGATACGTGATCAAATTATGCAGTTTCTATCCTCTAGTGTGGTGAGTTAAACGCATTTCATATCTGTGTGTCAAAATCCAATTGATGAGAGTCAGATTTAAGAATTTGGAGTGCTTGGGCTAATGCCAGCCTGCCTGCCCCTTGGATTTAGTATTTCCAGGGCAGTCACCAAAGCAGTAGTTCTGGAGTTCCTGTGGTACCAGGCTGGGGTGAGTAGAAGCAATGTGTCTGAGTGACAGTTCAGGGAGCTGTGTGCTGAGAAATTGGTCATGTTTACTGCACAATTGCCCTTTTCCTCTTCATTTCCATCCTGCTGTTGTTTTGGTAGTCTTTTAAGCTATATCCTTCTTAGTAGCAGCAAATACTAAATGGTAAATGCTTTTCCTAAGCTTTTCCGTAGATGGCAGTGCAGCTGCAATTGGGTGATCTTAGTTTAGGAGTGTTTAGATCATCTTTGGAAGGGCAGCTTTTGCAAAGGGGTTTTTAACTGTGTTTCTGAAATGAGAACCAGCATAGGAAGGTAACAGCAGGAACTTGCTGGCCTCTGAAGCTCATAGTTCCTTTTTTGGGGAGCAGAAAAGCCAATCTCTCTGCTATTCTCAGTACATCTTGGTTTTAAAGACATGAGGACAAAGAATAAAAGAAAATTTGGCCTCTTTTAGTATAGTCCTCTTGTTCTTTACTAGCTGAGTGAACAGCTGTGGAGAAAATATGTAATCCAGTGTTGGAGGTTTAAGAGTCATACAGATCTAAATAATATCACAGGGAGGACTTAGAGCTTGGTAGGAATGTGTGGGGTTTGTGTAAGGATGAAAATACCTTTATTGTCTAATTGCATAACAGAAAATAACTAATTCCACTATCCCTGTTGTTGGTTCAATTTACGCTTTTGAAGCCAACAAATCACTTGGATAACTTTCTTGATGCTGAACTGCTTTCAAATTTCTAAGCACTGATTTTGTTGGTGCTCTTTATAGTCTGTTCAGCAGCTGGACTTTGCTGCTGAGCACCAAGTTCAGTTCTGTGTGAGCAGACTGATGCTTAGCAGAGCAGTTGATGGCTCTGTAACTTAGCAGGAGGGACAGTATTTCTCTATAGGTGCTCTCACTTGATTTTAGCTGTACTGTTTGCTCCTGTCCTGGGCTTTAGTCACTGACTGCCATGCCTAGTTCCTTTAATGCTTCATGGCAGAAAGCTGCTCAGCAGTGCAAGGTACAACTCCTGGTTGTAGTTGAGTCTTGCTAGATTTTTGTTTTCAGTAATTTTTGTCTGAAAATATTGGTTACCATAAGTGTAAGCAATGTAGCCTGAAACAGGCATCCTGGCTGGAGTCTCACAGCTCCTTTGCTTGCCTGTCTTGCTGTAGCAAGGTTTGAGGTGTTTTCTCATCTCCAGCACATTAAAGGAGACACATGAGAAACAGAAGCTTTAATATGTGTTTGTTCAGAGCGAAGCTTTGAATGTTTTTGGCAGTTGCAAGTCCTTATTAACATTGAGAAGGATAGGTAGTACAGCAGGTCTTGTTATGAGGTATCTGCTTGTTTTAAAGATGCTACAATATTCTATTGTTCAAAGTCTACAAGAAGTAAAAGTTTAAACTGAAAGCATTCCAATAGTTTTGGCTTCTTTCTGTAATAATCTGTAGAGAAATTATTTTTGCGATGTAATTTGGGTTTTTTTCATTTCTTTTCAAGCAATTTCATTTGGGCCAATAGGTTTGGACAGGAAGCTTTCAGAGTGTTCCCTGGACTGTCAGATTGACTCTTTTTCTTGTAGGCTCCAGTAGCAAAGTGAATCTTTGCACTGTGTTAATTTTTCCCGAAGTAAATAAAGCTATTATTTTTGGGTATGTGCAGAGTGGACATCAATGTAATTATAGGGGCATAGGATTATGGAATAATAATTGAAATCTGGCTTGAGGAGACAGATGGGTTTTAACTGCTTTGCTGAGAATTTAATTGCTCTTGGGATGAAATCTGGATCTCACTGGAATGAATCAGTTTGACACATGGCCAGAATTTTAGCTGGAGTATAAAAGAGTTACGTTTTTCTCTCATTCCAGGCAATTTTTGTAGTTGTTCTTTTTTATATTTTTTCCCCTTTGTGACTCTAACTTGGGCAAAGGCAGTTCTGAATTATTTTTTGAGACTGGGCAGAATGCTTTCTAGCTCCTGAAACATTGGTACTCAGTGAAATATGCTCTACTTCTTAGAGAAAATGAAATGAACTTGCTAAAATAGAATTGTTTAGTTCAGTTATTAATTTCTTTCAGTAGTTATTTACAAGTAATTTAGTGTTAATTACCTTAATTGTTTAAATAATTCACTTCTCAAAATGACTCTATAGTAAGGTTTAAAATGCTAATCTGATTTATCAAATGAGTAATTTATTAATGTGAATTCAGACTTGTAATAATAATACAATAAATAATACATTTATTCCTTTTATTATTTTATATTATTTATTTCCATTTATTATACTTTTTTGATACTGACTTCTATACATCTTCCTTTCTTTAGTTGAACTTTCTTTTACGGAGATTAATGCCAAAACACTTAATTCTTCTTCCACGAGCAGCTGGTCTTTTTAAACTTTGCAATGTTTGGTTCCAGCTGTAATGAAAATAAAGGTGCAAGTAAGCTTAAGACAATGTAAAAAGTAGATCATCTTTTCTCATCACAAACTTTTCTTTTTTTTTGCTGTAACTTTCTAAAAGAATAGTCATGAAATGAATCCTTCAGGTGCAAGCTTGTTACAAGAAGCACACATTTAAAAGCCTTTCATCTAATGAGCCAGTTGAAATTCAGCTCTTTTTTCTCTTTGCCTCTTTCAAAGAGCAATGAAGATCTTACTCAAAGCAGAGGACAGCATTAAAAATACACATATTTCTTGACAGGCTGTACTCAAATGAACGGTGTTGACTTACTGCATTTCCTCCTTTCTTAGAATACAAAAATTATGGTTAATAAAGATAATTTATTGCATTTTGTGCTCCCATGATGCTTCCTAAAAGTAATTTGTGTACTTCAGTTGAGCACTTCTTAAAGAAGTGTCTGAGTTTGTTCTGTGCCTAAAAGCAAAGGATAATTCCACCTTAGTCAGTGCCTTTTTGATGAAAATTCATTATGGCATTAATAAATGCACACTTCCAATTTTGTATGTGGTTAGAGATTTTTTTTTTTCTTGCCAGTGAATTTGATACAGTGAGAACTGATGATACTATCAGATGCCCAATACTATAGTGAGGTGGGAAAGAGAGGGAAGACATTATTTTTGTGGTATAATTATTTAATGAAGTGTAATTGTTCTAGTCTTAGGGAATCTTGTTATATACCTGTGTTGGGGTGATTTGGATTTTGAAGTAGCTGTTGCCTTTTTGATGCCTACCAAGCCTGTAAAACTTCAGAGATTTTATTTTTCTTGCAGCTGCCAGGTTTTATTTGGCCACTGTTGTGACAGAACAGAACCATGGAGGGGGAAACTGGGCAACCTCTCCCTTCAGGTGTGTGAAGGGATACCAGGATTCATCAGTGTCAGAGGAATGAGACTGAGAATGTCCATGTGACTGTAGTGCCAGTGAAGGGGGGGAGGTGATTTTGTCTGCCCAGGAGGTATTCAAACAAACCAAGGTAAACACACTTGAAAAGTCACCTCATGCAGGTGTGGAGGTGTGTATGGGCAGAGGTAGAAATCCTCAGTGGCAGATACTCCTCACTGGGTGTGGGTACACTGCAGTGTACAAAGTGTCTGTGAGCCTCCTGGGAGTGACTGAGAGCAAACCCAGAGAGAGTCAGGTACTCTGCATTTTGTGTTGTCCCTCTTTCAACATTTCCCTCCATGCCCAACTTAGTAGAGAACACCTTTTATGGATGGAGAACACATAGCATCACTAATGTGGAATGGTAGCATGGAGTTCTGTTTTCTGCTTCTGCTCAGAGAATTTCCATTATTTTCCTTCCTCGCCAAAGAAATTCCGTCCTGTAGGACAAATTGAATAACTCATTAATCCTTCACATTCCTGTACCTGAAAGCCTGACTTTTGGGTTAGGCCAATATATCTCTTGGCAAGAGATATCATAATAGCACATGAGGTCTTTTGTGAGGTTTTAGCTTTTATTGATGCATTCTAGAAAATGGCAAACAATGTGTGAATTTTTACTTGTGATATAGAAAGATTTCTTGGAAATACATTGTCTGGGAAGCTGCCATTTCTGTGGTCAAACTTGCTGCTCAGGTGTATATATGTATCTATATAGTGATTTTGGAATTGAAATCTAATACACATGCCAGCCTTGAAAGCTGGTTTTCACTGGAAGTTGCATATTGGACATTGCTGTAGTTGGTAACCTCAATTTAAGTTTCTAAATTAATATCTAAGTTCCAGGTTCTTTTGTCCAAATATCTTCATGTCATGTTCCAGAATCTGATGAAAATTATTATGTACTGTTCTAACTTCATACTTTTCATTTTTCCAATAATGCATGTACAGAAGTCTGTGGCATTTGTTTTGCATCTTCTTAATTTCTAAGAAGCCTGTGCCTAAAAATGTATGTTTGGAAAACAACTAGACCACTTGCTCCTGATTTCAAAGCCTTAAAAGTCAGTGTCATCTTTTTGCCTGTAATCCTCATTATGAACAAATAATATTTGTGAACGTACTGAAGTAATGGGAGAAGGTCCTTGAGTAATATTTCCACCATTAAGTTTTTAGTAGAAAACTGCTATGAAAAGTACAGTCTGTATTGTTGCTTGTCAATACAGAACTAAGAGCACAAACTCATTTCAATGTGTTCTGTCAGCTCCTCAGCCATTCCTTTGGTGGACTTTGCTGGCAGGCAGTTTCTGCTCATGACAGAGAAAGGAAATGTCATTAGATTAGAGACTGATTTTAGAGTGAAAATAGCCACCATCTACTGTCCTACCTCTCTTCAACTTCTGAGTTTAGCAGCAAGGGAAGGTGGTGAGAAGCTGAATTATTTAATGAGATGAGACGTCTGTCTGTCCTGTGTTACATAGGTGTCCCTGCTGTCAAACATTATTAGGAGCTAATATGACTATTACAGTGCACAAACCTCTTGTGATGCTGCTCTGAGAGACATGACATTTTGTAAACAACCTTTTATGGCAAATTACCTTTTTTCCTTTGGAATGGGAAAGCTTATATGCCTTTGAGAGCTGCTTCCTTCAGAACTGACACAGTAAATCTTCTAAGGCTCTTTTGGCTGGAAAAACCAAGGAAGGCAACTTCACTTGGACTTGTGTTTTGTTCATGGCATCCATTAATTACACCTTTGGGTTTGTGCTGTGAAGAGAGTGTGGCAGCTGCTGTGATGGTGTGTGAATTATGAGAGCAAACACTGGTAGAAGTCAGCACTTGGTTCATTTCCTAGGCTTGCAAGGGACATTTTTTGTATGAGCTGGGAACTGGATATCCACCTGTGAGCTGGTTCTGAGCTTTTGTGCTCTTGGCTGACACTGACTGATGCTGTGGAAATGTATCAGGATGATGTGGCATAAACACACTTCTGCACTTAAGTGAGGGAACACTTCCCATGTTGTTAGCAGCTCATGGAGAGATTGGTCAAAATAGAATCACCCCAAAGTAGCTTGGAGGTATTTGAGGATTGTTTTGGTTTTAATTAGAAACAAGTATATTAAGCTGACTGTGTAAGAATAGAACACATTAATGCTGTGTAACATGTCATAGTCAGGTTACTCCAAAAGTCTCGCTAGGGTAGAATTAAAACTTGCACAGAGGAAACAGCTGAGCTCCTGGTACAGCTGTGCCTAAGCTGTTCCTCTGAGGTTATTGTTTGGTTCCTTTCTCAGCTGGGAATTATTTGAAGCGTCTATATTTTCCTTAAAGCAAACACTGTACATTTAATACAGTGCAAGTCAGTGGATTGAGAATTATTCACAACAATTTCTGCCAGTTAAGAGTAGCTGTAGCAATTGCACATTGCTTAATAGGGTAAATTGCTCTGTTGTTGGTTAGATAAACTGTAAAAGCAATGCTGAACCTCTGGTGTTGGTAGCCCTTTTGTGCAAACAGCCTGGAAGCAGTGAGTAGGAAGAACTGCTTTTCCTCCTCCCCTGCTCTTCCTCTGTCACTGTTTATGCTCACTGCTCACTGCTTTCTGAGATTGTGTTTGAAGGTAAACAGGAACCTCTCTATTTAAAAGCACCAGCCTATTAAAAAAATAGAAAATCTTCTTAAATTTTGCTGGAATTCTATAGAAGGATGGTTACAGTGCTTCCCTCTTTCAGCTTTCCTCATTGCTGAAGGCTAGATGGCAGTCAAGGAATGCTGTATGTGGCAGTGGGTGTAGCTTGGGCCATGTGTTTGAAAGTGCTGCTGCTTATCAAGTGGTGAAATCTCAACATAATGTCTAATATTTCTGGTTTTCTTTTCTTTCATTGTGTTATTGAATTTCACACTTTTTGCACAGTCTGACATCTGATTTTATATTTTAAAAAATTAAAAACCAGCAAGTATAGATGCTTTAGATACAGCATGCAATAAGTTAATAATGAATTCCTCTATACCGTCAGTAAACCTAGGTAGAATATACAATGCCTCTGTAAAAATGTTTTCAAGAACAGTAAATCTTTAAAATTTACTGTTCTACTTAACAGTTAAACCAAAAATGTTTTGGATTTCCCAGACTAAGTTGTTACATATGTTGCCACAGCAACCTTCAGTTACAGAGCATGGACAAAATTACAAAATACTTGCTTGGCCTAATTATCTTCAATGTGACTTGTGCAGTGTACTCCTTTCCTATCCTGTCTTTGGTAACCTGTAGAGTCATGTCCCACCTTTTCCCTGTGTGGTTTTCTCTGAAAGGACTTCATTTACAGTGGGCTTTCTCTTCAGCCCTGTCGTACAATTTGTGCTTTTCCTCTGCTTGTGTTTTCTGCCTTCACTTAAGAGTTCTGTTCAGTTCCTATGTAATATTGCCTTTTTGGACGCTTCCTGTTTCTTTATTTATCTCTATCTCTGATGTTGTCAAATGCTGAAAATAGCATTGAAAAAAACCCTGGAGGTTTCCCTCTTTTCTTCTGTGGGCCTTGCCTTGTGTTTGACTTTGGCAGTTATTCTTTAGCTGCCCTTCAGATGAATGATTTACCCAGTCTGTTTTCTGTTTGTTTTTAAAAGCCACTTCCTTTTTTACATTCCTCAAGTACCTTAAATGATGATTTCTTAGTTTTGGTGCTACTCTCGATGCTTCACTTGAGTTTTTTGACCTGATTGTCCTGTAGTTATTTCCTTTTACTCACACTTATCTTCTGCTGTGGTCTTTTTTCAGCATCATTAAAAGCAAGACCTAAGTCACTACATCAGTAATAAAAACAATTAGTTATTTTCCTTTAGCTTCCTAAAGGTGGAACAAACAAGTGAGGTTTGAGATTGTGAGTTATGGAAACAGATAATATGTTGTTCTAATGCTCACCACCAGTTCATGACTCCCTGAAAGCAATTGCCTTTCCTGCAAACTATCCTAACCTGGCATTGGTACTTTGAGCTCAGACTCTTCTCAGTTTTGGTAACACTCTCTAAAATTAGCTGAGGGCTTTGCATTTCTGCACTAACCTCAGTGCCTGACTTATTTTTTTTTTTTTATTCCACTGTGTTAATTTTAATTCCACATGGTGTTGTAAAATTTCACTGGTCAACATTTTTATGTTTAGTAGGGAGAAAATGCAGATACCTATCTGTCTTCTATTTTGGGCACTTTATGCTTTACTTTGGTTGCATTATAACCTTACAATACTTAGTGCAAAAGTGGGAAAGCTGAGAATCAGGCCTCTTGCCTAGGTTCAGCTGTTAAGGTAAATTGAACTCAGATTGGTAGGTGGACTGACAAATAGCACTCTTCAGCTTAAGAAAAAGCTTATGATGCATATTGCATGAGGAATTTTTGGAAACGAAACTTTTTGAAAAGAATATTTTGCACTCCAGTTCATTATGGTGAACATTACAATGAAATCTGAAGTTTTGCTTCAGAAAAAACAGCTCTTATTTATAGAGTTCCCCAATCTTCAAAGCAGTGGTCTTCCTGTTGTATGCCTCTCTAGAAAGGGGTGCTGGGCTCCATGCCTCCAACAAACAGGGTTAAATCCCAAGCTGTGTGGGTGAGCTGTTGTGTGTGCTTGCTGAACCTGTGGTAAAACACAGCATCTGAAGACAATCATTCCAGGGATTTGCAGAACATCAGAGTGAACTTGCTGAAAATGGTATGACACATGTGGTGTGCCTTACCCTTTTAGCCTTTTCCCTTCTCCTTATGCAGTATGAGGGTTCCCTGCACTGGGGTGCTCGAGTTACTCAATTCTCACACCAGGACTCACAGATGATCTGTCTCACCTCATGCTTTCCCTCTTCTATTGCAGGAAGCCAGCAAAGCACCGTGGAAAGGCTTTGTGGAGAGAGAGCTTGGGGACAGCACTCTAGTTGGACCTGGGATTTCACAGTCCCAAACTCAAAGCTTGAAAATCTAGTGCAGAATCAGCCTTGTGAAAATGATAACCCTTTTAATATATGTTACTCTTTTCACCTATACAAGCAGAATGGGATTCTTCTTTTTCTGTAACTTACAATAATTGCTGAAACATGTAATATTCTATAGGGTTGGAGCTGATGCACTTGGAAAGAATTTCTTTATTTCCTGTTCTGTTTGAGCTCATTGCCCTGAATCATTTCATGATGCTAATTGCTGTTAAGCACACATTATTAATTATGTTATTCCCATGTAATTACTGCAGTTTCTTATGCAGTAGAAAGAATAACAGTGGAAGTATCTAATTTTTTTTTTTTTAATGCACTAGTGTGCTGATGAAACTTGTACTTTATCTTATGGCTATTTCAGGATGACATTGCTGGCACCTATTTGTATATTGTGTTTCCCAAGTAACTTGCTGGGGGAAGTGCTCAAAGTGCATTCACACATGGCCCAGTGATTACAAAGTCTTGGTATTTGCAGTTGTGGTTTTTTTTTTTTTTTTTTGTAGCACGGAGTTTCCTTTCCTCAGTGTGGTGAAGAATGTGTAATTAGGGAAGCATAATGAAATGTGCTGTTGACAGGAAAGTATGCCTGGAATCTCAAATACTGACCTTCTATGACACCATTACACTTCCAAAGTTCTGATTCAAAGATAGTAAGGTGGCTTATGTAGATTTATTAGTAAACATTCTGCCATCTTGTGTTTTTATATTGTGCATTTTAAATGTATTTGTCCTGTGATGGCAAAGCTTTTCCACTTTGTTTTGTGGCTGCTGTTTTCATTTTATTTGTCATGCTCATTAAAGTTCTCACAGTAGAAGAAAATAATGCTTGTTCACCCTAATTTGGAAGATGAAAGCACGGCACAAGAAATAATTTATCAACTAGCAAACTGAAACTGCCTCTCAAGTATGCCTGTATTTTGCAGACTTGTTTGAAAAAATATGCATTAGTTTAAAAACTCCTGGTTCCTGAATAAATGGAAGCAAAAGTAGCAAAAATATACAGACGTTTTGTTGTCCCAAATATTAAATCCACGTTTCCTTTAAACGGCTTCCATTTTTTTGTGGAGATTTTCCATAGTTGAATTTTTTATTATTTCCAATGCCTTGCTGTGTAGGTTTTGCTGATTTTTCCTGTAAATGCATAGTATGCTATTTGTGGACAAAGCAATTCAGATAGGACTTTGAAATATGACAAAAACATGTGGTTTTGACTCAAGTATTCCATCTTGCTTTTGTATTGCTTATGTTTTACAAAGTGCAAAGTAACTATTTTCATATCACACTCTCCCTTCTAAGTCAATAAATAACTTGCCCTGCAGAAATGCAAAATGCTTAATGTCCTGTGTCACAACCCAAATCCCCCCAAAAATCTTAAAATATGCTTAGCTCTTGTCACCATTTATAATAAAATACAGTAGTGCTTTGTGAGTGCTGTAGGAAAGCTGCTGAAGAACAGCTGGAGCAACATTTCAGACAAATGCCTGTTAGTGTTCTTCCTTTTCACCTGTGCATCTGTGATGAAGCAAATCTAACAAATATAGCCAGCAAAGAGGTGGCTTTGCAAGGGAACATTGTTATGCAGTGTGTTGGTAGCCTGTCTGCCATTATTCACTTAAGTATTTAATGATCATGTTACTCTGAGAAATAATTATAAAACACTTATTTGATTTAATATTTGATAAATTATACAATATTTGTGCCAGGCATCCATTTTTTGGGTAGCCAATAAACCTAAGAAAAATCTGTTTCTGCTGTTAGGAAGGAGGCCGATGTGTGGTGCCTGAGGCTGGTCTCAGGCCTTTAAAGGCATGACTTTCACTGGGAACTCAGGAGTTGGAGCTGGATATCCATAGGAGTTTCCTCAGGCCTGCTGTGTGTGAGGGTCACTTGGTGTTCATGGGTTTAGTTTCCTTGGAGCAGTGGAGTGAAAGGGTGTCTGGGTTCTCTGCCCAGGCTGCTGTGGTTTCCAGCAGCACTGGCAGTGTCTGACTGAGCTGTGAGCTGGGCGTTCTGCTGCCTTGACCTCCTCAGTTTCTCCTTCTCTTGGTATTCTTAAAGCAAGTGTGGTCAGTCTCTGTCTTTTTACCACTGACTGGGCTTGCACTCTTTGTAGTCCTTTAATCTACCTGACTGTATTTAATATGTATAATTCATTTAGCACTAACACTAAATAGCATTTTTCTTGTGCCATTAGCATACCCATGCAATGTGATGGCTTATTAATCCCTTTAGGAACAGATTTATATGAACCACAATCTAAAAGGCAAAAAGAAGCAGAGAGCAGAGTTTGGTGCTCATAATAGTGTGTTTGAATCTTCGTTGTCCCAAAAATTCAAGATAACATAGTTTTCCCTCAGTTCCTTTCAATGATTTCGTGATAGTATGAGAGCTGAAATAAGCTCATCTATTTAACATCATCTCTTCACAAAGCTGTTTTTGAATTCCAAGTAAACAAAGTAGTTGAGTTTCAAAATGCTCCCAACTGCAGAGAAGGCAAGATATAAATGAATAATAAAGTCTTGTGAGTATTCCATAGGCATCAGCTAGAAAAAATGTTTTAATCTATCTTTGTTTCATCTAGCACTGTTACTGTGTCATATTAGCAGAGGTGTGATGATTGTTGTTTGTATAGATGGTCTCAAATAAGGCTGATCTTCCCTGAGGAGAGGAGGCTGCTGGTAACATTGGATGTTTGCACAATAAAAGTGTAACAAAGCCTTTTGTGACAGTATCATGGCACCAGCTGTATCTCACTTTTCCTTTCTTGCAGGATATTTTGAATAATCTTGATTCATGTGATCTTGAAGATGATGATCTCATGCTTGATGTGGACCTGCCCGAGGACCCACCTCGTGACAAAGGTAAGTAAGGCAGCCAAGCAATCTCACTGGTGAAACTGCTTCATGGCCAGAAGAGACTTTTGAGTTGCTTTCTTCTAAGTCTTGATTTAATAAATCTGTGCACTCTTCAAGTTGGGGTGTTGTTTTCTAATGTAACACCTCCTTCTTTTGTGAAATATAGAAAGGGAGATATTTCTATTTTCCCAAATACAACTCTTACATTTGAAAAAATCTGAATATAGAAATGTACTGCCTTGAATAAAAGTGCAACCTTGCTTCACACTTGTTTTCTTAGTATTATTTCTATAGAATAAATTTCAAATTTTTAAGCTAGTCTTTCAGTCTCATGATTCAGCTACATTTGAAAATGCTGGGACAATATTTTTTTTTTTTAGCTTTGGTGAATGACAGTGTAATTCTTTGAGTTAAATAATTCTTTTCTTCTACAAAATGACAATATCTCCTAATAGATATACATACACTTCAGGGTAGCAGAAGATGTAAAATTTAAGATAAGTATTTTCAAATAGTGTTTTATACACTCTTGCTTTCAGTGGGGGTGCTGGCAGACTTTTCACAGAGAAGGTAGATGTACCTAGATGCCCCTGAAATAGAACAAACTCAGAATAGAATGAACTTGGTAAAGGAAATTACAGCTGCACTTTCTCAAATCTCAGACTGGAAAAGTTTGAGGCTTTGGTTTGTTTATTCCTGAGGTACTCACGGGACTGATGAGTATTGTTGTTATTATGAGCCATTGTTATGTGAATATAGGTATTAGTTTTACCTCCAAGTTCAGTGGAGGGCAGTCTGTCTTCAAATACAGGAACACTGAATGTGGAGCACTGTCAGGCCCTACCCAGTGCAAACTGGCACTGAAAGGAAGAGGGCTTTACTGATTTTGTGTAACATTCAGCTCCTTGCTGAAGTAAATTCAGGGGTTTTAGAGAGTACCTCTGAGTTATCTGGGTGAAGACTCCTGTATGTATGTTAGATATGAAGCCACATTTACAGTAAATAAACTACAGTTTTCCATCTATGATGATGGTGGCAGATCATGTTTTAACATTGTGCACGTGTGAAGTGCAGTACTTAGTCTTTTAAATCTCAGAATGAGTTTTCCAAAGTGCTTGTGGGAAATGATTTACGACATTGCAAGTATGCAACTTTTCAACACTGACAGGTGTGAATTTTTTACTTTTTTACTCATTTTCCAAAATGGGTAACAATGCAAGCCTAAGGCATATTCTTTCAGCAGGAGTAATTTAATTCTGTTGAGGAAGAACTAAGAAACCATTTTAAAGGGTAGATCAATTTCTCTGAAGTTTCCTTGTTTATATGAAATGTGCACTGCATTTGCATCAGTCATTCCATTACAAATTATTAATTTAAAAACTGCGAGGAGGGCATGTTTTCAAAGGTAAATGTTTACCACAAAAACATTAAAAGCTAATTACTGCTACTTTTGACATTTTTTAGAGGTTGAGTTTCCTTATAAAATTAGTCTGACATAAACTGGGGGTCTCTCTTCTTATCCTGAAAATTCTGTATTTGCAGCAGAGGATCTGAAAAGAAGAACTCAACAGCCACGTCCAGGTTTTCCCTTATGTAAACATGACCACTTGTAAAAGCAAAACTTCTTGGTTAATCTCCACCTGTCTTTACTCAGTGTCTCAATATTTAGTTTTCCAAAGCCAAAAATCGTAATTGCTTGTAAACTTACTGACCACTTACTTTGTTATTAATTTTCATGTGTTATGACCTGTAGAAAGACACTGCTAAAAGAAAATAAATCTTGTTAGTTAGGGTGAATAAGTTTATTTTATTATGCAATTTTTTGGTTATTTGCTAGGTGATAAAAACTGAATTGTAGGTATGATTACATGTTCTAGTAATGTTTAACAGCACTTTTTACCAACACTTTTTCCATAATTATGTGCGACTTCACTGACGTCAGCCTCTTAAGACTTTCCAGGTCCTCAGAAACTCTCCTGGTTTCACTTTGGAGCCTGGGATGCTGCTTGGCCACTATTTATAGAAGCAGTTGTAGCTGCACAAGCATGCAGGGAGTGAGGAGGGCCGTGTAAATCACAGGGTGACGCTGGGCTGGCTCCCAGCCCCGCGCAGGCTGGGAGCCCAGCAGGAAGGAGGGCCTGTGCGGGAGCCGAGTGCGCAGCGGGGCTCGGGGGCGAGCCCTGCTCCTGAGTGCCCCTGCTCCCAGGAAAGGACTGACAATGTGAGGGAAAGCTCCTGGGGTAAGTCAAGAGCAAGGGGTGGTGACAAAATCGCAGTTTAGCACTGTTTTTGCCGGGTCTGACTCCCGGGTAGAAGTTGTTTTGGCTTTCTCTCAGTCGTTTCCGGGCTGTTGCCAAATTTAGTGTTTGTTCCCTTAAGACATTTGTGGAATTCCTGTGGCTTTGCAGAAGTTGGTGTTTTAAAGAGCTTGTTTGGTTTCCTTGTTTTAAATCATGCTGGTTGTCCAGATAAGTGCAGATTAAATGTCTCTGAGTCTGAAAACCAAACCATGTGAATAAGACAAGGTATATCTGTTTCTTAAGTAACGGAAGAGTTTTCTTTTTGCAATTAAAAACTGGCCTTTTTTTACAATGTTGTCTTTCTGTGTTTGTGTGTTGTTAGAACTTGTTAATGGCCTGGAGATACCATCTGTAAGAGAGATAGGAAATTGTAACTTTTAAATTTATTTTTGCCATAATCTCTACCTCCCCCAAATTATTTGCTATTTAAAGTTGAAATACTGTTAAAGCTGGATTCTTCAGTTTCTGCTACAGGTTGTTATTCTTGTAACAAGTTTTTTTAAATAAAAATATGATGTTGTTGCAGAAGTCCGCTTGACACTTCTAAAATGCATACTGTTTTGGGTCAGTTAAGAAAACCAAAACAAGCCTCACAGACTTTATACTGCATCTGTTCCCAGCACATAGTTAATATTTTATTTGCAAGGTCCTAGGAACAAGTCTTATGATTTTTTTTAACATTATGCTCTCTGTAGAGGAATGTGAAAATATGAGTCGCTATGAGAGACAAGACAGAAATACAAGACAGCATCAAGAGGGATTCTGGAAAAGAGCACCACAACAGCGATGGAATACACAGGAGCACTATCATCTTGGCCATACTGACCATTATATCCATGGTAAAAATGATTTAAACAGGTAAAGCACTTTTCTGTATCTTCACAAACATATAAAGCACCAGTGAGCAATTCCATTTGGGCACTAAGAGATTTCAAGTGATATTGAGTACAAGTACAACATTTTCAGAATAGTTGTATGTCTGAGTGGAAGCACCACTGAGGGTTGTAACAATATCTTTTCAAAACTTATGCTTCTGTTTTCAGTCCCAGTACTTGTTGCTTGTGTTGATAGAATCTTATACATGTTGATTAAAATAGCTTATGTATTCCATGGAAAACCAATGTCTTACTACTTTGTAGGTTTGGGCAGCTTTTTGCAGTTTAACTTTTTGGTAAAGTAAATGTAACCTTATAGTCCTTAAAGAGTTGAATGACAGTTTATAGAGATTCTACTGAATGAACTGATTTTAGGGTACTGTAGTTTATAGTCTGAGAGGAGTCTCTGGGAGCGGAAAGGAAAACTCTGTATTTAAGTGAAACAGCATTGACATTTTCTGATTTATTTATTTTCTGCTGTGTACCACGGTATGTATATCCCACATTGCATAACGCTTTCCTTTTTACCAACCGCTGTCTAGCTCCAGTTGTTCATCTGTGTGTGTTTCTGTTTTGGGTTTTTTTAGGGGCTCAAACTACCTGGAGCCTGCCGCGGGTGCCCTGGAGAGCCGCGGGGCGGGCAGCGGTTTCGCGGCGCCGCGGGCGCTGGCGGAGAACGCGGTGATGCTGGACGAGATGACCCTGCGGCACATGGTGCAGGACTGCACCGCCGTCAAAACCCAGCTCCTCAGGCTCAAGAGGCTGCTGCACCAGGTCAGCTCTGCACAGGCACCAAAGCACTAAAATAAACTGGGGACTGGGCCTAGGTGGGCTTCTGTTCTGTTTGGTTTTATTAGGATATTGGTGTTTCATTCATACAGTGAGTTACAAAGTTCCAGAAAGTGGCTATACCTTTTTTTGCTACTTTCAGCAGAACTTTTCTGCCTTGTGATCACTTTACTGACTCCAAAACATGCTAAATACTAAAATTTTTAATTATTACTCAATATTAAAATTTACTTCTCTGAGGAAATGTCACGTTAAAGAAGAAAATCGTATAAGTGAAAACCAGCTTTTATCCAATAAGATTCAAAAAACCTGGGAGTTAAAAAAAAAAAATTAAAATTGATCCCCTTGATCAAACTGCCCTTCAGGAAGTCAGTGCTATTAGCTTTTTCTTAAGGCTTTGTTTTCCTCATTCTTTTCATCTTTTCTTAGTATTTTGACAAGAATCTTAGCAAATCCTGCTGGGTCATCTCTATTGGAAGTGTTCAAATTTAACCTTCCTATGTTATGAAATTGTCACAAGCTTTTAAAGAGCTTTTACAATGTACCTCAAAACGTGGCAAGTTGTGGGGGTTGGTAAATTGCCGAATGACTCAGCAGAAGTATGGCATTTCAGCTACAAAAATTTCTTTGTTACCATAATAAAAAACAGTCCATGAGACTTTCTTAGGAGGCATACACAGATTAGCATTGAAAAGTGTGTGATGTTTTATTTTAATACCAGATTTGTTGCTGTTCTTTTCTAATAGGATAATGTAATGAAAATAACTTTGTACCTTAAAAGTAAGGCACTAAAACAAAACACAATGGAAGAAAAAGCAAATCAACCTTGAGGCTAATTCAAGGATGTGATTGTGCCTTTCAGAAATGAGTACATTTGCTTTCTGTGCTAACTGAGATGTGTTCCTGATTTTGTCAGGGGGAAAAACAATTGTAACAAAAATAGTGCAGTGTCAGAAGGGGAAGGTGTGGTCTTAGAACCTAATGTGTGAGTGGTGGGCTGCATAAACTGTGCCCCTCAACAGCCCCAGGCATTAATATAGAGGTGGCAGGGAACCTTTATCTAGAACTTTTAATGCCTTTAACACAAGGACAGTTTGGCAGTTTAATGGATGATCTGTGTGTGTGGTTCATGGTGTAAAGGCTTGCACATTATAGCCAAGTAATGTGTGGCCCTGCAGAGTATCATGTGTAAAATCTTTATCTAGTTTATAATAGCCAAGTTGCAGAATAAAAACCTTGCCTCAAGTAGCTCAGCTTAACTTTTTTAGAAGAACTTAAATGCATAGAATGAAGCGGTTACTCTTAATATGTCTGTTTTTTAAAATTTGCTCTTGATCTTGACAAATGCCTGATCCTTCTTCCCTGTAACATTGAGTTTCATAATAGCAGGTATTATTCTTCCCTTTACACTTTGTCAGGCATACTTGACTGTATTTTCCTAACCTGAACCAACGCTGTTTTACTCACCACTTCCAAAACTCATCACTGGACTTCTGAATATTTATTCTGCTCTCCTATGTATAATCCAGTCTTTTAATCAAAGAACATGAATAGTAATTTGAAAGTAAATTAGCCTGCTACAGAGGGGGAAACATCAGACCTTTTACTACCTTAATTTGCTAAACAACTAGGGCAAAACTTGTATGAAATATTTTTTCATTACATTAATGTTAAGCCTTTACTGTAAACATCGAGCTTCATACTAACAGGAATGAGTAAAAATATCACAATTATTTTTTAATTCTTGAACAGAAATAATAATTTTGAAAACAATTAGTTAAACTTTAGCATTCTGAACTCTGAGCTAGAACTAGGATCGCAGACAGCTCCTTGCAAAATAGAAAAAAATCAAGGTACAAAGTCAATTGCTTTTAAACTCCAGTTTTATTATGGAAGCAGAAGGTCTTCTATTAGCTCCACCAATATAACACATTTAAGTCTATGTGTTGCCTTTCTCCAGTTGTGACATTAAGCAATAATATTTAATTTGGATAGGTAGGAATAGAGGTGTAGTCAGGACTTTGGCACGAGGTCTCAGAGGAACAGTTACAGTAAAATAGGAAGAATTAGTAATTAAATTTAGTTTTATACAATTATCTAATCAGCTGTAGCATGACTTAGTGTAGAGCACAGCATGCAGTGAATGTACACCTAGCAGATTCCTGGGGAGACTTAATGTGCTGTACTGGATTCATTGCTGTGACTGGAGCTCACGTAGCTGGATATAAACTAGCTGGAGTATTGCTGTCAACATAGCTGCAGCAGAGTGGGGTTGGTGCTGCATTCCCAGTTCAGCTTGGAAAAATAAATAGTTCTTTGAGTAACAGAGCCTTGGCTGAGCTCTGTGTGAGCAGGATAACAGTGGCAGCAGTAACACCTGCTGGCTGCTCTCTCCTCACTCACTGCCGTCTTCCTGTGCCTTCAGACTGTGAAATCAGCAATAGGAGTCTCTCTCATACAGAGCTTAGGACATTTTCACAGTAGTGAGTATAACCTCTGATTTCTCAGTGATGTTATACTAACCTATATGGAGTGAAAAATATGGCTCGTTCTTCTACTAAATGCAGCCATATTTGCTGAGAGGTGTGCTGCTGGAGAGCATTCTCTCCTTAATACTTAACTGGAGTGCTAAATTTGTATTGTAAGAAGAAAATGTTTTGGAAGTCTAATTCTAGTAATAATTGACATGTAAATGTTAATGCCTCTTAAACATTGACTAAGGTACTTCATTTGCATGCTTATTAAGAAATAAGTTTTCTTCTTAACAATTTCTTCCTCCTCCTCAATTAATTTCATAAACTTGATGTTCTGGATGGAGGCTAATTTGTCAATACAGTTTTAAATTAGGTTGTGCTATTTCTGTTGCCCTGGAGCCTTTGATCTTTGCAAAGATTGACCATCCTCTGTAGTAACCCAATAATGACTTGCAGCTAAGTCACTGGTTGCATTGCTTGCACTTGCTGTTCTTATAGGGAGGACTGAAACATTAAATAGCTCACAGAACTGTGAGATCTGTGAAGCTCTTTATTCTGTGGGAGGCAAGTTTTTTTAAAAAAATGTTTCATTTCAACTTATCTTTCATGAATGGAAATGAAATTCTATTTTTCAAGCACAGCTCTTCAGTGTAGCTTATCAGATATGGCCCATTTGTATGAAGAGGTGTGAATGAAAATGTGAACCATGTAGTGCAAAATTGTTAAATACGTCAGTGCATTTTGCTGAGGCTTTAGATCAGTAAGTCACTTGTGTACCTTTGAAATACATATTCATTGTGTTCCTTTTTGCATCTCGTGAAATCCACAAGAGAGATTCATCTTTGTTTATTAGAAGCCTGAGGTTGAGAAAGAAACAGAGTTACAAATAAAAAGACGTTTGTGTCATGCATTAAGTTGTATAAATTGCTCCTACACCTGTTTTTTACTAGCCACAAAATAGTTCACGTCAGTGACTTAATTGTGCTTGAAAGAAACAGAACCAAAAGAGAAGAACAAACAGTAGCAAATCAAATTGGCAAATTTTAGGTTTAAGCCATTGTTTAACTGTCAGATTGTTGCTGTGACAGTGTTTGACAGTGGCAATGAGATTGACATAGCCTGGATGAAACTGCACTCAGAATGCCAAGCAGGCAGCAGGTGAATAGCACCCTCTGCTTGATGGCCACTTAACACAGCTTCTGTTTGCATCATTATAAAAATTCTTTTAGCAAAGGAGTCTATTCAGATGAGTGATTTGTAGTGAATAAAGCTTGAAATTTGGAATCAATACCTAGACCTTGGTAAAAGTTCACTAGACCCCGATAAACTTGCCACTGCTCTGGATAAGTGATCATACCAAAATAAATAATGTGTTCTGCTACTGTAAAAATGTTAGCAGTAGCAGTTTTCTATATTGCCTGTTGTAGTGTGATGTGCAATATGTTTATAAAGTTAATTGTATCTTTTACCAAAAGATTTAAAGCAGATGTTCTCTCCAAGTTTCCAAATTTATGATATCTTGGTATATTACTTAGTATTATTTCTAGGCCAACAAAAATAGCATATGCATATAACCAGGTGCATTTTCTTTGCTAATTCTGTCATTTTTTTTGTTAATTCTAATATGGATTTTTTTGTACAGGAATGACTCTTATTTTGCTGATTTCCCCTGTTTCATTTTAGCAGTATAATGAAAAAGAAACAAAAAGCACAAGAAGACAGATTTCATAGATTAATCCTAGCATGTGTTCAAATGGAGGCTTGACGTTCCTACTGATAGTTAGAACTGTTTCTTTTCCAGTTGTGCTGTGTTCTCTACATGTGTACTGAGGTAATTGCAGCAGTGGTGGGGGAATTGCTGCAGATGACCTTTGTCCCTGCTTTGTTGGGGAATGAGTCAGGTGTAGTGCAGGCCTGGAGTGCTGATTTAAATCACCAGGGAGTGTGTGACATACTAACCTCCTTTGCAATCAGGTCCTAATCTGCTGTTGTGGAATGTCATATTGCTCCACTTCCCTGCATTTTAATAGCAGTTAAAGGTATATTGGAGATACAGAGCTTTGAAAAGCCATGCAAGACACTTTTGCTTGAAATAGTTTGTCTTGTTTTGTATTTTTTACCATTCCCATGATGACTCTTTCATGATTGTAACTGTGACCCTCAGTTGCTTCACTTCTGAGTGTGTGTATTTGTTTGAATTGTTGCTTAAAATAAAATGTTGGTGAATTTTTTAATTGGGCGATATAAGATAAAAAATATATAAATATAAGATATTAATAATTTTTATGGTATATAAAATACAATTAATATAAAATACAATATAAATACTCAAAAAATGGTAACACTGAAAATAATTCTATGATTCTAATTGCTGCACTTTTCCTCTAACATTTTAGAATTGTTTTGAACTAACTAATGTTTGTGTTTTTATGTTATTACTGTGCAAATTATTTCAAAGCACTCTGGTAGAAATTCTCTGTAACATGGTGCATAAACTGCTGCTTCACCAGTCTTTGATTTGCTGGCCATGGGCCTGGAAGGGACAAGCAGCTACTTGGGAACTGATGACAACTGAGCTGGACAGTGTAAACTTCACTGTTCTCAAAATTAACAGTTGCTTTATATAAAAGCCCAAGAAACAAAAAACTCCAAAAGCATCCATACCAAAACAGCACTAAAAACTGTGAGATGTAAAGTTCTATCAAGTTATAGAAGTGAAATATAAGTGTCTGTATCTTGGGCATTACTTGGGCATTGTTCACAGGCTGCAGCAAGGATGGCTTTCCTGTGGGGGGAAAAAGGAAACTTGCTGTTTCAACAAGTGATTCAAACTTGTATCCTTGTGTTTGTCCCCTGGTAGAATGATGAAAATGTGTCACTCCAGGACATCACATTCTCAGTTCCATCGAGTCCAGAACCACAAGAACCTGAGTCAACTTTTAAGGTAAATGACATTGATTGATTCTAAGGAATAAGACCTGTTTATGTTTAGAAAATACACCTAAAGCTTGTGTGTTACTGAAGTACTGCTTCTTGCTTCTTTCTTTGTTTAAATGCTAACCTCAGTGAACCCCACAAAGTCAGTGGCAAGTGTATTGTTTTTTAGAATGAGTGTTAAATGCAGAAGAAATCACAATAGGCATTGCAAATGGAATAATCTTTTCTAGTTGCAGATTTGTAACATTCTTTTTTCTGTGGTGGTAAGGTTTTATAGCATTACTTGGTTCTTACTGTAAACTCACTATACAAAGATCACTAATTCTGTATTTATGGGAGGGAAACATTGCTTACTGGACATTGCTAACAAGGCTATAAATACTTTGTGAAGTTGAAGAACATGTAAAATCTAATGCTTTCTGAGTTTAGTAATTTCTGTTGCTGATAAAGAGGACTGTAGGTAGTATTTGCTGACTAAACCTGGTCATCTGCATAATGTCACTTGTTTGCCCAACAGATGAATTACTGCTTCAAAAATGCAGCCGATTTACTTACCCTGGAAATTTAGTGGGTCAGCTGAATTTGGCCTCTTAAAGGAACTTCTAGTCAAGTTTCTTCACACTTTAGCCCCTTTCTGTGTGGATAGGAGGAGGAAAGCATGTGCTGTGTCACTGCCATCCCTCCAGGCATGTCTGATCTCATATGTCCTGTAGAGGTGTTCCTTAGATGATGCAGTCCTTATACAAAACCACTGTTCTGTTGCAGATGGATGATCTGCTGAACGAGATCAGGCAGCTTAAAGATGAACTGAGGAAAAAGGATGAAACAATCAACCAATTAGAACAGCAGCTTGTAAGTATAATCTAAAATGTTTAGCAAAATCCCAGGTGTGCACTGAGGAGTACAACTTCAATAGGGAGTACTGAGGAAGGCTTTAAGAGACCTTAGACAGCTATTTTTTTCCTACACTTTCACTGTAACAAAGGTAGGTTTGGGTTCCCAGTTGTGCTCCTGGGATCTTTAATTCCATAATCTGGTCATGATTTTGTGTGGCACTAAGCAAGGATGTTTATAGTACTATTGAAAGTATTTAATTTCCAAAACAGTTCTGAACATAAAATTCTTCTAGAAGCTGCCCAGAAAAAACAGCGAGGAAAAGATAAGGTTACACTTAAAGTATTTTAAAAATGGACGACGATTGGGCCTATCATTCTGCTCATTTTGCTTAAAATTTTTGTTACTGTTTTTTTTCTCCTGCTCCTTTCCTCTGCTGTGCATTATGTTAATAAAGAATTAAACCATAGAATTTAAAGGCTGAGCAAAGTACTGTTCTAAGTTGGTGCTTTAAGGAAACAATACAAAACAAATTGAATATTCAGATTAAATCTGCCAACTAGGAACAAGTTATGGGTCACTTCATCATCAATTAGGTTCAGGGAAACACAAAGCCTCAAGCAAAAGTCACATGTGCCTTTTACCTTTTTGTTCTTGTTCTGAGTTTGGATTTGCCATGTATATCTTTGAATTTGCTTTTGTTAAATTTGCCTGCTGTGACAATTCTTGTAAAACAGCCCCACATTTTCAAGCCATTTCAAGCCACAGCAAGATCCTACAGGCAGGTAGATGAAATGCCAAGAGGTGCACACCACAGATGTTTATCATAGCTAGAGGCAGTACTTGTGTGACCATAATCTCTAATAAAATGTTAAATGTGCTTTTATAGGTGTGTGCAGTAAAACTGATCTGTGGCCTTCATCCTCTCCCTCTCTGGTTTGGGAACATTCCCTCCAAAACAAAATTGAAAGATGAAGATTTGGCGTTTGCTCTGCTGTTTAAACAGCAGAATCCCAGATCACAGCATACCAAACCAAATTACCTTGTTTGTTAGCATTTAGCAGTAAGTGTTTGGTTTTGGGTACACTTAGTCTCACTCTTAACAGTTAGCCAAAATTCCTTGAAGGAAGTTTCTCCTTCCCTGCTCAGTCATGTACCTGATTGCTGGAGTAACCTGTAATTGGGGCAGCAGAGAATGCTGTAGAGATGGGTAAAACTCACATTTGTAATGACTGAAAGATGACTTGAAGAACTCAGTGCTTCAGAAATTTCAGTGGAAAAACTCTTTCCAAAAGTCAATATTTATTCTGGATTACTTCTCAGTATCCTTTGGGAAAAGCAGCAGTTGTGCAGCACTGTAAATAGTGGTTTCTACAGTTTAATCTTATTATGCTCTACAGTCAAGTCATGCTAGATGTTTGAACGCTGGGCCTTGACTGTACTTTTGAAGAGTCTCAGTTTGTTAATTTCTAACTAATTATTGTTTGTTTTTCTCTTTTTGGGGGTGATTAAGGCCACTAGATGTAACTGCCAGAAGGACAGTCAAAAACCTCCAGTGGCAGTGCACGCGTGTGCCGATAAATTCACACAAACCTCCTGGAGGAGGAGTTCTGTGAGTAAAGTGGGCCCTTCATGCTCGGGTACCTCTTTCTGCCTTTCATTCCCCACTTCTATAGCCTTGGCTCTCACTCAGCTCAGCCCTGTTTAAGAGATTCTCTGCTCTGTGTGAGTAGAGTTCTTCTCACTGTGCAACCCTTGCATTCTTTTGCAGCCTTGTTATGTAAACAAATACTAAAAACATTTATTTCAAAATAAATAATTAAACTTTATAAATCTGTTTTTTAAATAATCACCCTTTGCAGTATTTAAGTTACAGACAATCCTGTATATCTCATCACTTAAGAGATTATTTTATATCCTGACTTCAAAGTCATAGGTATCTCTTCGGGCTTTTTCCTGGTCAGATTTTCACTGTTGAAGTTTTCATATTTGTTGAGGAAAAGAAACAGTAGATTCCAAATTTTGCTACATAAGTGTAAAAGCAAAAGTTAATATTGTTTAATATTGCTGTTTTTATAATTCATTTTAATAACTTGAATCATTAAAAAAGTAATTGTGTGAAAATCACTTTGACAAAAGACATCTTCATTACCATATGTTGTTGCATGGTTCACATTTGTTTCCACTATGTAAAATTTACGTTCTTCATAAAACACCAAGAGAATATTTAAGAGGGGGGAGGGACAACACATTTGATATGATATAATAAGAAGAAATTACCTTTGCTAAACAAAGCTTTTGTTAGTTACCAGTTTCAAATAGCATTTGGATCTTGATGTTACTGCTCTAGCTAGAAAACCTAGGACATTTTATTAAAGGGTTAACAATGGGTTTGATTTTTTTCTTTGTTTTTATCCTACTTTGAGTTACTTGATGTAAAATTGTAATAAAGATTAATCACCCCTGTTACCCTTCTAAAATGGCTTTTTAAAATATATAGCACTAGAGCACAGAAGCAGCACCATGCTGTGTGTTCACCAGTTACTGGCAAACAGCTTTACCCATGTTTTCCAGCCTCCTTCTTCCTGTCATAAGAAGCTGTCAAAAGATTATAACCTTAAGTAGTTTCTGGTTTCCTTTGACACCTCTGCTCCCCCATGTAACCTCTTCACTCATCCTATGTGTTTCTCCTTTTACTTTGGAGGTTCTGAGCCCTTGCATTGTTTCTTTTTCCCAAGTTAATTTCATGTATGTACTGTTCATTGAATGTCTTTGTGCTTTGATACTGTTACAAGGTTTGTGGCTATTGTTTCCATCGTCCTTTTTTTTCTAGCTCATTTATCATGTGGCTTCAGTGACAAGATTAATAGTCATGGAAAGTTAGTTGCTAAGTACATGAGTTTTAGTTTGTGGAACTTGTGGCAATTGATAAGACAAAGATACTGGAGAAGATGGGGAATTTGAGTTGCTGCCTGAAGCACAAGGAGTCACTCAGCACAATTGCCTGGTTTGGGTCAGGTTGGCCAATATATTTTTTTAAAGTTATATTGTAGTTTTGTTCAAAAAGACATTTTTTTGTCGGGGGAAGTTTGGATTAGGGACAGTATCTTCAAGAAGAGCTAAAGAAGCCTCTGCTGTATTCATGGTTGGGCGTGTGGATATATGCATGTGATACCCATACATATTTCTAGGCATATGATCATTGCACGCACAATCCAAACATCTTGGTATTTTTGTCCATGTGCAAAGTTTCTTACAAAATTGATAAAGGACTTGGGAAAATTCATGAAGTGTTAACAAATTTTGAAACTGTGATGCTTTTCAGGACCTTTTAATAGCTGGGAGGTTTTGGGCATGTTTTTTGTTTTTTTCCCAGCATCTTTATGTGCATAATTGTAAGTGACAGGCTTTCTGTCAGCCAGCAGAAACAGGAACTCTGTACTGTGGGACTTCTCCAAGGAGGACAATGGTCTGGCTGGTACAGCCAAATTTGAGTTCTAATGGTCTGACCTCAATTTTCTGGTTTAATGCTTCCTCTGCTGACATGCATTTGGATGCTTCCTTGCATGGCTTAACAGACATATAAATGGTGTAAAATAGTTTTTGATCTGGAACCTAATAACAAAAAACGTCTCTTGCAGTAGAAAGGAGACACAATCAGCTCTTATTTTCTTGAGGTAAGAGTAGATAATAAACAGAAGGAGACACCTAAGTAAAGCATAGTCTCACTACTCAAATCCCAAAAATCTCTTAAAGAAATTCTTGTGCTTTTTTAACATTCCTGTTTAGTTCAGTTTAATGGGCTCGACCTAAGAAGAAAGACTAAGAAAAATCATGTTTATTGGTCCTATATGCAGTATAAATCTTGAAATATTGTTAGTATTTATAAAATTATCAGGTTTCTATGTAGGCTAGCTTTTTTAATATAGAGTAGCTTTTTTTTTTAAACCAGGTTATAATTCAAGTCTTGGCAATGATGGAGTGGCTCCTTTGAGGCATCTTAGCTTTTTGCTTCTTTAAGCTTGTTAATCGTTTTCAATTTTGATTAATATTTAAATATTTCAGTTTTTCCTATTAGTGTTGACCTGCCAGTAATTTTAAATTATAGTGGATATTAGGTACTTGATGTATCAAAATTTTCAAAATTAATGTGGCTCTTTATAAATTCTATATATTCTGTACAAATCAGAACTGATACAATGTCTTAATTCCTCAGGAGTTAGTACCAGCCTGGGAACACAGTGATTTAGTGTTCCAAGAAGTACTTAAAATGCTGACTGAAACATGCCTAACAAACACTGTTAATGTAGTGTGTCACAAAGAATGGAATAAACTAGGAAACAGTGAAAGTGGGAAGCAGCTATTTCAGTTAGAAAATTAAGACCATATGAATTGCAGCAATTGCTGGCCATTTGAAATGGCTGGTATTTCTGATCACTTCATTGTTCTGCCACTAAATAAATAAATAGATATTATTAAACATTCCTTTTAAAAAGTAATGTTCACATAGTTTCTTTGTTATTAAATATTTCTAGAAAATGGCCCATTCTGATATGATTAGAAACTTGTCTGATGTGGTCCCTGCCTCTTCAGGGACCACTGTTTTTCAAAGTACTATTAGTTTTTTTCATATTTAAAGGTAAATATATACATAAGTGGAAGTTGTATAACTTTAACTTAATTCTTGGAACTTAGTGCTCACATAATAAAAACTAGGGGCTAGAAAGAAATGTTTAGGAAACTTGGCTTCTTTAAAATGTATAGGTAGCTACCTATTGCCTGTCTGCTTTGTCTATGACATGGTATTTCTTTTAAGTGTCTTGGCAAGATGCTCAAAAATTTGGTAACTTCTAGGTTAGGTTTGTGTTTTATTCTTATTTAGCCATCCTTGGGATAAAGGCTTGGACAAATATTTGCTGGCAGGATAGACCGTGACATTTCTGAAAGGATCTGTTATAGGTCTCTTGTACAGAATTCATTCCAGTTAGTGAGTCTTATGATTTTAGTATCATGGAAGAAAATAGTCAAGCCCTGGAAGAAGATAAAAATCACCTGAAGAAATTAATGTTAATGGACAGCTTACAACAAAGAAAAATGTGAGCATCTATTGCCACGCTTGACTTGCAGGCTTTGCAGGATTGTTTCTCTAATAGTAAATACTGATCTTTTGAAGACTTTGAGGGTAAAGGGGTTAGAAGTCAATTTTTATTTTTTTTTTTTAAATCATTTGGTTTCTTGGGCTGGAAAGGATGTTGAACAAGCAAGCAAACTGAAAAGCCCTGAATTTGGTCCAAGATGCCTAGAGAAGATTCTGGCCTGTGAGGACAAGTTCCTCCTAGTTGGTGGTTGCTCTTCCACTCCCTGCAAGGGTAGATAGTGTGTACAGTAAAAGTTGGATATTTCCCCTTGGTAACAGCTCACAGTGATGAGATGAGCTTTGCTGCCTAAATGTGCATTCGAGTTCATTCTTGTTTCTGCTAAAATGACAACAGAACCTGTCAGCTTGCATGGGAATGTGCATGGTCTTGTCCTTTGCTCCATCTTTTCTCTACTTTTGCACTGAGATATTCTTTGCCTCCCTTCTGAATTTTCTTCCAGTTTGTCGTTCCAAAGCCTTTCATGTCAGTTGTTTTCGTGAACCTTTGTAATCTTTTGTCTGTTTTTATGTACTGTTGGCCTTCTGGTTTTTGTATCTCCCTCCACCTTAGCCTTAAACATTTTGTATGTATCAGCTTCTCAACCATTATTTTAAGCTTGCAGCTTTTGAGGTCCAGTCACTGTATGTGTTCATCTTCACAGCCAGCCTTGATTTCTCTCACTGTTTGCTTTGCTGTTTGCTTCATGTTTTTATACATGTACTTGGTGAAACAAAACCATAGCTGGACTAGGTGGTCATGTTGTGCACCTGTCTCTTGTGCTGTGACTGTGCATGATGTGGAGGGACTACACAGAAGAGAGGTCCTTGAACCCTTCACAAGCAGTTCTTGTTGTCACCAACCCAGCACATAAAACTGGGTTGGTGAAGTTTTTCATCTGAATACTTTCAGAAAGAATATTGCATGTCAGAACTGCTCATTCATCATCTCTTTCTGGGTGCTAGGCCAGTAAGAGAAGACTGCTGCAGAAGCATTTTGTTTGCCTCAGTAGTGAAGTCTGTGATTGTAGGTTTGTACATGATGTGGAGCTCTGAGTGTGTATGAGACAACTGACAGTGCTTGGTAAGAGGCAGCAAAAATCACCTCCTCACTGAAGTGCTCAGAGGCTCCAGTTGTATGGATTTAAAAAAAGGGTCTTTGCTGTATTTGTATTTGTTTCTGCAGCACAAAAGACTTTTTAAAGCAGTAGCAGTTTTGTATCTTGGTGTATCCTTGGGAAAAGAACTGGGGTATCTGGCTGTAGGGCTAAAATTACTGTGCAGCAGTAGCTTAAAAATATTTCACTTTTCCTTTTCTGGAAGAAGCAATTGCTTTTGTTCATGTGATTTCTTATTCTAAGGTTGAAGTCTGCTCATAACTAGCAATGGAAACCTCTGGCCTTAGTCTTCATAGTAGCATTTAAAACAAGAAATAGCCACCAGATTTTCCCAGTGCAGTTAGAGTCAGAAATTCATAAAGCATTTAGTACAAAATAAAGCAGTAGTACAATTCATCAGGATCACAGAAGAACATTTGTCCTTCTGCTTTGTAGTTAAGGGACTAACTACCTCAGTTGCTCTTATTTTTCCATTCCTGAATCTTGTGTTGTTTTAAAGTTCTGATTCACTTCTCTTTGGAGATGCCTTTGCTATTTCACAAATCCAGTATCTGGAAAATAGGAGGAGTGAGATGCAAGAGTAGTGGCTGGATGCACATACTACCTGTGGGGAGAGACTGTTCAAACTGCTGTCTAACACTGAGGTCTTAGGGAAAAAAAGTTGCTTCAGAACTCAGAAGAATCCCATCAGATATTTTTGTTTGGGTTTAGGTTTTTTTTTAATAAAAGTTGAGGTAAGTCATGTCATTTTTCAATTCTAGAATTCCTTGCTTATGAGTTTTAGAGATACTGTAATAAATAAGTGGTGATTCAGGTTTTTCTTATTTCTTATTTTTAGTAGGAAACTGCCACATTAACTGTGTATTTTGAATATGTAGCATCATCTGAGGAGATATGTTTTTTAGTGTTTCTTTTTTTCTCCTCTTTTCATTTCTTGGGAACCTCAGTGCACATTTGAGTAAAAAGAGATGAATATGAGTTGGTGCTTAAAGGAGGAAGCTTGATAAATTTGCTGGAGTTCTGTACAGTAATTACTATTAAAAGAAAATTAATCTTTTTGTAAGCCAGGCATGTTTGCAGATATTTAAATCTTAATGTGCTATATCAAAGTGATTGGTACATCCTTTACAATTGTTATAATCAGTTGAAGTCATAACACTCATCTTGATACATTTCCCAGTGCTGTATCTGCTGATTCTTACTTTTTCAATTGATGTTAATATTAATTACCTTACTTGATGTACAATTAAACCACCCTTGAGGTATTTCTAGAAAAAAAATCTATTTATTAATTTATTACAAAAAAAGAAATCTGGGATTAATTTGAAACTTACCTATATGGAGCAATGTCAACTGCAGTATTTGGGAGAAGGGGATTAAAATATGCCTGGAGACCAGTTCAGTTCAGCAGGCAAAAGATTCAAGGAAGTTACTTACACTTTCATCATTTACCTCTCTAGTCAGAGCAATGATAAACTAGCATGAAGAATTATTGAGAAGACTGTACTTAGAGCTGGGCTTTGAAGTGCTAATATGGATGCTTAAAAATTTCTGGAACTTATCAAGGCTTGTAAATATTTCATTGCCTTTACAATAGTGTCTTAACTGTTACATAAATCAGATAGCTTGTGCTTCTCTTAATCTCTCTTTTCAGAGAGTAAGAGGGAGAGGATATAAAATTTTCACCTCCCTTCTTAATGTGCTAAACATTTCAAAGAAAAAAGCCCATTGCCAACTCAGATGAGTCTCTGCAAGATCAAACTTGTGCCTGGTGATAATGTGCTTTCTACTATGGGAAGATTCAGTTCTGTTTAGAGAATGGAAAGATTTTTTTTCTTGGTGTTCCAGTACCCTGACACAATTTTGGATGAAATGTGAACAAACCTGTAAAATGTAGTGTTCTTTTGTTCTGTGCTATGAAAATCCAAAGCGTTTGATAATTTTCCCATCAGTCATTGACTGATAAATCTTGTTCCCAGGACTATTCATGTATTCAATGTGTATGTAGCTATTCAGCTGATGCAGCACATGTATTATCACATTGCTTGACTGAAGCTCGTACTGTTCCAGTACTTTCATGCAGAAGTCTAAAAATTGTGATCTTAATGACCACTGATGGAGGACTGTAAGAACACATTAGGTAATCAATACCTCCATCTCGAGATAATCAGACTGAAGAACTTGTTTCATTTTTTCCCCTTGGATTTTGCTGCAGTACTGGTTTTATCTTGGCTTCTGAAGAACAGTAAAGGAGTCTTGTCAGGCTTTTTTCTTTATTTCCTCTTCTAGATGAAAAGTGTTCTGACTAGTAGATTCTAAGACTTGGTTAAATGCATGTGAAGTTTCATCTTAGCAGTACTGAAACCTGGAATAATGCTGGATAAAATCTGATTAGGTAAGGATAAATGGAAGATTAGGGAGTTGTTTAAAACTCTAAGACAAATAAAAGCATAATATTTATTTATAGAAATAATGTGATGTTTAACATTGTTTTAAAAAATGCATGGAAGTCAAATACTTTATTATTTGTCCAGCTGTGGCAGTATGGTCTGCAGCAGAGGAGGGACAAATCTGGAGAAGAGAGGCAATTCTGTTCTCTGTCATGTGGGTGCTGTTCAGATACCTGCAGCCTGCTGGCTCACAGGGTAGCCACAGTTGGTTGCTGTTGGTCAGGAGGCAGTGGGACAGTCATTATTGTAGTGCCAGTGTTCCAGGACTTAGAAAAGAAGTTTTCAGCTGCTTAAATGGCAAAAGGATTGTAAATACTTGAACTTGCCCTGCAGAAATAGGAAATCAAGATGATGTTATTTAAGAGGGAAGTTGCAGCTTGGATTTGCAAAGGTAAGGATGTGGGAAAAAGGAAAAGTAATAAGAAAATTACTTTTTCTTCTTTTGAGAACGTAGCAACCACAGTGTGTCGCTCTTGTGGTGATTTAAGAGCTCTGACAGGCAAACCCTGCACTGCATGGATCTGCACAGTTCCCTGATCCTTTCATGGAAGACTCAAGCTCCAAGAGCAAAGTGCAAGGAAAACATTTCCGTATCACCTCTTCTCTTCCATAATAAATAATACTGGTGAAACTGGAGTAAAGTGACCTCTAAAGCACCAGGACTTGCTGCAAAATTTGTTTCTATGCATTAGAAATTTTTGTTGTAAAGTTGACTTGTTTTTCAGTAGAATAGTACTAAGTAAGCTACTACTTGGTGAGGCATTTTTTAAATACTTTCGAAAGCTGTATAAATACAATTTTATCATATATTTTTAATCATGAAAAGCTCAGCTTCTGTACTCTTCCCCTAAAACTACCGAGGACAGAAATATGTGCTTATATATTGAATAAAAATTGAGGTATTTTGTGAGATTTCTAACTAGTTTAGGACATCTGGGCTCTGGTAGCATGTAACATTTGCTTTTACAAGGTAGAACAACTGGAAATATAATGATACCTTTCTGGGGGAAAAAGAATGGTGTGGCTTTTTGGTGTCTTGTTTTTCCCTGTTCTCTTTTTTTATTATACTTCTCCCCCTCTCTCTTTCTGCACAGGGTGGGTATTCTGCTCCCTCCTTCTCTCCCTGGCAGGGCTCATTCCAGGGCATCCCTCGGAGTGTTCCACCGCACCGCAGACAGAGTGAGTCTGTACCTCTCACTCATCTCCCTCACCGTGTTCCAGTAGCAGCTTCCCCTTTGCACGCACCGTTCATCTCGTAGTCTCCTCCTCTCTCAGGCAGATCTCCAGGCATACACCATAGCCTGTGCCTAACAAAGCGCTTCCCTCGGCCAGCCTACAACAGCTACAACTCATAGCTTTATAACAGTTACTCTATGCCAATAGACCTCAGCAGTTCTTCAGGCAAACCCGAGTAGGCCCTTGTTTCCAGTCTTGTCTTAACATCGGTCTTGCTTGCTGCATTTCCCTGTTTTCCATGGCTGTGGTGCACCCTCCTGTCCGTCTGTGTGTTCTGTTCGCTCACGCGTCCGCACGCGCCTCTGTGGGAGCATTCACGTGAACGCCTCGTGGTTGTACAGAAAAGTGTTGGTGGGACGGTGTCACTTGCATTGTCTCTCACAAAAAGTTTTAACTTTTCAGAATGGCTTCCCTCAAACTAATTATTTCCCCCCCCCTCCTCGGTATTTGTTGTAAAAAGGCTTCTCTTACATTGAAGTGGCTGTTGCACAACTTGCATGATTTATTAACGTTCCTTTTGCGCTAGCTACAATGTGGGCTGATATAAAATGCATTTGTTCACTTGGCTTGGATCTGCAAAACAAAAGACAGTTGCTGATTTTAAAACTGTATGCTTACGTAGACATAGAGAAATGGTAAGTCTTATTTTGTGCTTTGGTATTGCATTTTGAACAGATAAGTGTTTGAAGAAATATAACTACTTCATAACGCCAAAGTTATATTTTTTAAATGTACTGTAATTTGCAAATTACAGTGTTTGCCTAGCAAAGCTCAAGAGTGTATTTGGACAAGAAATAGAAGCAAAGTAAAATTATGGAAATAAAGTAAGATTTCCAGAGCCAGTGGAGATCTGAAGAGTAAGCTGCACCTTGGAAAACTAAGCTTACATATATTTAATACTGCAATAATATTTACTTGTATCAATCACCAGAAAAAAAAAAATCCAATATTTTGTAAACTGTGCTTCAAATACTCTCTTGACGCTTCTGTGACAATGTTCATGTAAACAACTCATCAGGAACGCACAGCCTGTTTCATGGGCTTTTCTCTGTGCAATAAGGGATGTGCTTCATTTTTCTGTGGTGTTTGATGTGGGACTCTGTGTGTGTAATGAACATAGAACCCCAAAACCTGATGATTGTGCCTTCTGTTGCTGAGTGGAAGGGCCAGCAGTAGCAGAGCCTGGGTGATTCACTGTCCTATCAACACAGACTGACTTCAAGGAGATCCTCAGAACTGAGGATCATACAAATGTTATGGTTTTGGGGCTAGGAGACTGACTGGAGAGTCAGAATGGGAGGATGGTGTCCCAGCTGCCTCGTGAGCCTCTGGTGTCACATCCTTCACAGTGGCTGCTTAGCTGAAGAAGAAAACTTTGCTTGCTAATCTTGCTGCTTTTCTCAGCCTCCACCTCATCCCTCACTAACAAGGGTGACCTCTTATTTGGGATTCCAAATTAACTTCTATTACTAAAGCAGGTTGGATTTTTTTTAGTATGCATCTTATATGTTGCATTCAATTAGTTGCTAGTAAAGGAAGTAAAGTAAATGAAAATGGGTCCTTGACTAGTTAAGCTAAACTATAACTAATGTATTGTTTAGTAAAGTAAGTTTCCCCTAGTGGAATGTTCCTAGCTTTTTTCATTAAGCCTGAGGTTTACTCTATAGAGCAACACTGGGAATAAAAATGAAGTATCCATTAGGAGGTTCCTTAGACATTTTAAATGAAATTCTTGAAAAAAAGTGGTTTATCACTGTGTGAACAGTTTGTAAATTAAAACATTACTAGTCACTAGTATCCTTCTTTCCCACTTGGTTCAGTGGTTTCAGTGTTCAGCTTTTGGAGCTGGCATGAAATGCCAAATATGGGGTTTTAAAGCAAATGCTGAGCGAGCATCACCACTGGGTGTAGGACAGCCTCAAACACTAATGTCAGTGTTCTTTTGCACTAATACAGAGAAGGTGATGGAAACATGAAGTAGGCCCAGGTTTTGTTTGGCTGTGTTTTCTGTATAGGCTTGGAAGTCAAGCACTTCTTGGCTAACTTCTGGATCCTGAACCTAAAATATCATCTCTGCATATGAATTCTGCAGGTTTCTTCACTGTGCTGTTGATAACTGATGGATAAATAGATCACTTACAGGCACTGTAGATTATGAGGGTGTAAATCTGTAAACTGTTCAAATTACAGTGTATAAGCAACTAAAAATAATTTCCCCCCTGCTGTACAGGACAGGAAATATATCCCTGCTAGGTAATATTATACTAGTGTAGGTTTATGGTTCTCTCTAAGCACCAGTCACAATGTCAGCACACCTGCTGCTGAGCTTGCCTTAGCATATCACTGCACTGCAACATACTTCAGCATTGGATGTATATTTGTCACTTTTAATGACAGTTAATTTTTAATACTTACACATTTATTAATTTCATGTTTTTTCACCAGCCTTGGAAACAATTCAGCACTTTGCATTTCATAAACACTTTGATAACAGTACATTAATTTTGTCATTTTAGGAATAAAAACCAAATAGTTTTGTTCCTGTAATTCCCATGTGTCTTAAACTAAACTGCTGTGTAAAAGTAATTTATTTTTCTCTAGGTCATAGGATATGTTTTGATGACATCTCAAACTTTATTCAAAACAGTTAAATCCTTTCCATTTGTGTTCTGGAGCTTTAATGATGCAGCTCTAGAAACAAACATTTAGAATACCCATTAGTAAGGAAGCAATCATGAGTTTGTGTTGTAATACAAGAATATTACAAGAACTTCTCTAGTCTCCTTACCCCAAGTGCTTCTCCGCACAGAAATGCTGATCAAAATTGCTTTATTATTCAAGCATTGCAGTTGTTGCATCTCCACTTACTGTGCACATCCTGGAAGAACATTTATTTCGACTTTTTGTGTGTAAGTATTACAGCTAGAGATAATCTAAGCAATTCTAGCAGGTGACACACAGCTTGTTATCACCAGGAAGAAAGCTTCTCTATGCCTAGTGGCTATAAATCAGATCCAGGCTGTGCTTTTTCATACACTGTCTTTTAAACAAATACATGTTGCTGAAATGTTTCCAAAGCTTTATGGACCACTACAGCTTTGTACGGTGTACCAAGTGTTTGCGTTGGCAGAAACAAGTTACTCCAGAGCATTAGCTGGGAAGTTCTGTCGCAAATTATTTAAAAGATCCTGGATTCATTACATACTGCCTTTTTTATGTAATTATTTTTGCTCCAAGAGTGTTCAGCTATATGAAGAGCCTTTTAGGAAAAACTCCTTTCCTCCCAACTTCAGTACTTAGTCAACTACAGGAGAAAGGACTCTTGCATCAAACTAAATTTATGTTTGCAAAAAAACCCCTTGATTTTGTATATGGTCATATTTATCTGCTTGCTGCACATATATCCACATTTGTGGATGAAATACCTGCCTTGATGTAGTTATATGTTACTTGAAGTAATTTTTCTTTGAAAAAATAAAATTTTCCAAGTTGGGGTTTCTGTACAGACTATGCAGAAAGAATAATAATGCTTTGCCACATTACCAATTATTTTACTAGCCTCGTGGCTGGTGAATAACGCTTAAAAAAATACGGTTGTTTTGTGTCATTATCTGAGGTCATTCTCCATACTGCAGAATCCTGTATTTTAATGCTGGAATATGGATATAATACAGCTAGATCAAAGGGAAAGAAAAAAAAAAGTTCAAAAAGAAGGTATTAGCAAATGCTACAGATTTAAGGTGTGAAATGTTGATGTTTTCCAGAGGTAGAAAATGAGAGCTGTCTGGTGCAGCCTTTCAGCAGGGCTGTGTCTGCACAGGCCGTGGTTTGAAATGACAGCTTATCCTGTGCCAAGGCAGTGAGAGGAGGGATGGCAGAACTCATGAGGAAATTGAAGAGTTACATAGCAGAGTTTGTGACCCTTCCTTTACAAAAGGAACCTCTGGTAGCTGTCTCTTCCAACTCATAAGTGATTTGCTAGGAAGATGAGTTATTAAAAATGAGGGCACTATGATCCAAGGATGGAATGCCGTGCCTTTAATGACCTTGCTGTTCAGGGTTAGATATTGAACATACATATGCATGGATGCAAAGATTTTTCTTTTATACAGTTTTAATAATACACACAAATTCTAGTTGCAGTATTTGGAGTATAGGAGATCAACTGCTAAAAACCTTGAAGTTATAAGAGAAGGAGGTATTCCATGCAGGTCTTGCTATAAATGTTTTTGTACTGCATTACTTAAATACTGTTGCTTCCTTTGTTTCTTGAAGGAGAATTAAAAACCAGTGGGGGACACGGTAATTACAATTGAAATGGTGAAAAGTTGCAGTTCTGTCATGGCAATTGCTCATTGTTTTGTCTTGGTCCTCTGACATCATTGTCCTTGTCTTTTTCTTGTCTCTGCTTTCCATTATGCCATTGGCAAGGAGTTGAGAAGTTAGTCCATTACTTCTGTGATAAAGCGTGGTACAGTACAACTTCAGATTTATTCCCACCTCTCCCTCACGCATTTTCACTGTTGGGTTTTTTCTTTGCCCTGTGCATGATGCATGTCTGTGGGAGATGTGCATGCAGTTCTTCGATTTTCCATTGCATCACTTCCCTCTTTCCTCAAGATACTGCAAGGAGAAAATGACTATTTCATTCTACGGAGGTATTATAAAGGGATTCAAGATGGGGATCACGATAACCAAAGCAAAACTGAAGGGAATTTTCAGCTAATGAATCAGTATCACAGTCATGACCACATTTTTAACTTCTTTAATAGTCCATTTAACTTCTTTAACAGTACAACATGATGTTTCAGTTTTCCAGCACAAAGCTAATACAGCCTCAGTAATTTGATAACTGTACAATAGTGGTAATCCTTGTTGTGGATGTCACCTTTCTCTGGATGATGTAACAGCCAGTTTTACTTGAGAGAAATAATAGAAAAATCTCTTGGGCGAATGAAGTAGGGAGTGAATTGAGTAATTTTGATTAGTGCATCAATATTTAGAAGGCTTTGAAGCTCCTGCCAGTACAGAAAAATTAGTTTCGTTGTGCAGAAAGGAGCATGTGCACAAACCACGTTGTCAAATATACTTCCAGTTTGAGGAGGACTGAATGTCTTCAGTTACATTATACTTGAAATGTTTGAGTCCAACTTGGCACTTTAGGAGCATCCCAGAGGAGTGCAGATGTTTGTATACCTGCATGTTTTCTTTATGGGACATAAATAGAAGTCTGGGTAGTATGACAGGCTATTCCAAATCATGGTCTGTTCCACGCCAAAAATATTACCAAAAGTGCACTCAAAACAATGCACATGAAACCCTATTTTAGGACCTGTGTGAAATAAAATACTGTGCCTAGAAGGCAGAATGCTTTTTTCTTTTTTCTCCTCCACGTGACGGCATTCACCAAGTACTTCAGTCCTTCAGCTGGCTTATTGTTTTTACCAGTAATATGGTCAGAATTTCAAAGACTTTCTTTGTAAGAGGAGAATTTGTATTTAGTACAAAGATATGAGCTGTGGGTGGCAATAATGCCAGTATTGGATACATTGTGAACTGTTACGTGCATATTTTGCAAGTGGCATTTTGCTGCTTTTAGTGTCATTTGGAATGTTAATGCATGTAGAAATTCGATTATATTAAAATCTATCATTGTGATAATTGGAGAGATCTTGAATAGAAATGTACAATTACAAAGCAGTACAGCATTTAAAACAACTGGGCAAAGATGATACCAGAGCTTTAGTGTCCTCATAATTCTGAGCACTTAGACATTTTCTACCTTAGTATCACTTAACTTTCTAGGTAATAAGCTGCTTAGACCTTTTAAGGTTACAAAGGATAATGAGGAAAACATGTATTTGGCTATTTTTATATGTGAATTCCAAAATTGCCTGAAGGGAAGAGCTCAAACACTACCTAGCCTTTGCCAGAAGAATTCAGAATATCATTATTGAAACCTTGATGGCTTTGCTGTACTTCAGATGTGTTTGTATTTAAGTCAAATTTCCATATACATTTAGTTTCTTCTGTAACTTGCCAATTTTTAAATTTTGCTGATTAGTATTGCCAGAATTATTTTATATTAAGTTCAAATTTTTATTGATTAGATTAGATATTTATCTCTGTTTTTGAAAACTAGCATTTAAAAATCCTTCCTAGCTGAGAGAGAAAAATTTTCTGACAATTATTTTTCTACATTTGACACAATACTGTGGGCTATAAATGTTTTAACTTTTTTATTTCAACTGGGATTAGAAAATAGTATTTATTTGTTGTAGTATTTACATGGGAATTAGGTACATGTTGCTTTGGTTTCTGGATTCATTATTAGCAGTTTTGGTTTTGCAGGTGACATCTCAAATCCATTTTGGCTAACATCTTCCTGTTAACTCCTAGACTGGAAGGATAATAACTTCTGTAACCCAAACATAAACACTGGAAAATGGAAAAAAAAATGTGGGGGACTAATTTTATTTAAGATGTAACTCTATGTATGGAATTATTCCTTGTGTTTGTCATTTCCTTCCTGTAGGATTGTATGATTAAGAAGGTTTTAAAAAGTTAAACTAGTTTTGGGTCACATAAGGAATAATGTTTTGGTACTCATCTGATGCCATTTTGGAGGCATTTTTGCCTTTTTTTAAAATCTTCTCCCTCTTTCCCAAGTAATCATGTTTTGGCTGCTCAGGATATTTGTCTTACATATCTGTCAGTGATAGTGGATGCCACCAATCCAGATTTTGCCTTGTCTTATGAGACAACTCTCATATTCTAAAGGGAAAAACTGCCCATAAAAAAGAAAATAGACGGAGAAACCTTGATTTTCCTCTCATTAACCTTTAAATATTTTTCTTGATGAGGAATTTTGAGGATTCAGTTTTCAGTAGTAATCCTGCTAGGGAAAAGATGAAAAGCCTAAAGAGTCCTGAGATGGGCTACAGCCCTGTGTTAACAGGAATCTGGCATAAACAGTTATCATTGCATTCTTCTTGCTGATTCAAAGAAGAGCTAAGAAGACCAGACAAATAATGAGTTTTCTGTTTAGAACTTGTGAATAATTCAGCAGAGTGACTAAAATGACACTCAGTCAAATCTCCCTAACACAAACATTGCTTCTTTTTTATTTACTCTATTTCACTAGTAAACAGAATAGGCCTGTTTACTGTGTGCAAGCAACTTGTCAGCTGGTAAGAATCCAGGTAGTTGAGTGATGACAGGCTGGCAGGAGTTTGGTTCCCCTCCTTTGTAAAGAAAATAATCCAAACCTGCTAAAACTTTAGTTTAGGTTTTAATAGATTTTGGGTTTTGCCATGAATTGCAGGATTTTTAGTAACGCTTCCAAGATCTGTATCCAAGTTGCAGGTCTAGGATGTATTGTGAAGCTAGAAATTAATCTTTTAAGTCTCTTTACAGGGCAGAACAAAGAGAATAGAAATTACCCAGAAGAGGTACTGGCGGTTCTTATCTGATGCGTGTTTGATTAGATTGTATCTTCTGATAAAATGTAAAGTCTTCTACAGTTCTCTTTATCCCATGGTTATCAGTGTGGTAGAGTGTGGTCTCTGCTTTCACATGAACTCTGTCTCTTTCAGCCCATTTAAAATCAGTTCAAGGTAAAACAGTTACCTAAGCTGAGTCAGTAGCCTGATTAGCACATACTTCCACCAGATTTTCTGGCCTCAGTAAGGCAAGGAAACGGCCTGTAAGCTCATGTGGTCCATCCAACTCCTTTCCTGCCTGTGCAGTAAAAGGGTTGGGGTAGTTGAGGTCAATATGCAGTGAGCAGAAATTAAAGCTGGACACTGCTGTTGCATTGGGTTAAGCACTTGGTTAGAATTGCTCTGCACCGATGTTAATTCTTGCGCTGTCCTGCAGATTTGGGTGAAACCATCAACCATGCCTTCTTCATCTTTCCTTTTTATGCCGGTCGGTTTCCTTTTTGTCTTTATGTTGTTGTTTATTTCAGTGCTGGTATATTTTTTTCCACTTCAGTTGCGATTTCCATTTGTGTGTGTCCCATGACCCATCCTGTTTTGACGAAGTCAAAGTTTTGATTTAAAAACCCAGATATACAGCCCTTATCAAGCATCCAGTCAGCTCACATTGGATTCTGAGTGTATCTGGTGTCTTCTGTGCCTAATATATTCTTGTGTTATTTTCACTTTAACAGCCTCAAGTACTACACCCTTCCAGCAGCCTTCCCAATTCCACAGACCTCGCCCAGGGAAAACTAATAAAAGCTCCACATATCGAGGCCCACAGTGAATATCCTAAACCAGATCTGCATGACAATAGAAATCATCAGAATCAAAATGCTGCAAATATCTCTCTCCCAAATAGCCTGAATGATGTAAACTCTTCAACAAATGTACAGTTAAACGCAAAAGATGAAAATGCATCATATTTGGACAATTTGAAAAACAAAACCACTGAAGACCCTGGAGAGGTGGCTAGTAATAAGAAAGGTACATTGCCACCTCGTCCCCACTTTCAGACCTCTCCACGAGCTGATGCTCCAGAGGTGCAGACTGGATTACCTGTGAAAGGTCAACCCTCATTCACAAACCAGGCTTCTCAGCCAAAGACTTCAAGAATCGTGAAACCCCCAACTGCTTTAGTGCCTCCTACCATGGCCGTTCCCGTACGATCTGCAGATCACTCCGCTGCTTCCAAGGAATGTGAGCTTCTACCACTGAGTAGTTCCACTCAGCCACAGCCAACATCTGGGCAGGATAACCTAAAGGGTAAACAGAGTCAGAAAGTGTCTAAACTTCGCCCACCAACTACGTCCTTCATCAAATCCAAGCAAGTGAGCAGTCAGAAATCCACACCGGTACCTGCAGAGCCTCAGAACACCTCTCTAAAGTCAAACATCCCAAGGCCACCAGTGCAGAGAAGGGAAGGGGTGCAGACGCACTCCGCTGGGGTGCATTCCGGGGACAGCATGTCCTCCCGCCGGCATTCCCACCTCCCCAAACCAAACACACACTGAGGCCGTTCCATCAGCGCTCGATGCCACGCTGGGACCCACTTCCCGTCTTGTGACTGCCTTGGAGCCTGCTGTACCTGCAGCCTGCAAATCCTGAGTCACCGTTCCAAACTGCATCTTCTTCAGGGTTTGCATTCTCCATCCTGACGTGTTCTGAGGCTGATCTTATGAGCTGTGCAGTTTCTCTTGAGAGTGCTTTGTTTTATCGTTGGTCTGTAATAAAGATGGTATTGCAATCTTTGTAATTAAGCAAATACTGAAGTCTGTGGTAACCACAAATGCCAGAATGCTGCACTATTTATTTCAGGATGGCAGAAGTTATTTCTTACCTCTGTTTGAATTAGTAGACAATGAAATTGCTGTTCTGTTTAACTTCTTGGTTCTGAGTACTCGTTAGGTCAGAGTGGTAGAAAATTAGACTGACTAGCAGATGTTTTATTGGCCATAATTCTGACTCTGTATTCCAGAGGCCTATGCAAAAATCCTTGTATTTATCATTCTCTCAAGACTGACATATTTAATGTTATTTAATCTCATGGGTTGGGTGGGTTGTGTTGTTTTGTTTTGCTGTAATCTGAAGTAGCTCTGTTCTTTATTTATCCTGTTTTCACTGTTCACAGACATTAGGCAGATTTCACAGGGTGAAACGAATCTTCTCGCTAAAACATCCTCATTTGTTAAATGATTGTGGTATGTTTTTATTGTGTTGAATAGACACATTACTGGGTAGGTTCTTGAAATGCAGTGCCGAGGATGTTTGTCCAAACCTTCCAATACAGGCTCTTAGGAACTGGTAGGTAGGGAGCCTCTGGGAATACGGGGTCCAGAACACCTATGTTGAGGTTGCACAACATGTGTTTTAATTAATATTTTAAACTTTTATTGTTCTGCTTATATTTATTGATTTCTGTTTAATATTGAAAGACTCTGAAGTACCTGACTTGAAATTTTGCACAAACTTTGCCATATGTGTAAGAATTTGAAACTATTTTACAGAATAAAACTTATATTAAAAATACAACTATTTTTTAAAAAGGAAAAAAAAATAACCCCGCTTATTTGCTTTGAGCAATCCTATTATGTCCTAACCCAGAGCTGGTACTCTTAAGAGTTTTTCAAAGACATGTTATTTTGGGTTTTTTGTATTTTTTCTTTTTTTTTTTTTTTTTAATAATTTCTGAAGAAGTACGTAACTGGTAAGGAGCTTCTTGGGGAAATTAAGCAGAAAAAGAAATCTACGTTTTTGTGCTCTCTACAATAAATATTTTTTTTCTGAAAGTCATCTTGATGCACTCTGGGACCATGACACGAATGATACAGTTACAAGTGAGCATGTCCAGTGAAGCTTTGCAGAAATTTGTTATGTCCCATCTCCAATTCTTCCCATGTTTCCCATGACTCTCTTGGATGTTTCTCATTTTGTTTTGTTTTTTTTTTCTGTTCTCGAGTTGGTTTTAAAATCAGCAGCAGAAGGCTGCTGCAACAATTTGGCCCAAAATCTGTTCCTGAAGAGCACATAAATGTCAGTAAAATTCAACATAGTGTTATTTTGTTCTAGGCTCTGGCTGTAGGACATTGACATATTACAGTATTTTCTTGGAGAGAATTAAAGTGAGTAGGTGAAGACATTTCATAAATGAATCCAATATTCAGCTTCTATAATATAAGCCCTTTAACTGGGGTACCTCAGTTGGGTGAAGGAAAAAAGAGTCATCTCACCTGAGTTTTCAGTACATCATTGGTATTCAAGAATTATTTTGGATTTCTTACACTGTAATTTTATTTAACTGAAGTTGAAGTGGAAAAATTAAAAGCTTGGGGAGGGAAATGAGTAGGGGGAGATTCTTTTTCTGAACTACTTAGATCAGTCTGAAATAAGGAACCTGCAGGACCTTCTGTGAACTGAGGTGATGACAATGTAGGCAAGACATAACGAGACAAATAATGTTAATTGTTATAGTTGGTATAGGATCAAAAACCACAACGTAAGATTCTGATTATGTTCTGGTGATAATTATGCTCTGGTGATAATTTATTCCCATGAAAAGCATTGAATTAGTGGTATTTAGTGTACATATTTACTTTCAATAAGAAAATAAAATTCACTTTTTATATTCCCCAAAACTAGCTCCTGGCAGCTAACGGTGTTTCTCAGGAGTTTAAAGACTGCTGAGGGAATGATCAGATTCCTGGTTCATTTTCTGGTCCATATATATTTCTATGGAAGGTGTGTTTTTTAAGTTTACTTTCCTTGAAGAGAAGCTGATTTTATTGTTAGTTGTATATGATTTTGTGTAAAAATACAATTTTCACCTAATGTTATTGACATAAATTCATCATATTCTGCTTCGTATTCTGGAGGTATCGCCAGCCTGATTTAGTGATGTTTCAATTTTTATGTTTACATTTAAAAGTATAGATGTCTATACCTTTATTCATATCTGCACCTATACTGAAAATTAAGGAGATGATCAAAGCAAATTAAGCAAAGAATATCAAGGTGATGAAGGTTTTCATTAAAAAGACAGTTCCTAATTTTTCTTTCCAGAAGAAAATCTTATATTTATATGGCCGTGTACATATGTATTAAAGGAATAGAAGTAGATTATAGTCCTTTTTTATAGCATTTCCCCATTTTGTTCTGACAGGTTAGTGAGACACTGAGCTGGAGCCAGCAGGATTTGATCATGGATGAGACAGATGCTAGCCTGGCTTGTGTTTGGGTTCAGCTACTAACCTCGCATCCCTCTAGGACAACTGCATGTTTGGGCTCTTCAGACCTTGCCAGGGAAGGCTCTGTTGCACGTATAGTAAGTCCAGAGTATGGCAAAGCCTGTCACGAGATGGGCAGCTGGGAGAGAAGTGGTGAAGTGAGCTCTGAAGCTTCACCTCGGTGAAGGATGGGGTTGGGGGAGCGATGGATGAGAAGGCACTGAGAGTGCTTGTCAAATGGGATTAAGAGAGTATTTTCAGGTATCATAGCTACCTTATGGAAGGTGCAGATATATCATGAATACTGGTGCAGATTATCCAAAATGTGTACGTTTAAGTATTTGATAACTTCAGGGTTTTTTTTAGATTTATAAAACTGATTTATTGCCATTTTTTTTGTTTTGATTTCTCATTCTTTTGTGCAATATTCACAAAAGTATTAAACTACTGTTCAGTATATGTGTACAGAGGCAATTACGTATTTTAACAAGTGAATAAACACAAAAGAGAAGAACAGAATTGCACTTTAAATGAGCTTTATTGCTTGGAGTTGTGCCTAAAATGATCTAGATGCCTCCTGCTGTGTGTGGCTTTTGTTTGAAACAAATTTCCCCTGTAGTGTTGCTGTTTCCAAGGTATTTTCACATCACTTTCACAGGATCGATATGCACTCTAGCATGTTTAAAAGTATTCATATAGTGTACTGAGTTTTTGTTGTGCAATGACTTTAATTTAACCGTGGAATTTTAACACTGATGATACAGCCAAATCATTATTACCTTCCCCTTCCTTGAAGCTAGCACTTCCTACTGCCAATCAAAGCCAATGGCAAAATTTCCCTAGGACTAGCATAGCTCTCAAAGAAGAATGGTCCCAGAATATGGTTGTGAGAAAAGAAGTGCAATACTATCTCTTCAACTTTCTCAAAATAATTACGAAGGCCCTGAAAATCCAAAACGACACAATTTTGATACAGTTTGGAAAAAAAAAAGGGGTTCCTCAACTTTCCATTTTACAGCAGTGAGAGTAGGCATAGCAACTAGACTGCATTCTAGGTCAGTACAGTTCATTTCAGCCTTGATCTAAATGCTGATTTGTTGTAACGATGCCTGAAAACTGAATACCATTTGCGTGATTTCCTTTGTTTGCATGTCACAGCCATATGCACATTCTAGTGTCATACTGGGGTAGGTTGCATGTTGGGGGGGGGGGGAAGTATTTCTGGTTTTGCACAGCACATAATCCTCTTAATACGGACATTTTCTTGCCATACAAATGGAAATCAGTTCTTGAATTTGGCTTCAGCAGCAGTTCCTTATCTCGTTACAGAAGTTTTTCCTGAGCAGAGTGGATTTAATGTGACCCTGGTGGTAGGGCTCAGTGTAGTCATCTTACAACTGTGCTTTCAAGGAAATTCAGTCACTGTTATGGTAAAGCTGCTCACTGCCTACTAATTGTAAAAGCACCACCATAAAACCAACGTAATTCCTGTGTAGCAAAATCTTCAATTCAATACTAGCTAAAACAAGAGGTACCCTTACTGTCTGCTTTGTTGTTTTTGGTTTTTTAACCCAGGCCAGAGTAAATACTGTATATTGGAATTTGCTTGTAAAGTTGATTAAAAGAACCTGTATGTAAAAATTCTTTCCTCAATGTTGCTCTAGTGAATAAAAATAAAAGTCATAATTCTAATAAGTATCTCTTTCTCTTGACTATTCATGTCTATGCTTTTTCAAGTCTTTTGGCAAAATGCAGACAGAACTGTAGGCAGAAAATCTGGGGGGACACGGAGATTAGGCTTATATTTACAATGGATTTATTTATTGGAATTGTCTTTCTGCAACATAAATAGCAAGCTTTTAGTATGACACTGTTAATAAAGAAAAAAGAAAAGGAGGGAAAAAAAGACTTAGAAGAGCTAAACATTTTAAGGTATTGATTGCAGATGAACGTGGACTGACATCGTTAGTTCTTAAAGGTATGTTATTGCACCTATGGTGCAGTTAAGACAACTATTAAATACTCTTCCTAAGTATTTAACGAGTTAAAATCTTTATCATAAGATAATTTGAGAGAGTTATTTCCCCACAGAAGTCCAAATGAATACAACATGTGCAAATATGCAAGTCCTAATTGTATGTCACTATTTTGCCCATGGTTTGAATGGTGTGGTGTTCTTGAGATAAAAGGAAATCTGCTCCATTAATTAGTCTGACCTATTTCAGTAGATGGAAGTTCAAGTTTGAAATTATGATCAAAAAGGGAGGAAAATTCAGTAGTTTGAAGTAAGAGCATTTTAAATAGACTGTAGGCTGGCACTTGTAATCTTTAACCTAATGTTAGCTTCAAGATGGCCTTTGAAACTTCGCATGGATTTTGGGGGTGGAAAGAGCTGTACAGGGTTTCCAAGTTCAAACCAAGAAGGAAGGAAGGTACTGTAAATGAATCCTCCTGTAGTCGTCCTGGGTGAGTGTGCTCTTTGTTACTTGTGGCCCAGACTATGTTCCTGTGATGTCTAATCCTTATCAATGTGATTATCAGGTGTCAAACAGCTGATGCAATGACTATGGAAATAGTGTCCCTAAAAGCTGTGATTGACAGCTTCCCTGTCTTCCTCTTCCAGAGGCAAAGGCTTCCTCAATCTGCTGCTGTCCAGACTGAGAACAGAACTGGACCCTGGCTGCAGCAGAGCTGCTTTATTGCTGTTGGGCAGAATGTTACACGTGGAGAGAGGGTGAGACATTTCAGACATTTCCTTTGCAACCCAGAATGGACACCCCAGCAGCTTCCCGTTGACAGAAATGTCTGGGGGTTTTAGGAGCACCATTGAATACAGCTGAACCACAAGACAAGTTGGTAAACTATTTGTAACATCAACCAGATTTGTGCAAATGCTCCTTGCCCTTACGGGTTATGGGTATTAGCTGCTGTTTCTACAATAATTGGCTTGTAGTAGAAGGCTCTAAACATAAATGCTCCAGCTCAAAAAATTGGCTGCTCAGATATTTAGTGCTAATCTGTCAATCTGAAAGGTGGGTTTCTGTTAGGATTTCTGGTAGTTTCCTCTGAGGCCACAGGCAGTAAGAGCTCTCAGGTCTCATACAGTATGTGTGAGGCACTTCAGGCTTGCTCCAAGTCCTCACTGAAAACAGTTTGAGTTCTTACTAAGATGCTGAAGGCAGAAGTAATTGACCAGCAAACACATTTTAAAAAGGATTTTGAATTTCCAAAGCAGACCATAATCTGGAAACTTCTGAGCTATTTAAAATGCTTCCCTCCCTCACAGGCTCTGAGAATCTCTTCAGTTGTCTGAAGTGTTTCAAGACACAGGTTGGCTTTTAAAGCCTGTTACAGTGCAAGCCTCTGAAATAGTCCATTAAAACCAGTCGTAGACATGGGATATTCCAACAGTTACTTCACTTTGGTTTGGTTTGGGTTTTTTTTTTTTTCTGAAAATTCCAGAGAAATGCAGCAATTTGGTAGAAGCATTTAGATTTCAGTGGAGCTTCACAGTCTGATAATAAGTGGTTCTCAGCACCTCTCCAGTCAAAACAATTCTTTAGATTTTATTTTCAAGAGACCCGATAATATCATTATCTTGGGTGCTTTGGTTAGAGGCATAATCTTGAAAAGCAGCCTGTGCATTCCCTCACTTGCTCATGGTATCAGAGCACCCTTTGTGTACACAGTGATCAATCTAGGGGTGGTAAAAATACTAATTTAGCTATATGAGAAGCATATGTATATAAAACCTGTGAGCCTTTAAAGACTTGGATCATTTGGCATGATAGGTTTCAATGCTTAGTAATACAAAAATCCAGCTATTCCCACAATTCCATTTTAATTGCTACTCAGTTTGACAAACTGTACTAATTATCCCACGCTATCTTTAATCTCTCTGCCTTAGTGTCCTCATAAATAAAATCAGAATTGTACTGGTGTTAGAAAAGTCAATGCTTGGAAGATTCTATGCTGACAGCATGAAAAAAAATTCCCTGAGGAAATGAATCCACCCTTATTTTCTTAAACACTTTAATAATCTTCCTGCATTGGCCTGCTCAGGAGTCTTTAATTATTTTTTTTTTAAGTAATTCCTTACATGCAGGTTTTGTGGACCTTGTTGAGACTCTTTTATTAGATCCAGTGAATTTCCATCTTTTAAGAGTTCCGTGGCAGTTATTTGCAGGAATTCATGAAGTGTAAATGAGAGGGAATGGTCTCTCTGTGTGAGTTACGTGCAGCACGGCAAATAAGTTCTCTGAAGCTGTGTAAGGAAGTCCTCATGGAAATCTGTGTCCCAAACAGCCCACTGGCAGTCTCAGGGGGTGGTAGGAGCCTGTGGGCCTCTCTTCCAGGAGGATCCCTGAGGTGCTCATCATGGGTATGCAAACAGTTGTGAGTCTGTGGGATCCTTCCTTTTAATTCCACTCACTTTTGGCCAAGGGATTCCATGTCAGAAACTGCTGCGGGCAGCTCTGAGCACAGCCCTGGTTTAGTTCTCTGCTGTGTAGTTTCTGTGGGCTGTTGCTGTGTGTTCTGTGCCCCAGTGGTGAGGCAGCAGCCCCCAGTGATGGGACAGCCCCTTGTGTGAGCCGCTGGATCGGGCAGGAGGAGGGAAGCAGTCCTTGCTGCAAGACACAGCAGAAGGTTGTCAGGCTGAGCTGATCTGCCAGCGTCTGAGCTTATGTTTCTACAAAGTCTGATGTTCAAACCATATGCTGATAAGCTGTTGCAGATCTGGTATTCCCATGCAGGAAGCCTAATGATGCACAAGCTCTCTGCCAGTCGTGCTCCTGTGCTTTTCATCCTGGCATTCAATTCCCGACTTCAAAGGAATTAGTTAAGGTCTGTGCATGAGCATTATATTAACAGCTGTTAAAAGCTCTGTGTAGCATTTCTGGCACGTACAGGACACTGAAAAAAATACTATGTGTTTGGAGTTTGTATTCAGGCATGAAAAATATGTATTTCCTTTAAAATGTGCTTCTAATGACACAACACTTTTTTGAGCTGCTTTGAGGGTGTTCCTTTTCTCAAGGGGTTATCTTTGTGAGTTATTCTGCCGTCATATTTTCTGATTTCATAGAAATTTATTTATTTTAAAGGGAGAAAAGGGTCGTGGAGGTTATTTTACAGAGCTGTATTATGCTGCTGACAGAGAAGAATACTGCATCATTTTTTTAATGTTTTCTTGTGTCCAATCCTGCAATGTGCTAGTGCAGGAACAAGCTAGTAAATTTGAGGAGGGGTGTTCGAAATGCACTTATGGCTACATGATGAATGTTATAGAAGGGCTTTTCAGCTGTTGCCATAGGTCAGAGCATGGGTCTATGTGTGTGCTAAGTACCAATTGCCCAGGCCTTAGCAAACATGTTTTAGGCAGTGTCTGAAGGGTTCACCCCAAAATCTGACAGTACACGTTTTGTCGGTAAAGCACTTGGAGCTCTACTAACAGAAAAAAAGACGAGCAATAAATGGATTGCTTTCCCTGCTTGGTCTCTGTGACAGGCTTGTCTTGTTCTTGTATTTATCGTTCAGCTCACTGACTGCTCAGGTGGGAAGTCCACAAGAGAGATGGGAGATAAAGACTAAATGTTCAAATGTGTTGGCAACTCCAAGCCCCTGTAGAAATCTTTGACTGCTCTTTCAGTGCACAAACCCTGCAGAGCAAATCCTGCTGGGAAGAAATGATCATTTCCCTACACCAACGCAATTTGTTGTGCTGATGGTCACTGTTAGAAAATTACTCAAGGAGAACCTCTGTGTATTTACTTTCCTGTTTAATTGTGTATAAATTTTCCTGTACATAAAACAGATGAAATAAGTAGAAATTAGTCTCACTATTGGGTCGTGTTTTCATTGTGTTTTAAATGAGCCTGATTTCTTGAGCATTCTTCTGGTACATCTTTAAAAAGAAATAATTACTTGCTCGTATGGTTTCTTGAATTTCATATCCAGTAGATAAAACTTCCTCCTCAGACCTTCAGCAATAGAAGACATCAGTCGTGCTTGGGGTCAAAACTTTATTCGGATTTTATTCATATGAAAGATGAAGACTGTTGTGATCAGATTTAATTTAAAGAAAAGATTTCTTTAAGTAGAGCAAGTTAATGATCTAAGGTTAGAAGAACTTACCAATTACACATTACTGACCTGAATTGAGGCAGATATAAGGAAGCAATTTTTCAGGGAATTTAATTAGTGATGTATTAGACCTGGGTCTTTTCATTGGAGTCTCTTCTTTGTTTGACCTGTAGCTCTGTGAAACCTTGGGCTCAACCTTTTTTATTTTTCTAGCCATTCTATTCCAGTACACAATGAAAAGATTCTTGATAACCCCTGAAGTGTAACTGTTTAAAAATTTCTCACTGACCCTTCAGGGAAACTGAGTCCATATTAGCCTGTCCCCATGTTCACATACAATTTTTCCTTTAGCATGTTTTTCAGAAAATTTTCCCACATTGCTCTTTTCAGACAGAATCTTTTATTTTAACCGATAGCAAGCAAATCACATTTAAATGAATATTGCTGTTAATTTTAGCAGGAAGCAACCAGGGCTTTATTTATGTTAGCTCTGTAGAAATACGACATGGCACTCAGCACACATGCTGCTGCTGGATCTGTGTCACCTTTCAGGGCAGTTGTGCTTTGTACCATTCTGTAAAATAATTCATTTTTGCAGACTGAATCCACCAGAGGGAGTATTCTGGGGTTTGGTTGGATTTTTTGGCTTTTTCTCCTGGGTTCCACAGATACTGTAGTATGAGTTACTGTTGGTATCTCCCACCAGTCTGAAGAGCAGGAAGGTGGTGCTGCCTCATGTCAGTGTAGGTTTGGCAGTGGCTGTTGAGGGGCAGGAGGATGCTGCGTTAGTGGAGGAGTGGGAGAAAGCTGTAACAGAAATCCTGTAAAATCTCTTGGAGGAAAGACAGGGCAGCAGGATCCACTACTCTTACTACTGAGACTGCAGTAACTTTTAGGCCAGTAGCAAGCAGAGCAGCTATGTTAATAACTACCCCTGTCCCAGCTTAATGACAATGCACAGTAGCTGCACCCAAACATGCCTTTTTATTTCCCTGGGATATTTTCACACATGTCCACACTCTCTCCTGTCATGCATCTACACGGTGTCCTAGCTGCTTAGATGTGTGGATTCCTTTTATTTGTAATTGTAAGTGTATCAGCCCAGTAACTTAAGTAATTCTGAAACTTTTCCCTTCCCCTTTGTTTTAAATCAATCTGCAGCTAATTTACTCAGGCCAGCTTTTGATCTCCATGTCACCTTGCCTGCTTTTCCTGTCAGTTGTAGATTACATTTGGTCTTTGTACTTTGTGATTTGATTATTGGTAGCTACTTCATTGTTCCTCTCTTCCATAGTGAGCCATGGGCATTACTGATTTTGTCTTTTCATTGCCTAACTACAGAGGACACAAACCTTTCAACAGCAGAGTGCAGACTGACAGGGAATTAACCTCTTGTGCAACCAAGGAAGTGTCCCGAGTCTGCTCCTCAGAGATGTTTCCTGGCTGTGCAAAGCCCTATTGTCAGCCTCTGTGCTATCAAAGGTGTGGGAATAATTAATTCTCAGCTTTGAGGTTTGGGTGGTTTTGTGGAAAAACTAAGCAGACACTGTATGGATTAATTTTCCGTGTGGTATTTATAAGTCTTTTTGAAGCTGCAGCTTCGATAAGGATCCCACCTCTATTTTCTTCCTTTAATTTGCTCCATTAAAACATGCCTGACCACTCAGCACACCTTTGGCACTTGCCTGTGTTCTGACTGGCTGCAGCTGAGCCTGCTGCCATGGCAGGGCACCTGAGTGAGATGTTATGGAAATGCACTCCCAGAGCAGCTGGCCCAGCTGCTGGCAGCTCTGTACAGGGCTGTGCCTTGTCTTTTTCTTTTGTTTTGGAAGTTAATGGCCAGAGCTCAAACAAGACCATTTCCCAGAATGGACCATTTATTCTGACATGGTCTCCGTGGTTGGTTTTTCTGGGGTTCCTTGGGTTCTTTCGTTGTCTTGTTTGGGTTTTTAGCTGCACAATGCTAAGGTGCCTTCCTGCCATGGTGGAAGGTACCTGGGAATCTCTGGCCACGTACCCAGTGCTGGATGTCCTGCAGACTTTGGTACCTGCCTGTTCAGCAGCTGTAAAGTTCAGGTTGGATGCACCTCGTGCCTTGGCTCTCTGGGGACCACAGTGACCACTTGTCATGGCTGACCTGGTGAATCTCAGTGCTCACCGTGGCCAGCAGTACCAGTGCCAAGGATTAAGGAAATTCACTCCCTCAGCCTAGGATCTCTCTTAATTTTGTGTTTCTCTGGCATGTTTTGTGGTCTGGGGACTAATGCTTTGCAGAGGTTGTGGCTTTGCTGAAGGCAGCCCTGAGATTTCTGTGAGCACAGGGAGTGTGTTAGACCAGGAGAAAATTGCACATTGCAGCCAGGTGAAGGCAGCATTGTTCTTGTGCAAAGATCCACATCTCTGGAGGTTTCTGGAAGGGGACTTGCCATTGGTAGGCATCATACTGGTGGGTGACAGGCTCCAACTCCCTCCTTTTTGTTCATTTCACCTGTGTGACACAGGACACCCCCTGGGGCAGGAACCAGGATTCTCCAGTGCATGGGAGAGTGGGGGAATTCCCTGCACTGCACTGCAGACAAGGCTGTGAATAATCAGATGCTGGGGAAGTTTCTGGGAGAGATAATGTGGTTTTGAGGTGCATGGTGTTCTGTGCAGAGGTTTTTAGCTAAAAGGTTGCAACTGGAGCACCTGGTGTTGGATCAGATTCATGGAAAGGATTAGCAATGTGTGTTACTGTATGTGGGTGTGATTCATGAGGGGTTTGAAAGGTACAGAGGGTTTCTTGGCACCTTGTAATGGCTGTTACTTTTCCCCTCTAAATAGGGGGATTGAAGAAAAGAGTTGCTCAGTTTTAAAAAAGGAAAATGTTTACCTTTTTTTGTCTTGGTGCCTCAGGTGCTCCATGCAAGCCAGTTCAGTCTCTGTTTATTTTGCACAGCATCAGTCATTCAGGTGACATTTCCATTTGTCTCACTGCCAGCTGAACAGCACCTTATGGGCTCTCAAGGAGCTCATTGACGTGAGTGTTCCTTTTCCCTCTTTGGGTGCCAGCACTTTGAGCCAAGCAGCCTGCTGAATGTCAGACTCAGTGGTACACCTGGAGTTTAGCTGGTGTACTCCTGAGGATGAAGCTGGGGACAAAATTATGACCTGACATCACCACTTGTGCTTTAGTGGATTTAATTCTGCAGGCAAGTGGTCTGCTCTATGCAAATAGCTGATGCTGGGTGTCCTAAACCAAAGTGGAATGATTCCTGCCTAACATGAGCAGGGGACTTGTCTGTATTTGTGTGTAAATGCTTTTCCATCATGTCAATGAGTCATGAATGGCCGCAGTTTTGTCCTTTTTTCCAGAAGGTTCTGCCACAGAAAAACAACTGCATTTTATTTCTCAGGTACAAGGAGCTTTCTCACTGCTCTCTGGTAGCTTATTAATGAATTGTGACTGTGAAAATCAGGGATGCAGCCACTTTCAGGCAGGTTCATGAGCTGTGGTGCTTTGCTAAAGCCCAAAAAGATGTTTTTTTTTTTTTTGGCAGTGCTAGAGACGTTATGAAAGAATATCAAAGATGATTAATGCACCTTTTGTAAACACAGTCTCTTACTAATCTCTGTGCTTCTGCTTCTGGCTGGATAAAAACTGCCCACTGAGATTCCTGCTTCAGCTGCTGCCCCTTTGGGGTCTGGTACGTGTGAGGCTTCTGAGCTGGTGCTCATTACTATTAATTAAGGAGCAGCTCTGTTCTTGGCAACCTGAGGCACAGTTTCATGAATAAAATGCAAACTGTTCTGAGCTGATCAATAAGAGTCTGTTGCTTTCAAAGACTGGAACCACTGGTTTGTAATGTAGTGATATTGGGTTACTTTATTTGTAAGATAATTGCTATATGATCAGCCATAAAAGGTGGTCCAGCAAGATCTACTTTCTCTTGACAATCATTGCCCTATAATAGTCCTTCACTTTCCATTTGACTGATTTGGAGGTAGATGTGTAGTTTTTAATTGGTTTTTAATTCTCCTCAGCTCTGGGAGGTGGTGACTGAACAATCTCCAATTTATTTATTGATTTGAGTTCACAGCTCTAAATTATTCTTTTATCAGCGTTTATTGCTTGTTCTTCTCCATGCTTATGCAGGAAGCCAACATTTTTTTTTTCTTTTCTAAAGAATGAATTAATACAAAACAGTTAAGTAAAGCAGCAACTGAAAGTTTTGAGCTGGTGCTTAGCTGAGTTCCTGTCTGTCTTTTCCAGAAGCCATACTCAGGAATGAGCACAGCTTGTATGAAGGAGCCAAGGGTGAGTCACTTCTGGAGCCAAGAATTGAAGGATCAGATCATAAATTCAAGCTGACTAAGTATTTGCTGAAGTTCTTTACCAGAAGCTCTTAATATCCTTCCTGATAGTCTGTGGTGGCTTCTGTACACGCTGTTTATCACGCTGCAGTTTGGGACCCATAAAGCTGCTACCTGAAGCTCACTTTGAACCCTTACACAGCAGAGTTTTCTCAACACAACCTCAGCTGGACTGGAGGCACTGTTCAGAGAGGCTGAGCAGTGCTGGGTCCCTGTTTCAATCCATCCTGCCTGTTGTTTGGGGGATCCTTACCTCTGACTGGTCATGCACGTGCATGCTCTAAAGGTGAAAATAGCACTGCATTGTTTCTGGACTCTGCATGCCTCACTATGTTTGATGTGAACTGAGATGGTCCCTCTCCTCCACTATTTAATACTTACAGGTTGTTTGGAGTCAGGGCAGGTGGGCTCACCAGGGCTATTCATTTTTCTTCAGGGCTCTGGGCATGATCCCCTGCAGTGAAATGGCTGGGGATGTGTGGGATCTTGTCTGCCCTCCTCACAAGTAGAACTGCTTCCAAGGTGCTCATCTCCCAGCAGAGTCTCTGGTCTTGCCCAAATCCGCTTCAGACACCAGCCACAGGTGTGTTTCAGGAGGGGTAAAGCACACTCCTGGAACAATTGAACTTCCTACCCTACCTTTTGGAGAGAGGAGAAAAGAGTTTGAGAAGTGGGGGAGAGAGTATCAGTATGGACATTGCCCATCTGGAAAGATGCAAGGGTTTTCCTTGCCATCAGCAGTGTTCCAGCTGTGGGGTGACCAGCTGTACCACCCCCTTGCTTGAACAGGAAGAGGAACAAGCAGAAAAGAGATCTCTCTGCTTCCAGCAGCAGCTGCATTCCTGGGTTGAGTGCCAGAGGATGATGCTGCCGTGCTGGAGACCTGCCATGTCATTGAACAGCATTTTGGGAGAGCTCCTGCTGCAGTGCCCAAGCTGGGTCACTCTTGGTGGGAGCCTGGTAATTAAATCTGGTTGTTTCCACCCCTCACATACATGTAGTAATTAAAAGAGCTTGTAATTAATGGGGACTGAGGAGGGAAATCAACTAGAACCTGTCAATTTGAGCTCTGTTCCGATGGTGAAGATTTACTCAGCCAAGTAGCTGGTTTTCTTTTACAGCTTTCATGGGTCACAGCTGTACCTGGCCCTGTGAATATCCAGTGAGGCTTGGCATACCAGGGGGAAAAACCTCAACTCATTAAGGATTTTAACTATCCCAGATATTTCATTTTACCTGTAAGTATCTGAGACTGCCACTCTAGTGATTTAAGAACATATAGTTTGTGGGAGGGAATCCTTGATTTAAACACATGTATATTTCCTTTAGCAATGAGAAAAGCTACTAAAATAGTAATTTAAATAAAATCCATTTGTGTTCTAAAAGGGGTACATATATGTGACCCTTAGCCAAGGGTCTTTAGAAATCACTGTAAAAAAACACCCAAAAGCTGTAAAACAGCCATGAAAATTATGCCTATTTTTTCATATTTTGGCGGTGTTCTTCCTTTTTTGCAACAGACACAAACAAATTCTACATATCTGTAGGAGCCATAGCTTGCAGACCTAAATGGCTCCTGTGCTGGGAATCATTCTTGGCCTTCTCAGTAGTCCTTGAACAACTGAGAGAATAACCAACCCTCTCAGCAGGAGTGGCCATGGTGGGGTTTCTGCTGTGATCTTTCCAGGAACCTGCTGCTGCAACAACAACCTGAATTTGTACTTCAATATAAATTTTACAACGTTGTTCGAGCATCCAGAACTCTGCATCCATCAGGAGAATTGATTTACAAATAGGTTAAGAAAATAATTGAGCTGTATTGGCCAGAGAGAAATCAGGCTCCAAGGCAGTGGCAGGAGGAGTGCAGATACTGTATGGGAGTGGATAGACTGCCTATAATTGAGATAATTACCCCACTGACACGGCATGTCACCTCCAGGACATGCATTGCAGGCCTTCCAGTGCTGCTTTCCTGCCAGAGCTGCCTGGAGGAGCCACCCTGCCCTGGAAGCTGCTTAGGCACTTTTACAGGCTCAGTGTCAAATTGCAGGGTGCAGTGGGCAAAAAGCCCAAGCCAGACTGCAAAAAGCCCAAATCAAACTGCCTTGGAAGAGCAGAATAAACTGCTGCTTTGGAAGCCTCAGTAACTTTTCCCACATCTGGGAAGCCCTGCAGAAGAGCAGTGCTCTGTGTAATGAGGCATGAAGGGGGAGCTGCCAGACTCTTCTTCAATGTCTTTTTAGAGCTGCTGGTTTTACAACAGCCAAACTTAGCTCATGTATTTCCCCTGTCCCCTTTCCTACAGTAACTGCTCCCTCATTCCTCAGCCTGCCCTCCCTCCTGCAGCTGCTGAATCGCAGAGACACCCGAGCATTTAGCTGGTAGCTTTTAAAGCCTTTTTAGGGGTTTTAACTGCTCACTTCCTGCTGTTTCTAATGGAGCCAAGCAGTTAAATCCTGAACTTGAAACCCTGGAAAGGTCAAAGGCAGTTGCATTCCAGGTGTGTGGTGTTCCGAGGTTGTCCCTGTGCCTGCAGGAGCAGTGGTGACAGTGTTTAGTCCACAAGCTGCCCCTGCTGAGCCCTTCCTTAATCCTGTGTGACACTGATCTATTAGCAGGGCCATCAGTCATGTGCTGCTCAAAGGACCATCCTCACTCTGCTGCGGGAGGAGAATGCACCACGCAAGTTTACCCAGGTAGGCGTGGTCCTAGCAGGTGCCACCTTTTGAAAACAACTGAATATGGACTTGTTTTCAGTTAGTTTTCTAATGGAAAAGAGTCTTAATCAAGTATGAGGTGAACTGGAGAGATCTCAGCTGCTGGATGAATGGCAGAGAAGCTGTTTTGTGGTATAAGCTGGAAAACAGCTTTACCAGGAGAAGAATATTAACAGGCTGAATCTGTACCTTATTAGCATGGAGTGACTTGATTGCAGAAGCACTTGAATAAATCCCTTAGGAATTTATGTGAAAGGGTCAAGTGAGAGAGATGACTTTAGTGAAGAATTTATGTTTTTAAGTTTTTTAATTTGCTAAGTGGTTTGGGTTTTTTTTGTTTTTTTTTTTTTTTTTTTTTTTAAGAATTGCCTTTACATTCTGCTCTTCCCATGGAATTTCTCTCCAAGGTTTTTACAAGTAGTAATTTTATCTCAATTTCAGCCAGCTACTGCTTTTAACTGGCTGAAATGTGTATTGCCTTGTGATGTATTCCTTGTTTTGCAGTCCTAATTAAGCTATTGAAAGAGTTAATAGATGCCCATTTCAGAGGCTGCTTTTGGCATCTTAATTGCAGTATAACTAATTCAAGCCTGTGTGAAGTGTACTTATCAATGTAAGGTAATAAAAGCAGCCTGAAAAGTGCTAGTAAATGTTTAAAGGATTCTCCCTCTGACTGATTATGAATCTTTTCAGTTTGTGTAGGAGTCATCAGTGGTCAGTTCTGTATTGGCAGGTAAATCTTTTGATTGACTTCTGTGACCATCCTATCCCCAAAAGCTATTCCATTCCATATTTGGATTTTGAATACTTGGGTACTTCCAGTGAAGTCTTTGATTTTGTTATTATTCTCAGTTCTGGAATAGAAAGCAGTGCTAGAATCTTATTCCATCTTATTTGGTTTTATTTTTATGTGTATGCAATTTGTTCTGCTCATGCACTTCACAGAATTCAGTGGAAGTAAGATGATATATCCTCTCATACGTGGGGATATTTAAAGGAGGAGGATGCTGAAGCACTTTAGTTACTACCAGTATTTCAGATATTTTCAGATATTTTATCACTGGATTTCATTGCATATGAAATCATAAAGAGAACTTTCATAAAGAATGATAAGACAGGAGATAGCAGCTTTCTTTAGCCTTTCAATCATGCACATTTCTTAAAAAATGTATTGCTGCTGGATTTAGCTTTTACAAGCTTAATGGTGGGTACAAATAAGACAGAGATTTAATACTGTGTCAAAGTAATATGACTGAACAAGGTTAAAGGGTCAAAAGGAGAAATGTTAATTTTCAGTATTCAGTTAATCACCCCTTAACAGCAAGATGATGATTTGCTCTTTCATTCACAGGAAGCAACTGCTATTCACCCTGAGGGACTCAGAGCTGAGCATCCAACCAAACATGAGGACAGGACTTTACAACTCTGCCACTCACTGTTATCACCCTGTGCAACAACTGCGTGTGCCTCACTCTGTGTGAGCTGCTACATATGCTTCCCATTTGCCTCTGCTTTTAGTCCTGGATTTGGTTCAGCATACTGACTATGGCATAAATTGGTTATTCTCCAGTCTGGGAAGTAGCTGTTTCTGTGCTTTTAGCTTCTGCCACTGTTGGCATGGCTGAACTGTGTCTCAGGGCTGACAGCATTGTCAGACCCATGGCTGAAATGGCTTCAGATGCATGGGTCTATTCCCCCTTTTCCTTTCACCAGCCTCAGTCAGTGCTCCTTATTTCCCCTGAGTTTTGTTTCTGCAAACTAAACTGACCAAGTTATGCTCAGGGACCCAGGCTTGTGGATTAGTTTTAGCTTGTGAAAAGCTGCAAATTGAATAGAAACCTTAACAGCATTTTGGGCCATTCCCCTGAATTTAAATCCTAACTGTGGATTAGCTGCTTTAGAGGATTAGGACTGTGATACACCAATCTTGCCACCTTTTGATCCCTTCCTTAAGTGGTTATGAACTGAGCCTGGGTCACTAATGAATGTGTTTTGCTGCATGAGGCCTGGGTCCACATGCTGATCTGCCACCTGTGCCAGTCCTGTCATGGACACTTGTTTGCAGTTTAAACCTGTCTTTCTGATCAGTGAAATTGTTGCCTAATGCACACCATCTCTCAGTCGGTAGCATTTATGCTGCTGTGATGAACAACATCCTTAATTCCAAGTTAATTAATTGATGTAAATGAGCACTCATTGTCCACAGACGCCCACACTCCTCCAGAGGATGGAGAGAACGGTCACTTAACATCCCAGCAGCCACAGGAGGCACAAGGGAGTTCTGCTTGTCCGCAGCTTTTTGTTGGAATCTTCTCAGAGTATTCTTTCTCCTTGCCTTGGGCTGCCTTGAATGCCTCCAGCACTTCTTTGTTGTGCCTTCCTTGAAGCACTTTCAGCTGGCACGGGCACGTGGGTGTGTGACACACATGCAGCAATGGCCTCTGTGCTTGGTGAGGTGCCTTGTGAGGCTGTGAAGCTGCTCTGTGCCTGAGGTTGCTTTCTGACTCCTGCTGTAGGCTGATGATCCCGGTGAGGAGCTCTGCAGAGCAGTTCCCAGTTTGCTGGAGAGCTGCCTAAAGCTGCTTTCACAGCTTTGGTAATGGCACTCTGCTGGAGGCACTGCCAAAAGAGATGAGAAATCTGCACCCAGAGCTACATCAGGAGGATTGGAGGGAGTGCCCTGAAGAACCTGGAGCAAAGGTTCAGGAGCAATGTGTGGAAGGGAGTAACCCTCAGCATGCCTGAAACTATCTTCTACAGCCTAACACTCCATGCTAATAAGGTACAGATTCAGCCTGTTAATATTCTTCTCCTAGTCAAGCTGTTTTCCAGCTTATACCACAAATTTATATTATTCAGGAAAGCAATCTGGGGGAGCTAGTGCAGTATAAAAACCAGAGCTCTCTGTTTCTGGGAAGTATGAAAGAGCTTGCACAAGCCTTTTCTCACTCTTTGCATGAAGGTTTAGGGCACATCTTGACCTGTGCTAGGACTGACAGTGCTGACAGTGTTTTAGACACTTGCCTGTCCTTGTTTTGGCAGTGAGCACTTCCTTGAGTAAAGGGTCATTTTTTTTTTTCTCCACAGACACAACACTTTATCCAACAAAACAATTCTGGATTCATGTTTATAAAAGGTAAATCTCCCTGGGTTTTATTCTGAAATTTTTTTGGGGTTTGTGCTTTTCTGTCCTAATATCCTGAGCTGGGTTTGAAGTAAGAAAGTTCATGATCCAGTTGCATTGACTTGCAAAGAAAGAATTCTTCTCTATACCAATTTACCGAGTGTTAAAAAAAAAGGAAAAAATAAGAGATCTGTGAAACTCTTTTTCTCCTTACTGAGTTCTGTTAGTGTCTGAGTAATTCTAAAGATTTTGCTCCATTTTCTGTACCCCTGGATCTTTGCAAATCAGTTTAGAGGAGACTTCAGAGAGGCAAGGTTAAGAACTGCCTGGTAAGTGAAAGTGTGTAGTCAAAGTCTGCCCCGGTCTGTTCCCTTTTCCTTCTCTTTTGGGGAAAGAGAATGGAGCTGAGCTCCAGCAGCGATGGAAATGAGCACTTTTAAATCAGGCACCATTATGAACACCGGTGCTTAAAGGAAGATGGACAGTGAGACTTGACTACCTCTTACAGACCACAATTTTGTTGGTTATTCAGAATGTGTTGATGGCCAAGAATTAGTCCCTGAGCCAAGTGAGTTCTTTTTTCTTTCTTATTTTCAGTTCCATATTTATGGTTGCAGTAGTTAAGATTGTGAGAGCAGCTAATAATCTTGTTGCTGCACCAGAGTGAAGCTAGAGGGGGTTGTTATTCCTCTGTTTTTCTACTTGTTAAAGTGGCAGGGAGGCTGTTTCCAGCAGGGCATATCCATATCTGCCTATTTTCTCACTTAATGTTTAGAGCAGTTATTAAGTTACAATGTCAGGTAGGTCATTTATAGCTATATATATATATATACATACATACATATATACATAACATGTGTGCATTTATATATAACATGTATACACACACACACACACACACACACATATATATATATATATATATATATATATAAAATATAACATGTAGAGATGTAGCTCTACTGGTTAGACCTGAAGACCTGAGGTTGTCTGAGCTATCCAAAGGACCAGACCTTGCCTATATGTGCAGAGGAAAAGAGATACATGAGGACCAAGATGAAAGTGGCAGGATGACAGTCTCCTTGTAAAGATGGAAGTGGCACTGGGGGTTCTTTCAGTCTGCCTTGCTGTGGGCTCAGGTATGAAAAGACTATTTTGCAGTGTAATGGCAGGGAGAGTGTACAAAGGACAGAGCCAACATCTTCCTGGAGGTGTTTAAGGAAAGGATGAAAGGCATGGACACAAATGACAGCAAGGGAAATTCTCATTAGTTATTAGGAAAGAAAAATTGATCATAAGGGTGGTGAAATGTTGAAATTGGTTATCCTGGGAGCAAGCTCAGCTGCTGACCTGACCTCAGAGCACCTTGCATTGAGGGGGAAGTTGCACCTAGAGGACTCAAGATTCCTCCTGTACTTACTTTTTCTATATTTTTTGCTTCTAAATTTGAGAGTTCTTGTGCCTTTCAGAGAAGTAATGTGAAAGCCCAATTGAAAAAATAATATATCTTTAATGAAGCCTGCTTGTGCCTTCTGAGCAATCCTGAGGGAACAGCCAGTGTGGAGAGTGAGGTCTGATGCTGAGTCTGGTTTGAGCAGGGTGTTCATTCCATAAGTATTTCAGTGATATTACAGATTTGGCTGATATAAATCACAGTGCTCCTTGAAATCCAGCAAATAACAAATCCCACTGTATTTTTAGCCCCATCAGCAAGAGGCAATCACCTCCCACAGTTTAACACATCCCTGGGGCAGCTTCCCCAGCATTAAACACAACCCTGTGCTGCCTGTGCCTCACTCCCTGCACGCTGTAAATCCAGGAGAGGGGAGATTTGCAGTAAAATATGTCAGGACCCTCATGGAAACCATGCAAAAGGAAAATTGTGGCACAGAAACAATCACATAATTTCTGGATCTGCTAAAACTAGCCTGGGCTGGGGATGTCAGCCAGAGCAGGATGGTGTGGGTGAGTTGACATTGCTGTCCCACAGTACTGTCATGAGCATTCCTATTGGGAAAAAGTGAAAATCAATAATTATGAACGAGAACCTAAATCAAAGTGGGGGAAAAAGGGTATATTAGTTGTAGACAGAAAGGGTATATAAATTCTGGACAAGTTCTGGTCTGGAATTTCCTTTCTTGGACATGCTGGTATGGGTGGGGCAGTGGATCACAAGGTAGAAACCATAACTTTAATATGGTTTCTATGTTGCTGATTCTGAATTCAAATCACAGAGCACTTAATCATTGTCACCTATAGAGGACTGTTGACTTCTGGGCCATTAACAAAATGATATAATGTCCCAGACAGGAAATAAAACATCCTTTGGAACTTGTCAGGTTGGGTTAAACAGCTGAGGCTGGCTCTCCTGAAGGCTTCCTGCAGCTGTGAGGTAGCTGGCACTGGATTCAGTGTCCTCAGCTCCTAAATCAGCCATGGAGCAAGGGATCTGGAGCACTGGCCCTGGCACTGTGTCCCTGGCAGGGGCTGCATGGCCCTGCCCACCTCTGGTGGCACAGAGGGCAGACAGCAGGAGCAAAGCAGCCAAAAACAGTTGCCTGGGCTGTAAAAGTCGTTTCCTAAACGCTGCACTTCCAATGTTTTCAACATGTTCATCATTTATTTGTTTTGGCCTACAAAACACACAAAACAGTATCATCTTCCAGAAAGAAATGCTTCTGTCCTGCTTTCAGCTGGAATAGAGTGACTTTCTTCTCAGTAGCTGATACAGTGCTGTGTTTTGGACAATTTGTGTTTTAAACTTTATCAGCCTGTGATGTTTTACTTGCTGTGGGAGATGGAATGAGAACCAAACATAAAACTTTTCTTGACACACTTTAACCACAGCTGCTGTTTATCGTCAGGCAATGGTAAATAAATAGTATGGGGCAGCAGGGGTGGGTGTGTAGTGTGGTGACTTCTGTCCATTTTTGAGTTTCTCAGCATTCAGACACACTCAGTGTTTTGTAAAGTGATCAGTATTGTTATTGAGTTTTTCTCCATTGTTTTAATAATAGCACCTTATCTTCAAGCATCCTTTGTCCCATCATTGTGCTGATAGCTTCAAACCATTTGCAAAGCCCACTGCTGATATTAATGTCAGGCTTCAGTTCTGTGGAACTGCTCTGCATGCTGGAAGAAATGAGGGTGGAAAAGGGCAAAGCTGACTTTCCAAGCTATGTTTTGCTGTGATGGGCTCAAATTTCTTCTGTGGCACTTGGAATCAGGACTCAGTAGCAAAGAAAAGGAGCAGAAAGGTGGGTGCCCACATGTGGGTTATGAGGGTGGGCCAAAATCTGAGGACAGCTGGAGTTAAACATTATATTTACAGGTTTTGCTTTTAGATGTACCTGTTTTGCTGCCTGTTTTTGCCTTTGCCTCAAGAAGCAGTGGAATACAGAATCATTGCTACTTGAAAGAATGAATTTTTTGTCTTAATTTTGTCTTTAACATAATAACATGCAGCTAGAGACAGTAGATGTGATGCAGCTTTCTGGGAATGTATAAATTATTAGCAGAAATATGTGGTCTGTGCTTCTACAAAGTTTATTTGTATTTCAGACCAGGACAGGAGCAAGTTCACAACTGTTCTTGCACCACAGCTGCCTTGTCTCCTTGTCAACAAAATTCCCATGTCTTTTCTTGGCCTTTCCTCTATTGTGTGCATACAACAGTTCCTCTGCTGGGGAAAAGAGAAACCTTGGACTTGTGTCTGCATTAAAGATTTTGTTTTACATTTGGAGCAGCTTTTCTTTACAGAATTCTTTACTCCTACTCTAAAATGCCAGCATTTCCCTTTCCTCAGACTTGTTTCTTTTGAAGAGCATTTTGCAATGTTATGTAGAAGAATGCCACCCAAAATTAAATAGTATGGAATTGTCTCAGTGTATTGCTCATCTTGCAGCTCAGACCAGGTTATCTTCTGGCCAGGAGCAAGGCAATGACATGAGAACCTAGAGCTGACTGTAGAGCGTTATTTTTTTATTATAGACAGAATAATAAGCTCAACCTTCTGCCAAATGCCCTTTCTTTGCCACACCCTTCTTACCTTCTTCTGTTTGTATAAGATTAGTGAAGTATAGAGAATGTTTAATTAAGTTTAATTGCATGACAGCTTAAAAGTGGGAAGGTAATTACTCATTTAATTATTGTGCTGCTTCGTGCTTAAGGTGTGTGTATAATTGCTCTTTGTATAAGGACAGTCAACTTTGCAAGCTTGAATGAAATTATAACAGCCCCACACCTTTTTGAAATGAAACCAAGCAAGGGGAGAGGTCATTCTGTTACCCCAAGCATTCTCCCTTCTCCTGACAGGTTTGAAAGGTGTTGCCCTCCCTCTATGACATTTTTGCACTGGGAAGAACTGTAACATTAATCACATAACCCCTTCTCTTCTGCCTATTTTTCATTAACAGTTGTAGAACATACTGAGAACTTGGGATTGCAGGCATGCCAGTGTAAGTTATTATTTCCTGCACTGTCTTCCTTAATTATTTCTACAGTGGCAACCCAATATATAATGGAATTTGACTGTGTTATACAGTCAAAGGTTAAGTGACTCCTAGTTATGAGTGCTAATGTGGAGAGACTTTTCCAGTGTGCATAAAGACTCTCAGAGGTGTCTAAACAACTTCTTTACAGTAGCTCAATTCTCTTCTGCCCTGACTAGTACAAGCAGTGAGGCTGAGATACTGAGGTTTGGGCAATCCAATAATGCCTGGAGCACCTACCCATGATGTCCAGAGGCTGATTTCCCTGTACAAGTCACCAGAGTGGAGAGAAGCAGAGCAGTGAAGGAGAAAGCCAGCTATTCAAACACAATCACTTTTGTAATTGCAGGGGGACTCAGTATGAGGTAGCTGCAGGCTCTGAAAGATTATTTTTTGTTTAAATAGCAAACAGTGAGATTATATGAAATCCCAGTGCAAAAAGTCCCTCTCTAGCCATTAGGCAAGCCACAGAATTCCCCAAACTCTCCGAAGGTTACTGTCAAATTAATTTTTGTGTTGCTGAGTTCTTTTCCCTTTCCCAGGTTGAGGTGGTGGGGGTTTGAGTGTGGCAGGGGGTCCTTATGGCGAGTCAGTGCTTTTCTGTGGTGGCTGATGTGACACAGCTGTCACACTGTGTGAAAGCTCCTGCCAGAGAACCAAAGGGCTGGAGCTGCAGACACCCAAAGGATGGTGAAGTCTGGACTGGGGCCCTCTGCAGCCTGCAGCTACCCTGGTCACTGTCCCTGTGCCTCCAGGCACTTTTCCTGCTCTTGAGGGTGGGGTGGTCTGGAGCAGCTCAGGTCTGTCCCCTTGGTGCACTGCAGAGCCCCTTGGGACCCCTCCTGTGCAAAGGAGATTGTTCCTGGTCACTCGCAGCAGCTTTCAGCCTTTTTTTGCAGTCTCTCACTCTGCATCCCTCACACATCTGCCATCCTTTGACACCCCAGAGCTTCTCCACTGTTCCAGCTTTCCTCCTGCAGCTCAGGTTTTGTTTCTGAGTCAGTAGCTGAAGGAGGTGATTTGGCCTTTCAGCATCTCTTTGGGGACTGCTGGCATTCAGACCATATTCTTCCCCCCCGTGAATCCTATGGCTGTTATGGAAACTTTTGTCAGCAAGATAAACTTTAGTGCTAGGGCAGTAGGTACATTTATGGCATAAACACTAGGGTAAGAAAATTTTAGTGAAAATAACATGACATCCTTTCTTGCCTCATCTTTTTTACTGCTGTCAAGAGGGGAAAAACACGCAATGTTTCCTTGCAAGAAAACAAGAGAGCACCAAACTTGATACTTGGATATTTCAGCTTTTGTCAGATATTTGCAAGACCTACAGGTACATATTGCCCAGTGATAAATAATTCCTACTAGTCTGTCTGCTGGGGGAGTGGAGAGGCAGAATCTGGAGGGTGGTGACCTGAGAAAGAAAATTTCTTTGCATGGTCTGGAAAAGAGAGTGGGTAGTTGGCATTAAAAGTGGGATAGGGGAAGAGGAGGAACCCAGAATCAGTAGGACTCCTGATGTGTTCATAGAGACAAGGAAATTACTGCTTTGCACAGGGCTGTGCCAGCCTCTGGTGAGGCCCAGAGCATCCTTGGTTAGACAGCTCCATTTAAGCAGTGGCACCACAGGATACAGCCAGTTCTCCGCTGCCTGCAAGCCAGCATCTCCCAGCTCCTGATGGGTTTGGAGAGAGCTATTTTGGGATATGTCCTCTCTAAGGCAGTAGGCTTCTGAGCCAGCAGAGACAGAGCAGAGATGTAATGCCTGGCACAGCATAATGTTTACAGCCTAATAATGCTGTTAAATCCATGTTCAGGTTTTTTCTAGGAGAAACTGTGAGGAGGAGTAGAGAGACTCTGCATTGGAAAAATGAATATTTAAATTTTATTTTTAATTACCTGGAATAAAAGCATAGCCATGGGGTATGCAGAGGTGTGGGAGAAAAATAAGTTGTGTTTAGTGAATGATGAGGTAACTGTGGGCAGAATTGGCCAAAATGAGTGACATGTGAATGTCATTAATGCCGTTAATGTTGAATTAACCTCATATGAGGACTGTTTGGGTAATCAGCAGCTTCATTTGATGAGCATCAGGTGATCTTGATTTTCTTCCACCTGCCACCTGAACCTCATTTGCTGATTTAGACCAGGTAATGAAGTGTTAATTTCATCAGCTGTGTGGCCTGGGCATTTAAAGTGTGGAAAGTTCTGTTGGCCATTCAAGGGCTGTGGTTCTCCAGATTTGGATATTTTATTTGTATTTAAGATCTCTCTTCTGTGTTTAAAAGGATCACCTCCCTCTTGGTGCAGCCATTTATCTAAAAAGTGTCTATGGGAAGCAGCTATTGCCTGGTGTGGTGGCTACAGCATTACTGCACAGACAACTACAGGTATGGAACAGGAGCTCAGATTTTTTTTTTTTTTCTCTCCAGGAAAGGAAAACTTTCTCTTATGCTTCATGTTGAAAGTACAAAAAGAAGTTGATAAATTCAGTGCCTCAATGCCAGTTATTTGCTTTCTTAGAAATGTCATGCCGACTTACTATAAAATCTTGAGTTGAAAGACCTATAGAAAGAAGTCTTTATGGATGTTTTTGTCATTATTATACATGATTTCTTAAAAAAATGTTAAAATAACATGTTGGAAAAGGAAAGGTCAAGCAAAAAGCAGTTCTGTGTAATTTTGCTCTTGGAAAGCACAAAGCATAACTGGAATTTCTAGCAGTCCTCTGGAGGTGGGTCTGGTTACCTAGGGGTCTGAAAGAGTGTAAGAGATGGGATGTGTGATGACAGGCTTATTTTCCATGAGAAAATGGATTCATCTTGCACTATTATTTCTGAGAAGTGAAATCACTTTAGAATTTCTGTTATTATTTGACTTTTTATTCTGGAAGATTTTAGGAAAGCCTGAAATTTTCTGCTGAAAAACTCTTGCATATGGGAGAACCACACAAACATAAGGCGGCGCTGAAAGCAAATCAATTTACACTACAACTTATTGACAAAATTAGGTGTTGGGTTTCTCAGATGCTGCTGGCCTGAAGGGCAAACATTGCTCCAGTGTGGCCAGCGGTGCTTGCCAATGATGAAGTGTAGGTTTGTTGGCTGAGGTGGTGCAAATGTTGCTTTATCTGGGAACAAAGCAGCTCCAGATCTCCTGAAGTAGCTTTTGTGCTTCTGGGCTGGCCCGGTGGTGTTTGGGTCTCAAGAGCTCCTTGACAAAGCTCTTCTTGGTCTTTCTTTAGTGACAGCCATGCAGTTCTGCTGGGCCCTTCTGGTTGCTGCTCCAGACACACAGTGCCCATCCCCAGGAACGTGCCCAGGAGTGCCCTGGGCTCCCAGAGTTTTCATTTGTCAGGGGAAAGATGATATTCCCCTCCCAGGAAGGAAAAGCTTCAGAGCAGAGAGAGGGGCTTGGAAGGAGAGCTCCCCTGGCAGGAGCACAGGAGGTGATTTGTTGAGGGAAGGAGAGGTTTTCAAAGGGCAAGTACTTACAAAGATTAAATGTTACAGAGCTTGATCTGGTAAACAGGAAAATGCCAGGGTGATATTTCTGATGTGAATGTCTCTGCAGATTAACAGTAATTAAAGCTGGTCTTAGTCTGCTTGGGGCTTTCCTTTCCCTCAGTGGCCACATGCTTAGCCATTAATACTAAGACTGAAGTATATTAATACCATTTTAAAATGTCTATATATATTTTTTTCCCATATGAAAACTCCAGTAGATTAGGGATCAAGTCTGTACTGTGTAACCTAACTGCTGCAGTGACACTTCCTCTGTATTCATGCTTCTTTTTAACTGCATCTCTCATTTATAATCCCATATGTTTATGATATATCCTGCTTAAACGTCCCCACACAAACCATTCAAAAATCAATAATATTAGCTAGACTGGTAACACACTTATTAGTTATGGATAATTTGGGTATCTTGAATAAATTCTCCTTTGCTGTAAATGTGCTTAGGAACAGGTTATATATTTTTCTGGTTCGTTGCCTTTTTTTTTTTGTCTCCTTTTTCCTTCTTTTGCCTCTTTTATTCCTTTTCCCAAGAATATTTGCATTGAGCAAGAGCACAGTGTTCTCTGGAAGATACTCCTTTTATGCAGGATGGCTTGTTTTTGGGAATGCAGAATCCACAGAGCTGCATGTTTGCTGAATGTGTGCAGAATTGTGCCCTGAACTTTCTCACTGAGCAGCATGGGATGAGTCAATCGCCTTGACCTGGGCTCTGGTGTGAGTCCAGCTGAGTGTTTCTCTACATTCACCCCCTGCAAAGCATGAGAAAATAAGATTCTGCTATCCTGGACACTCTGTTTATATACAACAAGCAGTCACAAGGCTGTTGCAGCAAAGGCTAATTCCAGGGACCAGGGTTGCAGCTTAACCCCCTGTATTAGCATAGCATTGCACATGTATATATTCTAGCACCATCTAGCAGTTTTCCAAGGTAATGTCTGAAATAATAAAACATAAAATAATAAAGCAGTGCTTAGTCAAAGTTCATATGTAGTCTGGAAAGAAAGCCCCACTGAGTTAACTTTCATGCCCAACCTTACATACAGATGTAATCTAACTGCCAGGCTGGGACTTTGGGATCCCATTTGTTTCCCCTTCAGGTGGATTTGGAGTCAAGCAGTCATAATCTACCTAAGTACTTCCACTGATAAGCAAGGTCAAACCACCGCAGAATTTGTACTTCTCAGAGTATCTGTTTGGTCACTTTGCTGCCTTTCCCCTGAAGGCTTTGAGCACATCAAATGGAAGATAAAGTGCTGTTGTAGCCCCAGCAGAGGGAAGCTGGAGTTGCAGAGACTGAATCCTTCCAGGAGGTGCAGTGGAGCCTTCCTGAAGCCCCGTGTCTCTAATAAAGATTTGAGAGATGCAGATTGATGACACACCTGGTCTAATGCACAGCTTTCCCCCTCTTCCCTCAGGTGGCAATCCTGTTCTGCATGTGCAGTGGGGCTCGCTTCCAAGAGCTAAACTGGCAGGATTTAACCTCACAGAAACAGTTTTAGCCTGTGAAGAATGTCAGTGTGCTCAGCAGCCACGCTCAGTGTATCAGAACCATTAGACCATAATTACCTGGTGGTGGGTAATGGGTGGGTGGGGAGGAAAGTCAGTGGATTATTCACTTTGTGCAATTTTGAATAAAAATAAGAAATGTACAAATCATTGCATGTGATGTGAAATGAGACCCGTGGCAGATAAAAATCTGTAATTTTTTTTTTTTCTGAGCATAAAATACCTCTGGGATCCACCCTGTTCTCACTGTGTGTAATAAAGTCAAGTAAAGGGCAGAGAGATAACTCAACAGTTGCTGGTATAAAAGGCTAGGATGTAAATTCTATAAATACTAGGTTGCCAGATAAGGCTGTGTAAAGTATAAAGTATGGCTGTCTTTTTTTTTTTTTTATTTTTTTTGGAGGCGAGAGAAAACCAAATCAAAGAAACAGACAAAAAAAACCCCGAAGCTACAAGTATCTGATCTTTTTAAAAAGCTCAAAATATTATTTTAAAATAATTAATAGAACTAAATTTCTACTGGCTTGAAACAAACAACCCACAGCCAAACAAACAGAGCAAATCACCGAAACAATAAAACAAAGCCAATCCAGGCAAGTTTTGGGATCTTTGTAAATCACAGCTTCCTGGAGTTATTTCTAACAGGCAATTCAAAACCTCAGCAGTGTCCTTCTGATGAGCCTTTAAATCACTAAGCCCTTATCAGTGCAGAGTAGAATAACTTTTCCTCCAGCAGGTTTTTGCTTCCATTTCATTTGAATGCAGCAAGGCAGAGCACAGTGTCACTTCCCCCAGAGTTACCTTTGTTCAGCTTTGGGCCAGGGTAGGAGCATCCAAGTGATGTCTCTGAACTTTTTTTCAGGCTGAATTGTGGTTATGTGCTGAGGTTTGAGAACCTTGAGCCTATCCCAAAATAAGAGTTGTGATCCCGTTCATCACTCCAGAAGTGAGACAACTTCTCACACTTGACCTTATTATGCTGCTCTGTGTCCCTGTATTCCCAACAGGTATCCAAGAGCTGCCTTTCCTAATGCATTGTCTTTCCTAGAGCAATATCTTCTCAGCAGTGAAAGTCAAGACCTTCCTCTTCAAAAACATGATCTTTGTTGTGCTTCCAAAGATCTCCTTACCTACTACTGCATCTTCCAAAATTGCTTAAACCCACTAGATTTTATCTTGTTGTTACTTCTTTTAGTAAAAATGAAAATTGTGGCAGGCTTCCAGTTCCTAACTTCAAATAGAGTGGGAGACATGTCTTTTTTTTTTTTTCCTGTGGCATCTTGCATAGGAAAATAAAAAGTATGTGTGTTAAATCGGAACAGGAATTGGAAATAGATTGTCAGCTAAAGGTGAGGTGGCCTTTGAGACAAGTTGGTTTTGTCACACCTGTGGTTACATTCTGACATCAGCTTACTTAGTTGTTGGGACTTTACAGGATTTCAAGAGGAGAAAAAAATATATTTCTTTCCATGGACTGTGAAATGACATAATGATGCCTTTCTAGATATTCTTAATGGGAAAGGGAATAGACTCAAAGATGTTCTGGTGACCAGGAGAACCTAAGTGTTGGCCAATAAACCTGCACAGAACTGTCAATATCACCTGGAATCTACAAGCAACACTGAGTATTTATCTTCTGCCTTAGTCTGAGGAAAATAGATGAAATTTCTTTGACAAATTCTGGGTGGGGGCACACACTTGTTATGCTGTTCTATTTTATCTCTTGTCCTCATGAGCTTTTGTGTTAAGGAGCTTCCTTTATCTGTCTTCTGTTCAAGTTAAGGAATTGCTCAGTTGTTTTGTCAGGAGGCATTTGGCTTCATCTACAGATGGAATGCCTTGGAATCCTTTGAAAGAAAGTCTCCTGAGGCTACCTGTGCTTAGTCTGAGCCCTTAGCTCACCTGCCTTTCAGGCTGTGCACTGGCCTGTGGTGGCTCCTCTCTGCCCTGAGGATTACCTCTGTTGTTGGAGCTGTCACAGAGGCTGTCCCTGAGTGCCACGAGCTGTTGGTGCACACCATGTAAATGAGCTGAATGCTTCCTGGAGGTTTTTCACATGCCACTGAGCTCTACAAACTTGCTGTTCCTCATACTCCTCTAGCCCAGTGTTCTTGGTTTTACTGCCAGCTCCTCTGAACCGTTCCTCTGGAGCCTCTACTGCCTCCCTAGATAAAGAAGAAAGTCTGAAACTAGAGGTAACATCCTTTTGCTGGTGCTTCAACTGCAGATTTCAAGTGCTCAGGTAGATAACCTGTTTATCTCTAGTTGCACAGATAATGTAGTACTTTCTCACCTTCTACTCTGCAATTAACAGTAAAACCAAAGAGGCAGAGCAAATGCTGAGGTTTAAATAGGAGCAGTGAGTAGAGTGAACATGAAGGAATGAGATTTTTCATGGCACAGAGTCTCACTGTGTAACCAATCGCCTCTTTGTGTTGATGTAAAATCACTTTGTCAGCCTTCCCAGCTCTTTTTGCTCTCTGTAGGTCCTGTTTTGGGCACTGCCTGGTTTACCTTTGCTCTCCTCCAGCTTAACAGGGTGAGTTTCTAACAAACAGCTCAGTGAAGAGAAGGTGAGCCACTGACCTGTGTCACTGGAGTGACTTTGAAAGGCTGGCAATTGGCATTATTACACTTGCATTAACCACTTAGACACACAATTACGTGCAATATGAAGATAAGTATGCAAATGAGAATAAAATCGTTTGGGCAATAGCAGGAGAGAACAGAGGTGCCTGTTAGTGAAGAAGTGAAAGCTTTCTGTTTTGGATAGTTTGTTAAAGTCAGCTTTGGAAGCTTGGAGGGACAGAGAGAAAGAGGGAAGAGGAGATGGCAGATATCAATACAGGCCTTTTCCTATGTAGACAGAAAGTTCACTCTTAAAGTGGCCAAAGTAGATTTTTTTGAAGGTTTATGAATGACTCTGTGTTGAGTGTTCAGAAGTGACTGGAAGGAGCCACAGAGAAAATCCTGTGGCAGCTGAGTGAGCTGTGCATTGCAAATAGCAGTGTTTATTAATTTTCAGTCTAAAATGAAAACAAACCAGAAGTAATGAATTTAGTGTCCAATACATCTGGGCCACAGCTTGAGGTAAAATGCTCTCTTATCACCTGCTGAGCAGAAGTCAAAAGGCTCATCAGTGCTGCATTCTGAAGACATTTAGATGAACAGTTGCTGTGAGACTGCACAGATGGTTGCACAGTCCCCAGGAGTTACAGCTGCACTTCAGCCACCTGGGCTCCAGGGGACCAGAGCCTGCCAGGGCAGAACCAGCCTGGCCAGAGAGGAGGCATGCTCAAAATCTTGGGAATTCAGGCTGGTTGGACACGTGGGCACCAGAAGATCCATTAGAGTTCTACCACGTGCCACAGGACTGTGACTTCTGGTAGGGTTGGGACAGATTGATTTCTCTTCCATTAAAAAATTGATCTTAGCATTTAGAAATGTTTGGTTTTTTTTTTTTTTTTCCCCTAGATTCATGCTCCTCACTGGGTAAATACATTTTAAAGGTAAACACACTTTTCTCTCCAGCTCTGCAAAAACAAAAGGAGTTGAATAAGTTTTGGTACTTCTACTTTAATCTTGCACAAGACACAGATTTTCTTCCTCTTGTTTCTTACAGATTTGATTAGTGGAAGAATTTAAAGTAAGACTATTCTTACTCTAGTACACCAGCTGCTGTAAGTTTGGCTGGTTATTGAAGCTTGTGATTAAAACAATAACTGCTTTCCAGTGATTTCCTGGAGATGGGAGGCTGGAAGGGAAGGCTGCATGGGTGTGATCAGACCTGCCTCACAGCACAGACCAAAAGATATCTCCTAATAATCTCTGCAGGAAACCAAAATTTCTGGCTTGACTAGGGTATTTCTCTTGAAAAGACAGGCTTTTCAGTTTGCTGGTAATAGGAATTTTGTTCCCTAGAGTGGAACACTCATATACAGAGCTCTGGTTTCTCTGAATACTAATGCAGAAGTTCTTTGCAGAAGGGGGAGAGAAAAGTATGCAAAATAAGCATAAGGCCTAATTTAGTTCAGTTAGAGGTGAACACCTTTAAGCACATAGGTGCAGTTGTTGGAATTGATGGAATTATTGTGTTTCTAAATCATGTATTCTTCCAGGTTCAGCTGAGTGGGGTGTTTGATTTAGAAATAGCTTATTTGTGTGGTGAGGACACAAGCAAAAGGGAATAATCTGAATTGTGTTTTGTGAATTCTGCTGATGCTTGCAAACTTAATTAACTGAAATTTAATTCAGTTGGTGTCGATTCACTTCCAAAGCCAGGTAAACTAAGCTAGAGACACACTTTGACTAATGGCTGCAGCTCAGGCAAGTTTGTTTAGCAAATGTGTGTTGTGCTGTTGCCAAAGGCATTCCTGTCCAGCACAGAGAAGACAAGTGCAGCTCTGTCAGTCCAGCAGCTCAAAGATGGGGTGAGCCCATCATGATTAGCCCAGCCTGGTAAGATCTGCTGAAAGCTCAGCCTCAACTAAAAGCCATCAAGATAAGACCACTGTCAGTGGCCCACTTGCTCTCCAGCATCTCTCTCAAAAAGGCTCATCTTCAATAGTTTATATGGATCTTTCAGTTGGTGGTACTAAAATGACTCGTTCATTTTAAACATTACATTCAGAATTGGAAATAAAAGAGAGACTTCAGATGTTCTCTCTCATATTTTGGGAAAATAATAATAATAATAATAATTATAATAATAATCAGTTTTTCAAAACTTTCTTTCTCTGACTGCTACTGCACCTCAGAAAAATCAAACCACATATCTCCTGTCTGGGGCTGTCTAATTCTCTGAATTTTGATATGCTGACATGAATATTCTGAGTTAGGTATTGATTTTAAAGTCTTTGCAATAATTTAAATGGGGACACAGACAATATGTTCTCTGCATTTTCTGCTGCATTTTGAAGTGGATAGTTCTCATTTTATTTAATCTTTGACTGGAGTTGTACTGTTTGGGAGAGGTAATATGCATCATTCTTAAACTAATGGCAGAATAAATAAAATTAACTAATTACACAATTCCAGTTCCATTTTACTACAGTAGTTAGGAGAAAAATAGCATCTTTCAACATTCTTTAAAAGGTGTTTCATCAAAGAAATGAAGCAAGTACTAGCAAACTCAGGCTGCTTAATCAAGTCCTAAAAATACAGAGAGAGTTTCTAGATGTGTACGATAAACGTGCATTTACAGCTAAATGCATAATTTTAACATTAAAGTATCAATCTAGAAGGAGTAAATTTTTTCAACGTCTTATTCCTGTGAAATTGTCCGGAATGATGTTCACTGTCAGATATTTTGCAAATAGAGCCCACAGTGTATTTGAGTGTGAGACTACTTGCAAGTACAATTGTTATTTTCTCAGTTTCTGTGGAAATAGGGGCAAATGTCATCACCACTGCTACAGGGAAGGCAACTAGATCCTTTAACATTCTGCTATTCTGTCTTGGTCTATTACTAAAAACCAAAGATTTGTCATGGCTAATGAATGTCTAGTGCACAAAACTGGAGCTGGATTAAAGCTATAGAGTAAAAGCAAACATTAATGATTTACTTTTTATTTTCCTGATAGGATGTATGGAAGACTCTAATTCCTGTTTGGTTGTTTTCCCCCTTTAAGTGCTTGCAGTATTTTGTTTCCTAGCTTTGTGGCTCTTTAGCTGGGGTGTAAACTGAACCTCTGTCAGTGCACATCAACCACTGACCCTGTGACCAGAACCACTGACAAAGCTCTAAAGGAGCTCACAGTGCAGAAATGGGCTCAATAGGAGGCAGAAATAGCATACTTTCTGATAAGGACACTTAAGCCTCACAGATCTGTCAGTTTTAATTTTTTTTAGTAGCTGGAAAACAAATGGATATGGGCATTCCCAATAATGCAGGTTACCTTAATATTGAAGATTTATCTTCACTAAAGCAGCTTCAAGAATGAAGATTCCCACTGATTTGCCATAAGTTGTGTGTCCTTGCCATGGCATGGATAAAAAATTGGAAAGAACATTGGAATGGATGATCAGTTTTCAAATGGAGAATGTTGTTATGAGAGAGAAGCTTGTATTTGAGTCAGTGCTGATTAACATATGATCTTCAAGATAAACATGGTCAAAATAATTCTGAAAGTGGATTAAATAGACAGGAGATGGTTTGTTGACAGTCCTAACAATTTCAGTATATTAATGACCAAGGGCAACCTGAAAGAAATTCAGTGAAATTATTTGAGCTGAAGTCATTGAGTGAAAGAAATGGCAGATGTAACTTTGTATAGATAAATGCAAAGCGATGAACATAAGAGAAAAAGAATCCCATCTGTACATATTAAAAAAAATTGATTCTGAGCTGTTTCTTTCAGTTAGGAATCAGATTTTAGCACCCTGATGGATGGTGTGGTGAAAATATTAGCTCAGTTCTCATTACTCTCCTAAAAATATACGTAATGTGTTAGATATATTGTGGAAAGACTAGAACAAATCAAACCCACCCAGAATCTTATGCATAGTCCTGGTTCTCTCTGCTTAATAGGCTTCTAGGTGGAAAAGTTACATGGGAAGGTGTAAAGGAGGTCCTGAAACGCCAGCACAATCAATGATACAGAGGAAGAGCCTTTACAGTAGAAAAAAACATTTCTGAGAGGGAATATAACAGAGAGGCAGAAGTAGGGAAGAGTTTGTTCTTTTTTTTCCCCTCCTCCAATAGAAAAATTAAGAGATAGCAAATGAAATCAGCAGGTGGTCAGTTCAGCACTGATAAAAAGCAATATTAGATTACTCAGCTTGCAGAATGTTCCTCCTGCTAAAAGTTAACGTGAGTTCAGGAAAGCAATGGGACAATTCCTCTGAAGATTTGGAAATATCAAGACATTGTTTCTGGCTCCAGAACTTTCCTATCTGCAGTTTTCTGGAGATTAAAGGGGTGCTTGGGGGGAAATAACACTACATTTGTCCAGAACATGTAGTGTGCCATATCCCACTGTCAGACAGGCTGGGCTGGCTGCTGGACTTGAGGGGTGTTTGATCTGTTTAATGGTTATATCTGGATGTATATGGAAAAAAAAAAAGAGGAAAAGAAACAAAATATCCCTGTCCTCTGCTTTGTCCCTTCCCTTTGCAAAAAGTCCCTATGTATCAAAGATTAAGAAAAAAAAAGCCAAATCTTTGGCTTGTTTAAGGAGAACAGATTGTACAGCTTCTTATGCCAATTCCTTTTTGAAGTGTTGCCAAGCAGAGAACTGTGGGAACAATGGAAAAGGCTGAGTCCAATGATTTTTCTCCTTTAAAATATACATTTCTGAAAGCTTGTAAGCATTCCTGCTTTGCTGGCTATACTGGCAAATGCTATCTTCAATGGATCGTGGATTAAGGTTTCATAAATTTAAGCTTAAAATTAAAACCTGAAAAGGTAATTTCTCCTATCTAACCCACAAGGGAATAGTGTTTTATTCAGCTTGCAGGAGCAGTCTTTTTGTGAAAGCATAGCTAATCTGAAATACAATAAACTGTATTTTTTCCCTTTCCCTCTGCTAACCATTTTGTTAGGCTGTCCATCCTTTTACAAAAAAAAAAAAAAGAGTTTAATTGCACAAAGATCATTTGCACACAATTGCTTCTCCCAAGAAAATAAATTATTTCTATTCTTCCTGATCATTTCTTCAAGCCTTTCTCCCCTGTGCATCGAGCCTGGTGTGCATGTTGAATTTGAACTCCAGGGGTACCAGCCCTCTTGGCCAGTGACCTTGGGTATGAGCAAGGCGTGTTTGCCCCTCACTGCCACCTGCTCCTCTGGGGACCAAGCAGCAATTTCTTGTCGTGTGTCAGCATTAAGCAGGGAGTTGTGGCAGGATGGTTCCTCTTCATCCTCAGCCAAGAAGGTATTCCGGGGAAAATTCTCTTGAGAGAGAGGCACTGCCTGAACAGAGGTTTTGCAGTGGTAGGAGAAGTCTGGTTTTCCATTAGATTTCAGTGGTACTTCCCAAATTCCCTGTGCTTGTTGGCATTTCTGTGAGACAGCTGTTCTCTAGCTCTCAGTTTATATTCTGTGATTTGGCTGGAGGAATCCCTGCAAATGAAATAATGAAGAGGTAAACATTTGTATTTGGTATTTCTTAATTTGCAGAGCAAAGGAATAAGCTCAAGAAAGGCTGGGAATGGCTATAATTTATTTCTATTGTTATTATCTTTGCTTTCCAGACTCTGCAAACATTTGTCCTACCACAGGGACAGGCTGTCCCTGCCTTCTCCCGAGCTGCTCCGTGGAATTTATGAATTTCATTAGAATTGATCCCATTTTCAGGGGGATTTCTTGTTTCTGTGAACAAGCAGGAATGCTTTCCAAGCTACCCAGCAACCAACAGTTTTATGTGTGAAGGGTCTGTTTTTCTGAAAATTTTCCTCTGTGTTTTCTTCCATTTTCTCCATTTTTCTAGCTTCCTTTTGGGTTTTCCTTTACCTGACTCCCTGAACACACAAGAGAGGCAGCTTTTAAAATGCATGTATGTACTTAAAAGGCCTTACTTTTACACAGAATTTTTAGCTGTATTACAGCAATGAGTTAATAGAATGACAAAAAAGAGTGAGAGAAAAGGTGGTCAAGTTTTGTTGCTGAAGCTGATTGTGACTTAAGTTTGGGTAGTTTGTTGCAGTCTAAGGAGGCTGAAATGGACACTTTTTTCCTAGGATTTTTTTTCCCCCCCATCATGTGCACATAGTTGATTCCAATGACAGCAAGGGCAATTACGTCTTTGTTTGCCAGGAACATTCAAATTGCCATGGTTTCCACAGAAAATGTGCTCAGACTCCCTGAAAGTGAGTACACAATAGGCTGTTACAGCTGCCTTTTCTACTGGAATTATTTTAGGCAAAAGTGATGCACACCAATTAACCCTTTGTGCTTGATGCACATCATAGTCTCAATCAATTGGCACTTAACATAATAAAAGGACAGGGTGAGAAATTTTAAGATGCACTTCTGAAAAGTGTCTATTTGCACTTCTGGGATCTTCAATAATCATAATCTTTCAATAGCATATTGGATTTCTCAGAGGGTTATCTTATGGGTTATATCAATAAAAATATTTTATTTTAAACTCACTTTGAAAAATGTGGAGGTCAAGTTGTAACTTAGAAGATTGAGATGCCATATGTGCTGCTGGAGACAATTTTCTTCTAACTGTAGACTTTGCTGTCTTGCCTGAAACCTGGCCAAAATCACAGGCCTCAACCTAACTCTGCTAAAATCAACCCACCCTCTTCATTTGCCACACAGATAATTTCTGTTCCCTGAGAAAAGGAGTTGAACAAATACCTTTCACTTGTTGTTTTCCTCTTGAAAAAAATAAGGCTGAGATGTTTTCAATCCAAAGCTGAAAATGGTTTTGAAAATTTCCAAGTGAGTGTATTATTGAGCAGTCCTGAATAGGAGAGTATGAAAAACATGCTGAAATGCTTCTCTTTGGGGTTTTGAGGTAGGCAGAGAATCCTCTACACAGAATTACATCTGACATTGGTTAAGTTTTGAGCCCAGATTAACTTGAGATAATGGAGAGATTTCCATGATTGGGTCCATGGAGATGGATGCAATATTTCAGGTACTGGTAAATAAGCAAGTACCTGAAAGGCAGCAGAGCTTCCTGGAGAATCCATCTATCTTCAGTGTAGAAATATACTGATTTAAGGGATCCTAATTCAAAAATAATAAAGTATTTAAAAAAGATGCTTTCCATTACATATAAATTAAACTCCTAAACATGCAACATTTTTTGGTTTGTTTGTTTTTAACCATTTCATGATGCCAAAGCTGTGAAGAAACCTCCCTGCATTTGCACCTGCTCTATCAGGATCACAACAGATTTTTTATTTGTTTAATTTGCTGAATGCAAAGAGAGAATCTCTCATTTTCCCTATTTATTGGAAATCACTCAGGGTGCTGGTAGTTCACATTCTTATTTACACTTCAATTTTCTAGAGCACACTTTTTTCAGAGAAAGACTGAGTAAAGAAACACAAAGCCCGGTGGCTTGGCTGGAGTTTCTGCATTGTGTACACACATGTTTAATATATTGATATTTTCACATCTGGTAACTGTAGACTTTAGGAGTATGTTTGCTGTGACAGAATTTCTATTTTGATAAAAGAAGAGCAATAAGTTTAATGAATAAGGGAGGAAACAATGGGCAGGAAATGCAGCTGCTTTTGACAAGCATTTATCTTTTTAAGCTGAGCACATTTTCCTCTGTGCATCTCAGTGTCTCAGAAAGCTTCACAGTGAAATTTGGTGCTGCTTTGACTGGTGAGGGAGGGAATGGGAGCTGTACATTCATGGGCCCTGTCAAATTTAAACTATTAAATGACTTGACTGAATGTAGTGCAATAAAAAAAAAATCTTTGAAAACCCTTTGTGCTATTAAATGGCAGGAAAATAGGGTTCTCTGCATTCAGTATTCCTGCCTCTTCAAATTAACTAATTGTTGGCAAAATGTTTACTTGCTGAGTTTGTTCTGTGTTGAGATTTAAATTGTGAGGCTGCTGATGCTGTTTTCTTAAAGACTTGAAATTCTGCTTGATAAACAAATCCCTTTTACAGATCAGATGCCTCTTGCACTTGACTGCATCAGTGATTCAGATAATGACTTTGATAGGGGATTTATTGTGTTTTAAGGTAACTTACAGCTGGGGATTCTTTTCCCTTGACGAGGTAATTCATACAGTGTAGTTATGGTAACTAATGTTGATTAGCTGTTAGGATCTTTGGTGATGCTGGTGAGAGTGGGTTAGCAGAGAGCTTCTGTAAGACTGTCCTGGCTTTCATGCTCCTTTGAGGGGGTTTGTGGTGTGTGGTTCAGTTTGTAGCAGTGATTAGGGTTTTCACCTGGACAGTAAGAGATCCAAAAGGTCAAAAAGCCTGTGGTAAGGACTGGAGAGACTTGCAACTGGATCCTAAATAATGCTACCCGTTCTTATCAGCTCTACTACAGCATATATGGTCTCTAATTGTGAAAGTGAAGAAAAGGGCTTGGGCTTACATGGAAAATTCAGTTTGTGCAGAAAAGCTCTGAAAGTATTAAACCTTTCTTGTCAGGGCTAATACTCAGCACTCAGAAAATTGGCTTGAATTGTAAGCAATAATAACTGTGGGCAAATCCTGAGAAGAGATGGCTCAGGGGGACCTCATAAAGGTGTGCAGGGTATCAGGAAGATGGAGCCAGGACATTTGTGCCTGGAAAGATGGAGGCTGGAGCCCTGGAAAAGAGAAAGGCATGCAAGAAACTGCAGGTCCTGCTTGTCAGTGAAGTGTCCCTGCTCTGGGGTCAGGGCTTGGCAGTCACCGTGGGAGCAGCAGTGGAGGCACATCCATGGTGGAGCAGGCAGGGCTCAGGTGCAGGTCCTGTCACTGTACCATGTGTCTCTTGGTGAGGAAGATAAAACCCACCAGGAGTTCCCCAAGGTAACTTACTGCAGCAAGAATTTCAATAAATGTTCCTGATAAAGCCTTTGTTTGTATTGGGTTTCTACCTGGGGCAGAATCAAAATGTGATGTGTTGGTGCAGCACAGAGATAGGGTAGGTCATGTGCTTGGTGAGCAAGGGTTAGATTGCTCTTGCATGTGTTTGTTACCTGGCATCTGTTTTACATGTGTATTTGCCTTAATTTTTACATTTTAGTTCACCTCCATTTCATTATCATGAACTGGTGATAAAAATGAAGCTTTTCTGAATATTTTGCAAACTCTGAATTGCCCATCTCTTTGCCAATTTTCCTTTTCTATCTTCCTCTTTTCCACCCTCTTTAGATTATTTGCTAATAGTTTAGGTATTATATAGCTATTTAATCTTCTAATTTTAGATTTCATTAGATTCTGTCTGGTTTTCTGTTATTACTTTTCCCTCTTTTCAAATAATCTTTTCTATTTTAGACCCCTTCCTTTCTTTTGAAAGCAGCCTTAAAACCAATGCTTTGTAATTGGGAGCATCTCAAAATGCATCACTACTCACTCAGTGCTCTCAAAGTTGTGGCTGCTTTTCTCAAAGAAAAATGCTGCTCTAAGCAGCACCAGTGCTTAGAGATGTTGATAAGGATTCTTTTTTTTTTTTTTTTCTCACAATTCTCATCAGAGGTTTGGCTCTCTCTGGCCATCATTGTTAGGTGAGGGAAAGACAACGTGAGCAGTGCAGCTGAGCATGGCCCTTTGCAGGAAGGTTAATATCCTGGGAATTAGTCATCAGCAGCAACATAACAGCTCAAATATGCTCAGGAGACCTGAATATTCTGAAACAGCTCTGCAAGCACCATGCTGTGAGTCATATATGCTATAAAGCCCTAGGACAAGGGAAAGGATTAAGCTATTGATTCATTCTGTCTGGGGCTGACACTTGCCAGTTTGAGAATCTGAATAATCTGTCATTAGGCTTGGTAAAATGTAGTTGATGGTTGCTGTAGCCTTGATAGTCTAAGGATTTAAAGGAGAGGCAGCATGGGGTGAGTGTCCTTTATCAGCCAAATGGGCAGAGTGGCAGTGGCTGTGTCCAAGACTCTTGTTTGGGTAGGGATTTGGGCCTTGTGATGGTATTTTATATCAAAAAGTAGGGGAAAACAGGAATTCTGATCCCTTCTGAAGTTCTGCTAGAACATTGTGCAGTGTTCTTCATGAGGCACTTTGCTGTAATTACGTCTGCTGTGCTTGTCTCTCTGCACTAACTGTATTTGCTGGTTAATGAAGAGCAGACACCAAACCTCCCAACCCACTGGATTTGGTTTTACAGGAACACTTGTACCCTAGAGACCTTCCTAATATTGGTGTGTCTGTCTTGCAGGGATTTACTGCAGGATAAAAAGCTCTGTGGAGCAATACCACTAGACAACCCTTGAATTTAATTTATATATATATATATATATAGGTGCAGTGCTTTGATCCCCTGAATCAGCACTATCATGCAAGAGCAGCCTTGCAGACAATGAACAGTGAATGAGCAAAACCAGCAAAAACAGGCAAGGCATCAATGGTTGCATTTAATCTTTGATTCTGCAAATACGGCTCCAGTTAATGCCAAACTCTTTGTACATGCAAACCCCAGACTGCAAACCTGATTAGAGACTGAGACTGCAGTAAGTTACCAAAGAAAGAGAGAACATTTACTAGAAAGATATCCAGAAAAGACAAATTAAGGTTTGTGATTTGTTTAGGGCCATATAAATCAACTTAAACAAGATTTTAAACCAAACAACAAAACACCACAACCCAAAAAAAAAAAGCAGACAAAAACCCAAATCAAACATCACAAGAAAATCCCAGCAAAATAAGGATGTGAATAACCTCCCCAAGCCTAAAATGACAAGAATTGACCATGAATTGTTGGTGAGCATTGTAAAAGTTCAGTTTTTCATTCATCATTTATGTAGCTGCCCGCTCAGACAGGAATGGAAGCGATGAAACAGACTGACCCTCTGGAGAGAAGCAGAGTTGGGCTTGAGAGATACAAACCAAGAGACTTTTCTGACAAATAAATTCAGCAAAGTGCCTGAAGGTATTGAATGACCCAAGAGATGCCCCAGTAATGCTGCTCAGCTCACTCCTATTTTGTCTCTGTGCTCGATGTCTTCTGCTGGGAGGGTCATTGCATTTAGACACCTTTCTTTCCTTGCATGGCTTTTTGCACAGCAGCCAACTAACCATGCCAGGTAGGTAAGAAAAATCACTTTAAATGAACTGCTCTGGGCCTGTGAAATAACCCAGAGCACCTCACAAGTAGATGCATTCAGTTTGTAGGCAGTATGAAACTCATTATGGGCTGGCAGGTCCATCTCCCCTCTCCATGGATTAATCTCTGTGTGAAGACTCACCACTTCTACACTATTTTCTTTAGGGATCTGGAACTTCCTATGCAAAATGCTCTAATTGTATTTTATGAAATAATAAGTTTTCACCTTGAAACCAACAAATGCAGAAAAAAAGCAGCCCAAGTGTACATTTTGAGTTGACAAGATACCTGATTGTTTAATCTCCCAAGAGCCCACGTCTATTAAAGAACTTGTGTTTTGCTGTTCTTCTTCAATTACAGAAATAATTCTCTCTCCCAGGCACAGAGTTTGAATCTTTTCCAGGGTTTTTAATGACTTGAAAGCTGACAGAAATTACTTAACTTTTTAAAGTCTCTTTCCAAAGCCAAGAGGGTCTTTTAAGATCCTGTAATATTTTTTATGGCCATGCTATATTGCCTCTTGATTGAAAAATACTCCGGAAATGGAAGAGGTAGGGAAAGAAGACATAGGTAGCAAAGGAGACTTTTTAAAAAAAAATTATTTTCCTTGATTATTGAAGGGTTTTTATACTTTGGTACCTGAATAATTGAAAGACAGTGGAACTGTGGGGAGGAGGAAGATCAGGACCAAACCTGCAGCAACAATGTCAATGTAAATACAAACTGTTCTTTTCTTGCTTTCTACTTTTATATGAACAGTAGGCTGGAACTTTGCCCTTACAAAATGTATTGTGATATATGTAGCTACCCATTCTTTCTTGTAAGGACTTTTGGGGATTTTTTTGGCACCTATGTGCAGATGTTTTGGAGTGAAAAGGAGTTCATATGCTGGTTCTGATCACTGTGAAAGAGCAAGGAAATAGGACACGAATAGGTTGTGTGCCTGGCCTGTTCTCGAGGAAGTCCGGGTTGTAATAATTAAAGGAGTGCTTAATCTGCTTTTATTACTGGAATTTAAGTTGTATTCTGAGTTATGGAAGAGTTTTATCCCTGAAGTGTAAAATTCTGGATATGGCTCTTGCAATATGGAGATGTTTTTCACAACTGATTCTTTGTGTGCTCAAGAAAATGCTAGGAACAAAAAATCTTGCTTTGAGACAAAACCATCAGAGGCTGTTTGTATGCTTATAGATTTTTTTTTTCTGTTTGCTTTGCCTACTTGCTTTAAGAGATGAGAAACTTCTTGTTCAGTTTTGATATTGGAGAATTATATCGACCCTTTAGGCAGCTACCAAAAGAAAAAAAAAATAAAGAAAGCCTGAGCTGTAACATTTAAAAAGTGATGCCAGAGGAATGGTTTTATTTTGTTACCTTAGTGAGTATCATAGTGTTTTGCTTTTCCCTTATTGTCTCAGTGATGCTTAGATTAGTAAATAATAGTGACACTTTGCTCTTACATAGTGCTTTTGTCCATACATCTCAGAGAAAAAAGAGCTTGGTGTTATTGCCCTTTTTCAAGATGGAGAAACATAGAGGTGAATTGAGTTTCTGAAGGATATCCAATGTGAGAGAGCTGGCAGAGAAATTTCTGTCAGTGTCGTTTTTCATTAGGAAAAGCTGATTCACTGAAACTGAAACCTTTCATGGAAATTCATTAGTGTCCAGGAAACTCTGCATCTCCAGAAGCTGAGGAAGATGTCACATGGCTGTAGCAAGGAGCATCTAGAAGCCTGGTGACAAGGACATCTGTGTGGACAGGGGAGACCTGTGAGGTTTCATTTTTGGAACTGTAGTGGAAAAATATTTAAATCTATCTCTCCCAAGGCAATATCCCTGTCTGTAGATGTGGAATGCTGCTTAGTCATCCCCCCTTGGCCACAGCACAGCCTTCCTCAGACTGCTCAGCCAACAGTGGGTCTGCTGAAGGGTTTCAGTCTTTCCAGATATGATTCCATGGTTGATCCTCGGGGATTGGATTTTCTGTGCATCAAGGAGTGGATTTACAGCTTTCATATCTTTAGTATGTAGGGAAGACAAAAAAAAAAATCAGCTAAAAAATTTACAGCCAAGAAAACTGTCTTCTATGTGGCTGCCTTTTTTGAATGTGTTTATATTTCTAATTTGGTAATGGAAGGTTTTGGAGGAAAGGAGGGTGTGAGAACAGAAGGATAGATGGGCACAAACATACTGTAAGGTCACATATGATATTTTTCTCAAGAACCCCAGGCAGAGTCATCAGAGGGTATTGATTATACCATTGCTCTTGCAGAAAACTTTGGAAACAACAACCAACCAAATGTTCCACTTTTCAGTCCCCTAACTCCACTGATGATCTTGGGCAAGGGATCATGTTTACAAGCATAGAGGGTGGTGGCTTTTTGCCAAGGAAAAGCTGAAAATAAAAATCTAGACTGAACCTCTCAGGTTGAGTATTTCACATGGCAAATTTAGTCAGACTAGAAAATAGAAAGTTCAGACTGTTGCATTTCATGTATGTAAGCCTGAAGAGAGAATCTATTTTGCTCAAAAATACTGGAGCAGCCATTGAGCTTTGGGATAGACAGCTGGAGGCAGCTCGACTCGCCAAAGAACAAGATAAAGAAAAATATAGCTACTTATTTTCAATAATTTAGATTGAAATACCAGAGAAAGGTTTTATTTTTGTGAAAAAGTGTTGGCAGTCTCACATAAGAGAATTCTCCTCCGAGAATTTTTAGCAACAGGTGCCCATCACTGAAAAGTGCTGCTGATCCCTCTCTGCCTTTTAAAAGATCCTTGCTATTACCTAAGTCTGTAATAAAGTGCCCAAGATTCAGTATAAGAGCATCCCTAACTGTGAACCTCATTATAACTTTTTTCCTCATATTGAAAGTCCACCTCTTCCTCATCTTTGTCTTATATTTGTAAATCAATTCCTGTCATGGGAGAGTATTACACTAATTTTCAAAAAAAAGTAATTGTGCAGCTGCATTAATCAGAGGAGTAGTGTGCTGAAGGAAATGTCAGGCCTATTAGCTTGTCAGTGATCAGTGGCAGAAAAGCTGCTTTCAGCTAGTTTGCATTGTTTCTTTGACACTAATTAACAGATTTGCTACATTTTTAAATATGATAAGAGGGAGAGGGGGAAGACCTCAAGATGTGTGTTGCTGTGGTGGGAATGGAACAACGGGGCTTGCACATGTGAGGATCTTTAAGATGGTTGTCCTGTGCCTCTTTTTGTATTTGCAGCATGGGTGATCCTTAGGAAGTCAAACTCCTAAGCCAGTTATCAGACAGGTGTCCCTTTTTGCCCGAGGAGAGGTTTGGGGCAGCCTGGAGAGCTGGGGACAGCAGCAAGGGTTCAGCACACGCTGTGCTTTAGCTGTGTGGCAGCAGGTGCCTGTGCTGTCCAAAGGACACTGCCACAGGCCTGGCTCAGCTGAGCCTGGGCAGCAGACAGGAGAAGGCTCTTTATTCATCTTCTCACCCAGCCTCAGCCCTGTGTGCAAAATGCTGGCTGTAATCACCTTCCGTGAGGAGACCAGAAACCTTTCTGTGATCCTGGGTGTTCCCTACACTTGCTATTATCAAAAAACACGTGAGAGAAAGGCAAAATTTCCACCCTTTATCCACCCTTGCAGCGGTTCCTTCTCTGTGCAACTGAAAGACAGAATCCTGTGTGGTTTTCTGAGCCCTGTGAGGAAGGAGAAATTCATGAGCTGCTTGGGTTTAGTGAGTTATTAGGGAAGCTAGTCCACTGAGCACTTCATCCATCATGGGGCTCTTCCCTCAGCCACTATTTAAACAAGATATCCACACATATCTTGTAGTCTCTGTAAAGGTAATTATGACTTAAAAATTGATGGGAAATGAGTAAAAATATTTTTTACGAGTTCCTAATGAAGGACAGTACAAGCTGATACACTTTTAAAGCTATTTAGCATTTTTTGTAAAGATTGTACCATATCAGAGTGTTGAAATGAATCCTTCCCACCTTTTGGTGGTCTTTATGTGCCAGGCATTGTGAAAGGTATTGAAAGTGTACCCTTCTGCTCATGAGAATGCCATACTGCTCATAAAAAATGCTTCACCTCCTGGGCTGGCAATTTGGCACTTCTAGGTAGTTATTTTCAAATGGGCTTTTTATGCAAATAGACTGGGTTTGATTGGATTCAAGTGTAAAAAAATCAGGAAGAGCTTCAAACCCCAAAATGATCCATAAGAAGATGCTGAAATTACTTGATTTAAAGGACATAATTTAAGAAGACAGCTTTCTCCTCTCCCTGGTTCCTCAGTGGGGATAAAAGAACTTTATGAGAATTGATATTCTGAGGGCCTGGTTACAGGGCCTGCTCTGAAGTACCCTCCAGGAGAACTCCTTTTTTAATTTTATCTGCAGAGATGTTAGTTCTTCACAGAAGTTACCTTTTGGCATTGTAAATCCAAGGCAGCAGGAATATCTCTCAAGGGTGGGGAATACAGTTGGGCAGGTAGGCCTGCTTGCCTGAAAATAAAGAGAAAATTAATGTCCACATCTGCTTCTGGCTTGCACCTGGGCTTAAAGGGATGCCATGTGAAAGAAATCAGTAGTGTTCTATTTAGTTTGTATTGGTTGCCACAATCATTCAGATTGTGTTACATTAAAACAAACACACAAGAAGGTTTGTGTGGACATTGTTCTAGATACCAAAATGAAAAAATAGAGCTGGAAAACCTTATTTTGTTCCATATGGTACATTCCACATGACCTTTCATTTTGGACATTCGCAAAAAAACACGAGCAGATTTGTTGGAAGTTTTTCCATCTATACACCACAGGGAAAAGTAGAGTGTGTTTCCTCTTGAGAAAGCTGGGCTCAAGAAGGCCAGTCTTCAAATTCACCTTAGACTCCTGAGGCAAGCACCAGTTTGGGATCAGGCAGGGGTTGTTTTTGAAGGTGGAAGAGTTTGTGTGTGAGCAAGAAACATGTACCTTGTCAGGAACACCTAAATGAGTTTCGTGTAGAAGGTGGCAGAATAAGCATTGCCCTATTTATCTCCTGGAGTTAACATCTTTTCCCCAGCTTAATGGCTACTACAGTTTTAATTTCCACTCAGCAGCAGACTTTTCTAGTGTCTCCCTCCAAACCACAAAGGAAGCTTGTGCACTGCTGCAAGGAGCAGCATGGGCCTAAATTAGGTAAGTGGTGTCATGGAAAAGACAGTCCTGTGACTCTTGATGTGTAGACAGAAAATGGCTGTAATTTGGGTGTTTCATTCTGGACAGTGGCTGCTACCATTAAGTAAGTGCTGATTCAAGTGCTGCAAGTTGTTCAGCAAGTGCTGCTCGTGATTGCTGCCAGGGCTTGGGAGTGCAATCCCATCAGTGCTGTGCTTCCAGCTCGGCACTTTCAGCCATGTTCTCTGAGGCCAGTTTTGTGAGGCCAAAGCGTGGAGCCTCAGTGGCAGAAAAGCAGGTTTGACAACTTCCCCTGCTCCTGTGGCAGCAGGGATTAACTGCTGACCCAGTGCCCTGCTCCTGCAGCTCTGGCTTCTCAGGAGGATGAACGCTGATTCCTGGTAATCCTTGGTGAGCCTGCTGGGAGTGCAGGTTAGTCCTTTGCTCTCGAGGGGAATTTCAGATTTTCCTCAAGTACATGGAGTTAAATCCACTGGCCATGACTGAAGCCAGCTCTTTGGGATAATGCATTAAAATAAAACCAGTCAGCTGCACCTCCTAAAATTCCAAAAGGCGCAGGATGTCTCCAGACCCAGGCTGCCACCACCACCAACTCAGGCTGCCCTGGCAGTGCCAAGCACCTCCTGCACCCTGACATCAGGGAGCTGGGCTGGTGCCTTTTGTTTCCCATGGGAAAGGGCCAGAATTCATGTCCAGGGGCTTTTGGCTCTCAGTGGGCTGCTGCCTCCCCCATCCCAGGGAGTTCTTGGGTTGCTGCCCATGCTAACATAAATGTCCTATAATGGGTGTGATTTCTGCAAAAAGGCAGAGAAAAGCTTTGGCTAACTGCTGTGTGGAATTAAGGGGCAGGTAAAGCACTTTCTTGCAGAGCAGCTCTGAAAGTCTCTGTGTTGTAAATTATGGCATAACATTTTGTTGAAAAAACCCAAGCATTTATTGGTTTTTTATTTGTCAACCTTGCAAATTCAGCCCAGCTGTGGATGAATGAGTCTGCTTGCAGGTAGTTCCCAGGATCGTTAACTATTTGTGCTCTTCATTGAGAATCATTAATTATTTCTTGTCTTTACTGTTACTGAGACATAGGAGGCTCAGAAAACTCATAGTTTTCAGGGTTGGCAATTATGAAAAACATCTTTTCCTTACTTCTAATTTAGCAAGTTTGATTTGGAAGGCAGAGAAAGGCAACACATTCCTAGTTTTTCACAAGGTCACCCGAGAGAATCTAATCATATTTTAATTTGGAGCAGGGTCTTTGGAGGGTGGCAGGCAGAAGCTCATGGTACAGTAAAGGGTAATCCCCTGTCATCAATGGCTTTGACTTAAAAAATCAGTGAATGCTTTTGTGAAGTCAAGAAATGAAAGAAAAGTGAATAGTAAAAGTTCTCTGTACCATAGCAATAATCTGTTTTCCTTTCCCTTTCACAGTAAGGAAGAATGCCTGTAGAAGTAGCATTTGCTCTCAGTCACAGGTGCTGCGCTGCTGAATGGAATGAGAGCAGCTTTCAGAAAGTCTGTGTTTTGTTCCAGAGTGCTAAACTGTTTGGCAAAGGATAAATCAATGACAAGATCTCCTGTATGACTGGCATAAATGTAAACTGCACTTTAGCAGTTTATCTGTAATTCTAACAGATTGCATTAGTGGTGAATTAAAGCTTGGCCTCTGCCAAGATTTCGGTGGTGGCTTTGGCTCTCTGAGTACCAAGGAGACAAATGGAAGCAGGAAATCAAATTCAGATTCAGCCTCTTACTGAAAACACTGCAGAACAGAAGAGGAAAAAAGGGCAGATGCACACTAGCATTCCTATTATAAAAGGTGTATTCTAGAGACCTTCTGCTAGTTAGACATATCAGAATATTAATATGTGCCATGAAATGTCATGTCTCCTTTGGATAAGGCTGATGATAAACAGCTAGTTTTTAAAATCTTAAAATGCTGAAGAGGAGTTGTAAGGAAGGTAAGAGATTTGCTAATACAGTTCAGCTTTGTCCTGCAGTCAGTGTGGTTTATTTTAAATTTTTTTAGGGTAAAGCACAGCAGTTTTTGTTTGCAGAACTGTCAATAATTTGGGTTTCCTTTAGCTCAGAATGCCAATTGTGAGTGCTCTGATGGAGCCTGTCCTGAAAGCATTCTAAAAATGATTCCCTGCTAAGGCATACACCTTTCCAACTTGCCCTGCTTCTGCTAATAAGGAAAATAAGCTGTGTCCTCATGGCCAAGTTCTCAGCAGCTCCGTGAGCCAGGTAGTGATTTGGTGTCATCTCTTTGCCTGCAGTGGGAAGCTGCTTTCATCAAGCTTTCTTAAAGCCTTTATCCAAGGGAAGCAGGAGAAGCTCAATTGCTCCTGTTCTTTTTAATGACAGGAGATGTTTTACCTGGGATAGTTGCTCAGATGATCTCCAGGTGCTGTTGGCCATGTGATGGGCTGATCTTAAAGAGCCTGAACCATCCATCAGAGCAAGCAGCTCTTGATTCTGAGCCAGCACTGGCTGATGGAGCAGGGAAGGCTCTTCTCAGTTGCCATGTGTGTGCACACGCTGGAGCACTCAGTGCTCAGCTACAACCTGCAAGCTGCCATTAATAAAACCCCTGCTGGGTTGCTGTCACACATGGACATGGTTTTCAGACAAGGCTTTTTTTCATTCTCTATGTTGCCAGCCTCTTGCTCTCATCAGTCAGTCTCTTCTAAGAGTGAAAACATTTCAAAAGAGTTTTCATCTCCACCTTCTCACAGAATAGAGAGAGCTGTATGTGTGAAAATCTGTATGAACAACTGGGGCCACTGGAGGGAACTTATACTTGTGAAATTAGGAGTCTTTGAGAGAGAGAACAACTGGTTTACAGCAAAGCAATGTGTTTTTCAATAATTATAAGGGCTTCTATTATGTTGCACAGCATTTCTGTCTGTCCTGAATGGTGTCATTGGTGTCCTTTTCCCCTGTGCTTGTCATTTGAACACAGCACTGAACTCGTTCTGATATTTTGCTTATTGTCAGGGTGTGGTTAGAGTTTTGCTTCAGAAGTGGATGGGAGTTGCAGGTCTTTACAGCAAAGCATTTTGCCTAGAGGAAGTAATGCCTCTCTAGAGAGAGAGAGTGAAGACTTCATTTTTTAAAATTTCAGTTGTGATTTTTGTAGGGTTTGTCTCAATTTTATTACCTCACACCTTTGGTTTGGTAATTGAGATAATTAGAAAATACCATTAAAAACTGTTAAAGCATTAATGTATCTGCCTTCTTTGCCAAATTTGTTTCTCAGTCAAACAGAAGGGCCATCTGTGTAAAGGAAAGAAATGGCTAGGGTTAAGCCTTGGGAACACAATTCTGGACAAGTTTTGACTGGCTTTCAAAGCTAATTAAGTCCTTTTATGTCTTTGCAGGCATTTTCTGTGGTGGACATCTTCAGTGAGTTTCCCATGGTATTCTTTTTGAAGTTATTGAGCATTCTAGTTGTCAGATGTCTCTCCTTAAATGCCTAGTTAGTATTTCTGTAGATCTGTGAGTTTTTTGACAGTGTCCTAGACCTTGGATGCCTTTCCTTATGTAAAGTAAGCTGAAGCACTCATCCTGAAGGAACAATCTATATAGATTAATGGATTTCCTGAGTACCTACACAGTGTTCAATTATAGATTAGCATTAGCTGATGGGCACATTGAAGTGTTATGTTGTGGTTTGGGCAGTTTTGTGTGGTTCTGAATTTCTCCCTGTCAATAGGAATGCCAATAACAGTAATTTAAGAAGAAAAAAGTGGAACTTTTTTTTTTTTCTGGAGAGCACATAAACATGTAGACATTCTGTAGGCAATGAGTTCCCCCAACATAAAAATAAATATTAAATTAACACTCTGTTACTTATATGAGTGCAGATTTGATGTCATGATTTATTAATTTCTTGGCTCACAGTTCAAGTCACTTAAAGTATCATTGATGGACTCTCTGCTAGAGCCTCTGCCTTTTGCCCTTCCTCCTGTTTGCTCTGAGCTCCTGTCTGGAATGGTACCAGCAGAGATGTTCCCTTGGCATAGGTGCAAAGGTTTTTCAAGAATGGTCTCGATTGCCAGGTTTTTGTCTTGCTCCTTTACTGCAGTACCTTTATTTTCACTGTAGCACAGCAGTTCAGGCTGCCCACCAGTAGATGCAGCTGGTGCTGTGTGATGCTTTCTCTGCCCACAGGGAGCAGGACCTGGCAACCCCTGGAGGGTTCAGGTCCCTCAGACACACTGGAAAATCCCAGTGATGTGCAAGCACTTTTCCTCTGATCTCTATTTGGAGTAATATCTGCAAGTATTTGAATTTTCTTTGATTGATCTTCTCATTAGCCCTAATTTTCTTTCCATTGCATTGGTCAAGAGGATTGATCTTCATTCAAGAAATGTCTCTGTGATATTGTTCTTCTCTATGAATGTGCAGCAGTGCATGTTCATTGAGTGCTATACAATTTCTGCATTCTGTATATGGATTATAAATAATTGTGCACTCATAGGGGTTTAAATGGGCACTATTATGAGCTGCATATTTTAAAAATTTATATATAAAATACTTAGTGAAGGAAACCTGGATGTGTAGTTGTATGAAAATGTACCTTTTGCCCATAATTTGTGGAAAGACAGTAGTGATCATATTATAATGCACATATAACACCCAATGACTTTGTCTGGAGCTCAGCACTTTGCAGTAATCAGCCCCATGTTTCATGATGATTATGCCCTTGCAGCTTTCTCATCTCAATTTTTCTGTAACTAATATAATCCAAACTATATTATCCTATTAGGAGGCTCATTTTTTTTCCTCCAACAAGCAGCATGCACCTGTCTGCTTACCATGAGGAAAGCAGTGGAAGTGCTCTCCCTCTATTGTTTCAATGTTAAAGGAGATAATTCAGGCTGTAAACAGGGAAGATTGAGCTTGTTGAGTTAAAATGAGCACATAATTCTTGAACAGAGCCCTGCTTTATGATTTTCCCCTTCATTACTCATTTTACATATTTTGTCTGCAGTGGGGTGGGGAGAGAAGCAGCCTCAGAGTGTGATTTGGAGCATCTCTCTCAGGCCCTGTTTGGAATAAACAGGCTGTTCCTTTGCACCAGCTGGGGAACACAGCCCCAGGGCTCAGTGGTGGCATCTCCAGTGAGGCACACCAGCTCCTGGGCGTGCTCAGGGTGGAGGGGAGAGGGCAGTGAAGAGGAGCTGCTATGATTTAAGAAGTGCTCCTACATTACAGTAAGTAATGAATTGCCAGTCAGGCATAATGCCAGGTTTGAGCTGATGGGAACTCTCATCACAAGTAGATGGAAATGCAGCTGTGTTGTCAAAACTGGGAGGTGTCACACAGCCTTTTGAACAAGGAGTAGTGTGTTACAACAAAGCAGTTCCTTTTCTCTCCTTTCCCACCTCCAAGATTATGTCTTTTCTGTTCCTTCAGAACCAGGCAGCTGGAAACATTCTGTGCTGTTTCCATCTACATCATACCAAGTTAAACTTGCAAAGAAAAATGATGTATGAGAGGTCAGAATTTAGACAATTAAAAAAGTTGAAAGACAAAAATATTAATTTTGGCTAACAGGATGTGCATCCTAGAGCAAATGTGGCTTAGGTTTTCACAGGACTCTGAAAACTGGTCTTTTTTAGGTGTCTTAATAGCCAGAAAACCCATTGGAAGCCCGGTGTCAGGATGACAGATGATTTGACAATTAAAAGCATCATTTAATGAATTCCTATATTGTCAACATTTATTCTTCATATTTTTATGTGAATGATTAAGCAATTCTGATCTTTGGGCTTCAAGTTATTTCTTTTAACAGGGCACAGGCTGCTGAGATAAACCCATGACTGAGAGACTGAAACACCCCTGTTGAAAACTGTCTGCTTGCAGTGGCCTTCTGCTCTCTAACTCTGTGTATGAAAATTTAATGTGGAGATAGAGCTGGTGCCTGAGGCAAAGAACTTTCGAAACAAGTTTGGATGTTTCCCCTTTGCAAATTGTTCACAGAAATCTTTAAACACCTTCTCTAACACCCTTCGGAGCATGGATGGCGTTTGAATTTGTTCTGTGTGAAACTTAAACACACATTTCAGCTGCAGCTTATAGCCAACATTACATGGTGCATTTGCTTGGTCAACAATGACCAGGTTTTTTAAAGATTTAATTTTTCACAAGCAAGACTAAGACTTAGAAGGACTGATACTGTTTTCCTTGCTTGCTGAGGTGGGAATGTTACAACCAGGCTGTTGCCTTGTGAATTGGGCACCTGGTGCTGAGGATTAATGCCTGAGAATCTGTTTCTCTGCACAATCTTAAGTGGTCTTGAATTTTTCCCTCCCTCTCATTTCTCAAAGGTCAGTGTCCCAGTGTTGTAGAGAAAACTACCCTGGATTTTGCCTTTTGACCAAAATTATTGCCTTGGCTTGATATGACAAACCAGAGTTGGATGTCTGCAGCATCCTTCACGTGTCATTCCAGGTGAGTGTTCCTTGGGGCTTGAGAATTGTTGTGAGTCATCTAAGGAGAGTTCAGATAAAAAAACTCCTGAGTTCAATTGTTGGTTTCAAAGTTTGTTCTTTTCTAATAGAATTCATGTTCCTCAAATTTACCTCTACACAGTGAATAGCAAAAGTGTGTGTGCCACTGAAATTTTCAAGCTAAGGTTAATGACAGCCTCACAAAAACTTATGCATCAACTCTTGAGCAGGAAATTTCACCTTCAGAGTCCAGGATCAAAAGCACCATAGAAATCATTGCTCTGATGTCTCTATTGAAATGACAGTATCATTAGTACACTTTTCTAAGTGCTAGTTCTCTCTAGTGTGCATCACCATTAAAACTTCCAGTACCAAAATCTATATTACTTTCCTTTTGAAATGAGGTTTCCCTCAGTGCCATCCCTGCTTGCTTGAACTGTGAATGATTAGCTCTGCATGGAGCATTTTGTAACCCTCCTCACGGAGGGAGCCACATGAAAATAAGCATTACCATCAAGTCTGTTTTGCATACTGTAGCTGAGTGTAATTCCTGAGGCTGGCATTCACTGCTCTGCTGACCCTCATTCCCCCAGTGGGATCTGGGCAGGTTTTGTGCCAGTTTAAACAAATGTAGTGTCAAAGGACTGCAAAGGTTGCAGTTGTTATTTCTGTTATACAAGACAGAACAGCAAACTTCTATATAATATTTACACTGTTATTAAAATATGTCCTTCTTTGAAGGACAATCACTTAAGGGCCTGTCTTTATGAAGCTATTAACTCATCATTTTCAGATTATTCTCTATGGATCCCTGTTGGTCTATTAGCTGCTGCTAAGAGATCTGAGAAAGGTAATTAAGAAAGGCAAGAATATTATTATTATTATTATGCTGACATTGGGGGATCCAAAGGGAAATACCTAAGGGTCTGCAAATCAGCAGAGCAGGAAAAACACCCTGAAACCCACTGAATGAAATTTCTAGGGAATGCATGGGTACACTGTGTGTTTTTTCAGATCATTCCAATAGGAAATGTTTAATCTGCCTCAGCAGATTTCAAATTTTGCAATCCCATCCTAGCTTGGAGGCATCTTAAGGGTAGATGTTGTAAAAGGTCACATTTACTTGTATATTCCTGGCAGAAAATAACACTGAATGACTGAAATATTGGCCTGGTAACTTATATAAGCTTTTGTGAATAATGAAAACTACTTTTTTTTTAGTAATTCTCTTTGTAACTGTTCCGCAAAGCACAAGCTTCTCAAACAGGTCCTTGGTGTGTCTGTGGTAAGGGTGCATAAAGGGAAGAAACAAACAGTGTCATTTGCTCATTTGACATAAATCTACTCTGCTTTAGTGGGGCTTTTTAGTGAACTATACAGATATTCTCTAGCAGGATTTAACCAGAACTTAAACAGCAACAGGAAATTTTTGATTTCTGTTTGTGTCTTGAGAATGCCTGGAAAGAACAGGTCTTGTAGAAACTTTGGTTACTTCGTGTACTGAAGCAGGGAATGGCAAAGGATCAGAGCTTTGCTGAGCTTGGCTGTGACCTGTGGTGCTGTCTGGCCCCAGAGCAGGTTTGGTGTGAAGGTCTGGAGCTGTGGCAGTGGCATTCCCAGTGGTTGGTGGGAACAGCCTGGTTGCTCCTGCACAGTCCAGAGGGATCTGCAGCTGCTGTGTCCTGTGGGCATTCCTGGCTGCAGGTGGAAACAGCTGGGCCGTGGCTGCTCCCTGTTCAGCACTGCTCCTGTTAACAAGTGGCAGGAATGGGCTGGACTTCTCCAAATCAGAATCAGTCTCAGCTCCTCTGTGGCCTTGGGAAAAATGTAGATGAAAGTACAGTACACAGAGGAACCATGTGTTTCCAGATTTATAAAAGTCTCCCTCCCCCCAAATTTAATCTCCTTTTGTTCTAGGGAGGGTGAGGAGCTTGTGTAGCCCCAGAGTTTGCTTTACTTGTGCAGCTGAACCCTCCTCTGCTTTGTCCTCTCTGTGTTTGCTGTTCTGCACAGGGTAAATTTACCAAGAAGCTCAGCTGGGACTGGGAGTAGCTCCTCTGACTTGGAAAATGCCTCTGAATAAATTACCTACTGTGAAAGAACAATACATATTCTGCCCAAGAGCCAGAAAATGAAACAATAAAGGGTGTTCTTAGACTAGTTCTTAAGAACCTAGTACCCTGAAGGAAAATGAGACTTCTGGAGGGTGATACAGAGAATCCATTTTAGGAACCTGCCTCTCCTTTCAGTAACTGTACATGGAGATATCAAACTGAGAATATCTAAAGTTAAATGGTGTGAATACCTGTCAGTGAGCAGCTTTCAGGGTGCTGAGCAGCACAGGGACAATTTTTTGATAATTTTTGGGTTATTATCAACTCTTCTTATGCTCTTCTGAGAGCAAGAGCATTCCCTTGAGCTCAACACTTCTTGCACTGCATGGGCACTGTGAAAGGACTCTAACATTTCATTTGTTTCCTTCTGTTCTTACATTTGTGTGGCTGGATTCAAGTTTGTTTCCATGCTGAATATGTGTGTTTCTATTAAAAACAAAACAAACCAAGAAATGGTCTGAGGAATGCAAGCACTTGTGGTGAAATTCATATTATTTTATACAGCAAACAAGATTAGATGTTCATAGGAGCATCTTTAGGCCCTGCAGCCAACAGATAGGTAGGATTATCAACATATCCCTGCAAATAACATTTTTTGTAACAAAACAATACTTGCTGATACTGAAAACTCTAAATGAAGATGCTGAAAACCAGATCTTTATTTTGGGCTGTTTAGAAGCCTACCTCATAGAAAGCTGACTATTGCCAAATGTCATGGGAATTAAACATATCACTGAAGTGTGTACTGCAAGTTCCTTCATGATGAAGTCTCAGATAAATTGGAAGCATCTCAAACTTAAATTTTGGGAAGGCCAAGCGATTTTCAGAATTGAATGGAAATTAATTCAGGGTGTAGACTTAAACCCAGCCTCTAGGGGCACAGCAATTGTGCCTTTTAGGAAACGGTCTCCTGCTCTTTGCATTTTAACTGTCTGTAATTACTTTTGTGGTTTGTTGGTTGTGGAGGAGCTCGACACGCTGGGAATTGGCAGATTCACTGTTACCTTTATTTACAGTGCTTTTGCCAAGTTATTAAGTCAGCTATAGGAGGTTTTGTCCTGACAAAACTAATCCCTTGGTATGGCCAGACACTGTGTTTTCCGTTTGACTGCACTACTATTTAAAACTGTTTTGGCTGAGATTTGGATTGGCATGAATTGTCAGAAAACCACCAAAATCAGTATGGATAAGCCAGGTTTTCTCTCCTCCATCTGTCATATTTCATCTTTTCTCACAATGAGCTGTGCAAAGCTGATTATGTCTAGGGCATTCTGCAGCCCTGGCTGACGAGTTGCTCCAGTGGGGATATTTGGGACAGGGAGCAGGAAGTCAGTCCTGCAGGGGGCTTGGAGACAGCCAGGTGATGTCACACTGTGACATGAAATCACTCAGCACTCACTCAAGATGCAAGAAGGAAAAGAGGAAGTTTTATTTCTGACCTCACAATATATAGAATTCCAAAAGTGGCAGTGGATTGGAGGGTGAAATTGCCACCTGTCCAACCACACTGGTCAAACCAACAGTCCATCAATTCCCTCCTCCCACAAAGAAGAATCTTTGTTTACATGAACAGTGTGTGAGAAACTCCAGTAGAAATATATAAACATCAGAAGGCATAGAAAACTTTAAAAAGAAATTTAAAACTGTTAAAAGAACAGGGTGACAAGGTAGCAGCCAGGAGCTTTCAAAGCCTGTTGGATTTGTTTGCCCCATGAATGCTGCAATGTCCCACCCTGAGCACTTGGTGTGATCTGCCTGGCTCTGCCAGCACTGCCTGGGAAGGAGGAGGAAGGGCAGGTGCAGAATGCCCTGGTGGTGCTGCTGACCTCCAGGATGGCTAAAAAACCACCCTGGGGCAGAGATGGGCTTTGGAGAGTGCCCAGGGACACTTTGACACTGAGTGTAATGCAAATGCTAATCACTGCTATCATTCTTTCTTAAGAAATGGGGGCATGTTTTTATCATTATTCTGTAGGTCCTTGTACAATTAGGCCCTGACCTCATCAGAATAATATTTGAATTGGAAACTAGCAAATATCTAACATCCTTACACTGGAATTTCCTCAATTCTATTAACCCTGGATATATTAAAAACTGGCATTAATGGTGATTCTCTGGCACCAGCAGAATCTAAAAGTGCTTTACACTTTCTGCAGTGACTTACAAACTCTGGGATAAAACTTGTAGTAGCTGCTGCAGCTGGGCCTCTTTTCCTTTCTGCCATAGATCACAGACTCTGTTGAGCTTCAGATTGAGTCCAAGCTGACTTAGGGAGAGGAGGAACTTGCTGAAGAACTTTTCTGTCATCAGGACTAAGCAGTCTTCATGAGATTCACACAGACCCACTCCTGAAACCTGTCCAGGTCACTCTGGATGGCATCTCTCCCCTCCAGTGTGTCCATCACACCACACCACACAGCTCTGGTCATCAGCAAACCTGCTGAGGGTGGGCTGATCCCACTGTCAGTGTCACCAGCAAAGATACCAGTGCTGGTCCCAGTGCCAATCCCTGAGGAATTTCTCTCCTCTTGGAACTTGAATCATTGACCCCAGCTCTGAGTGTGACCATGCAGCACCTCATGCACACATCAAATCCAGTGTGTGAACTGACACATAGAGGCAACCAGGACGAGCACCAAGGCCCAGCTGCAGTACAAAGAACAGATTTATTTCATTGCCTCGCCAACACCACCAGGAGGACGAGGGGACACAGGATCTCTCAGGCTTAGCTCATCCTAGCAAATACTAGTTTTTCCCACACTGCTATTCGTAGCATTCCCAGCTTCTAGGTCACTTTGAGTGAAAGTACTCCCTGCTCACTAAATCTTCTGGCTTTAATCCTTTTTTCTCAGCTATGTCTCTTTGGTTTATACACAAGGACATCAAACAAGACAGTGTCAAATGCTTTGCACAAACCCAAGTAGATGCCATCAATTGCTTTTCCCTTATCCACTAACACTACAACTGTGACAGTCTGCCATCGAATTTGTCAGGTACCACTTGCCCTTGGTGAAGCCATGGTGGCTGTCACCAGTTGTGTCCCTGTGTGCCTTAGCATGGTCTTGTTGGGCCCCAAGGTGGGACTGACCGACTTGTAGTTCTCCATGTCTTCCTTTTTTTTTTTTTCTTTTTAAAAATAGGAGTTATATTCCCCCTTTTTCAGTCAGTGGGACCTTCACTGAACTGCCATGACTTTCTAAATATGATGATTGTAGCTTAGCCACATCCTCTGCCAGTTCCCTCAGGACCTGCAGATGCATCTCACCAGATTCCAGAAAAGATTTCCATTATGCAGCTCCCACAAGCTTGGCTTGTATCTTAGTGGTAAACTAGTGTTTAAGAGCAAATTCATTTTGACATTTAAGTAACCCACAATTTCATCCCTGAATCGAGGATCTTGCACTCTAGGGTAGATTACTTCTATGAATATTTGATCCTCATTTTCTCAGTGAAATAAAGGTTTGTTCATGCAGCTGTGAAGCATTATTAGGTGGCAATGGCACACAAAGTGGTCTTCATTAGAGAGCACTGTTAATTATAAATGCCAGGCAATTTGCAGGCCATCTATTCTGACTGTAATTATGATGTCACTTGCAATACCTATATCTGAGAGTATTTTCCTCTAACTAGAGCTCAATTCTTTTGACTCAGCAAGGAACCTCTCTTGATTGTGGAAATAGCTCTTTTCCTGTCTCCATGGGCAGAGAATAAGACAGAAGGGAGGGAAAACTTGGGAAACAGCCAGCAGTGGAAGCAGGCAGTGAGCCCCAAGTTACTCTGTGGGCCTACACAACAGAGGGAGCATGTCTTGAATGCAATATAATTTTAAAATAGGCTTAAAACAGGCCTCTTTGCTGGTGTGCTTTTTGCTCAGTGCAACATGTGTTAATTAGAGCTTTAGCACAGCTTCTCAGTAAACAGCATTTTCTCTCAAAGAGAGACAAACAAGCAGAGGGGGAATTTTGATGTTGGGAATAAGGTACTATGAATAAGAATCAGCAGCAATGGGTTTAGTTTAAGCTAGACTGGAATTTATTGCAGCTTTATGTTTTTATAAAGGAAACCTGTGTGTCAGCTTCTAGTGGTGATAGGGATGCTGAGAATTGGCAAGTGAGGATAATGTGATAATATAGAGACACCAGGGAGCATGTGTACACAAAAATGCATCTCAGTCAGGCAGAAGGCCATGCTGTGATTTCAGTAAAAAGCTGTGACAGAAAATCAATAGCTTTGAGAAAGGCCCATGGTAAAGCAACAGCATTATCTGTGTGTTCTGCATTCTGCTTCCTCCTTCCTTCCCTTCACAGAGACAGAGCTGCATGAACTCATGTTTGAGTTTTGTTAACTCTGTGCCTGAGCAGCTCAAGCAGCGAGGCAGTTGAGGAATACAAAGTATGTGCAAAGCAGGCAGCGGGGATGGAGAGCAGGGAGGGACGAGCCAGGCAGGGCTTTGGTTTATTGACAGCCTTTGAGTGCCTGGCAGGCAGGCTGGGTGCCTGCAGAATTCCAGCAGCGCTTCCATCTCAGCTCTGTCCTGCTCTTCAGAAACCCTTCCCACTGTGCCTCAGAGCAGCTTCACTCTGCTCTGTGCTTTCATGTGTGCATCAACAGCAAGTCCCTTCTCCAGGTTTCCACACGGGGCAGGATGTCCTGGCAGGATGATCTGGCCAAGCAGTTCCAGGTTATGGAGTTCATATTAGGCACCAACTTCGAATGAGGTTTTCTAGGATGTTTTGGTGGTGTTTTTTTTTTTTTCGTTGTTGTTATTTATTTGTTTGGTTTTGTTTGGTTTTTTTTGTGTGTGTTTGCTTGTTTTTATTCTTCTCCAATTCCATTTTTTGTCTAAAATGGCAGAGTACAAATTGTTAATGAAAAGCAGAACAGAGGGTAGACTGGTCAGTATTAGCTGACACATGATTTGTAACTGTGTTATTTTATTTCAGTTTGTTATGCTGCCTCTGTATTTTGTCCATAGGCATGCAGTACACTCAGAGGGGATGCTGACATTTGGGCAAAAAGGTCCACCAATAACATTCAAAGGGAGTAGACTTTTATTTAAATGCATGTAAGACTGAATATGATGTAGAGGAAATCTGCAGGAAAGGATGAGTGAAAAGGATAATCTCTCATCTGGTGAATAGGGCATTGCTAGGATTGAGTCTTCTTTTTTTTTTTTATTGAAGATGATACAATGTCTCACTTGTAGATGATGTTCTAAAGCCAGGAAATATCTAAGGTTTCATTATTGTTAAATATTTCCATGTGCTTGAGTATATAAGCATTTTGGAGAGTATATAAGCATTTGGGAGACCTTTCCCATGTTGGCACAGAAAGGTAATGTTAGCAATCCCATATCATTAACTGATAATCTACTTGGTTTCTTTTGGTGATAATACTGAGAGATAGATGATTCTCTAGCACAGACTGAAGTGGCAGCAAGGAGAAATCATGTTCTTTTTGCTGACACCTCTGGTTGCTTCTCACCTCACTCAAGAACTCAATTCTTTCTCTATGCAAAACTCTGAGAAACAGCCATGGACTTGCTTGTTAAAAAGGGTGGTTCTAATTTGATTTTTATCTGTGAAACCTTCTTTTGTCAGAGCTTAACATTTCAATACCCTCAGTGCATAAAAGATTATTCAAAGAATTACACAGTGAAAAACTCAGAGGAAGAAGAGGGCATTCTCTGGCACCTAGGAAAACCTTCCATGAATAAATACAACATAATGATTGCTTTGTTCTAGGCTATGCACCCTGAAGTTCAGGCAGGTGTTTGTTAGCTGGAAAACATAAGCCAAAGTTTGTTAGGGTTTTGTCCTTTGTGCAGCTGAACTGCACGAAATACATGAAGTACAAGAAAGTAAGAACATACTATGTATTTAATCATTAAGCTTTGAGGGGTGTTGGGGTTAGCTGGTGTCTTAATTGCCTTCCAGTCATAATTAGATCACAGTGTGGGTCACAAGTACTTGGAGAAGTGTTTGAGAAACAGAAACACCTGCACAGTACCAGTAGGGTAGGGCTGGGCTGGGTGACTGTAAATTCCTGATCAGTGCCACATTCAGCTTTGCTTGGGCACGAACTGAGCAACCTTTCCAGTCTCCTAAATGCTCTCAAGTGCTCCCACATCCCAGGTGGGAGACTGGAGCCTGCTGGATCGACTGATCATTTCCTTCCTCAGCCTCCAAACATCATAACTCACTGCTCTTGAGCAGCCAGGGCCTGAGGAAAATTAGAACTTGGGAATATTGTAGAAGAGAACCCCTGTGTGGAAGGTCTTCCTCAGAGATCCCATCACCACAGGCTGAATCACAGCCCAGGTCAATCCCAGCTAGAGCAGCCACGAGACCTTCCTTTGGGAAATGGAGAGCTGAGGATGAAATACAGAGGAGCAGCACACAAATCTCTGACTTAATTGGCAGGAAAGCCTCAGGGCATTGGAGCATGGCATGCCAGCAGGATTTAGAGGTGGGGAGGCATTGTGATGGGACATTTCTCCCTAAGGATGCCCACAGTCCCCTTGAAAGTCCCTTGGGTTTGTTTCACTGGTCTGTGCTTGTTTATTCGTGTTAATGGCTGAAAGCAGGGACAACTTCTACTGCATGAAATCAATCACATTTTCTGTGAGCTGTCCTAAAACTTAATTATTTTATTTCTTTTCTTATTTCTCCTCTTTTTGGATTTCTAAAAGCTCTGCAATTCTTGTCCTTGTCCCTTGGATCTTTCTGCTTCAGAGTTTTAAAATATCTTGAGGTTAATATGTACAATATGTACATACTTGTGTTGTGTGACATTGTTATTCACTTAAATAATACACTTTTGTGCATTTTAAAGCAAATTATTTCTAAACAGGAAATGTCAAGCTGAAATCTGAGGTTGGATCTTTAATAACAGACTAAGAATCAGTGGCAGTTCTGAAACACTTGTTTTCAAAATAGAAAATGTATCAAAGTGGATTGTGCCCTTGGGGGAAAATTATTTTTGGCAATTTGGTTTCTGCCAGCTCACCAGAAAGCTCTCAGTCAGTGAGCACTTTCCAGAACAGCACTAAATAGCATTGGTAGGAGTTGCAAAATCTTGCACTAATTGGCTTGCCAAGGCCCCAGCTCACTCAGCAGAGAAAACTTGCTTTCATTAGGTGAGCAGAGCACTTCATTAATACTTAAAAAAGGTGGGTTAGTCTGTTCAGAGACTGCAGGCTGGAAGGGAAAGGCTGTCACTTTTGTAGCTGCAGAGCTCCTGGAACCATCTGTGGGGTCTGAGGAAATGTACCTGCACTGAGCTGCCAGTGTCCTTGCCCTGCAGTGCTCACACAGACAGAAGGATCTGCTGAAATCCCCCATCATTTCTGGGTTTCAGCTGTGTTGTGAAGCTGGATGCAAAGCCACAGCACTACCATCCTTGCTGGCTGCTGACATTTCAAAATAGAGGTCAAGAGGTGCACGGGCATTTGCAACAGCTTCTTTTGATGTGCCACCCCTGTTCCACTCCACATCCAGAGCAGGTCCAGCACATCCAGCTGGCTCTGCCCCAGCACCAGTGGGGTACAGTCAGGGACAGGCATGGCAATCACTCTGCTTTTATTACAGGTGTGAGGGTTTATCAGGAGGTGGAACTTTCAGGTCATTTATGCCAAATCCACCACTTGCATAAGTCAACTGCTGAGCTGCAGTTTTCTGGAACTGTGCTGTACTAATTTGATACTCTGCCTCTTGGAGGAAACATAGATTTCCTGTCAAAATTGGCATTATCTGTTCAGCAGAACTCACCTTTCTTCCTGATGAGTCACAAATTCTTCTGAGCAAAACAGTATCTTCAAGGATGTTGTCATCTTATGCTATGCATGGCGTGTTTAGGGTGAAATACATTTTAGGGAAACAAAAAAATACTTTGCCCCATGCTTTATCAGTTCCAGGAAGATCCCAACCAGGAATGTGCAGCCAAGAGAAAATGGGGCTGTGCTGTTGGCCAGATTGCCTACAGAATTTTGGTTGTGCATGAAGGCACTGTTGGATCTCAGACATCCTGATGTGCTGCTCAAGTGGAAGACCTGCAGCCACAGCCAATGATCAAATAAGAGTCCCATAACTGAATCCATCCTGGGCTGTTTGGCTTGACACTGAATTTGCATCATGACAGTGAAAAATGTTGATTAGAAATCTACACTGCAATGGCAAATCTTTTACTGGCATTCTGTTTGCTAAGGGTCATGCACAGGGTCTGGTTTCAGGAATTATCAGCCACTTCCTCACAAGCAAGAATGGACTTAGTGAAGCATATTAATTCATGGGTCTAAAGCAAATCTCTCTTCCTCAGTGGTGTACTTTATCCATGCTTTCCAAAAGTTGTTAGATCTAATTGCATTATAATCTGCTTAAAATTATCTTTACTTGAAGTCAAGCAGTCAAAAATAATAAACAGAGTAGTTTTTTATTAGAGAAATCCTGTTTTGTAAAAAAATCCCAACTGTCAGGAGCTGGCTGCTTTCAAAGAATCTTTCAAACCAATTATTTTGAATGTTAACTGACCTAACTATAGCTTTCTCATTTCTATGATTTCTTCCTTTTTTGTTTTGAAATATTTCATTTTGTTATAACATAAATGAGATTTGGGATGACAGATCATATACAGTGTGTTTTAAATTATGAAAGGCAGGAATAAGCAGAGGTAAATACTTCAAGAAGTTTATGATAATATTTTTGACTCATGTAGTTTATATTTTCTGGCATTTTTGAGACCTGGAAGTTGAAGACAATGGCATTCTCCCTGTATCTCTGCATCCTTTTCTGTACTGTAATTTCACTTGTCCTGTCTTTAGTTGTGTTATCTCCACACTGTTCTGATCCCTGTTTTCTTCTGCTTCTCTCTAAATACCAAAGATCATCTTATTTTTTAATATATTTAAAAATCCATAACAGAGCCTGAGGCCTTTAGATGAAAATACTGTGTTTCTAATAGGAACTTCCTAAATACATTTTAGTTCCTGTCCATGCTGCCATAAACCAATGCACAAGTGCCTAGGATTGCTCACTGGGAATATTAAGAATTGGATGTGTATCTCTTGTACATGTAGTGACTTTTGGACTTCCCTGCACTGTAATTGCACTGAGTTACATCCCTTTGAAAAGGAGGTGAGCAGACTGCAGAGAAAATACTTGCCAGTTTTCCTCCTTCACTGGAGTCACAGAAGGGAGGAGATTGCTCTCCCACCATGAACAGCTTTTGGTGGCTGGGGGGAGAAGCCTGGGGAGTTCAGGGCAGGTCAGGAGCACTCAACCAGCAACCTGACAGAGGCTGAGGTCATGGTGAGAGGAGAGAAGAGCAAAGCAAGTTTGGGATGAAATGGAGAAAGGATGATTTCTCCATGGGAACCCACAAATAAGTGCTAATCATCACCCAGCTAAAGGCTGAGCTGGACCAAGCCTGACTGCAAGGACATAAATGACAGGGCAGAGATTGTTGCTGCATCTCATTTTTTCTTAATGTGAGTCATTCTGGGTTCTCCCTCTTAAAATGCCTTTTGGTATTCCTAACTCCTGTGGGATTTTATAAACTCTTTTGGAATCTCAGGGTGGCTAGTTTCACTTAATCCTTGCCTGTTTGTGCCACAGCTGTGTTTTAGTGGCTGCTTGCACAGTGTCTGATGGGAAATAAGGTCCCAAGCATTGGTGAAACCATCCAGCCATGGTGTGTGCTGAGGGTCCTGCATGGTGTGAGGTATCTCAGCCACCCTCTCCCAGCCCCACACACTTGTCAGGCCTGTTCCATTTGGCTAACCCAGCCATTTCTTTTGATTGAAGCAAAAAGGGCTCCTCCAAACAGCTCTGCCAGCAAAAGTGAGGTCCCCAATTCAGCAACAGCTCTCAGAGAGATGGTGGCAAGAAGCTGAGGGCTGAGAGTAGTGGATGAATCTCCTTTTTTGTTGTATTTGATGTTAATCTGCAAACAGAATGATGGTACAAACCAAAAGCACGTCTGGATCACAGAGGTGTCCCACATTCCCACTGTTCCTGTGCAGAAGATGCCCAGCTCCAGTGTGTCTTAAACCATCTGTAGGAGAAACAGGCTCAGAGCAAGAGACAGCCTGCCATGATTCTGCAAGATTGGTTTGAAGCAAAAGGCTTTTGCCCTATGAATGACTCCTTTGTTTATTGTCAGGCCCTGCACTTCCACACTCAATCAACTCCCTAAAACTTAAATCAAATATTAAAATGAGTGGTTCATAAGTCATTCAAGTGTTAACTTAGCAGAATATTTTAGTTTGCCCATTTTAACAAACTGTCATCCTGATGCTTCTGGCTTTGACACCTCAGTGACAAGTAATTCCATAAGATAGATGTGCGAGTCCAGGGACCTTGGAGCACTTAAGTTGCCACTGTAATGTTATAAATATAGAAATTCCCTGTACTAAGTAGCTCTAATGTGATTCACCCCAACACACACAACTCTGCTCCACTGAAATCAGAGGATCTGAAATCAGGGTAGGTTTTAGAGCTAGAAAAGGCTGGAGTTGCCCAGGGCACTGGGCTGTCTTCCCTGCCTCAGCCAGCCATCCCTGGCCACCCCTGCTCAGGAAAGGCTCCCCACGGGGTCTGGGGCATCCTTCAGTTCTGATTCCTCCTGCCCCTGCACACAGCTGGAATGGCACAGTCAGCTTTGCCCCTTTGTGCACCGGGAGTGGATTCATGTAACTCCAGGGCAGGGAGGAGGGAAAAGGAGGCTGTAGGAGGAGCTGGGCTGTTGGAAACCAAAAGAATTCTTTTGTCCTGCTTCCCACAGATCTTTTGAAATCTTTATCCTTTTGGGAGAGTTTATAGAGTTCAGTCTGTTCGGAGGAGCAAGGACAAAATAACAGGGCATTTTTCATCAAGTGCATACGCAGTGTGGAGGGAAAATTGAGGAAAATTAGAGAGCTTTTGTATTTATTAGAGAAAGATTTCTCTGCACCACAGAAGGAAGGAGTGATGGCAGCGTGTATTGGGACTCCTGGACTGGAGCACCCTAACCAGGGCAGGTGTTGGTTGTGATTGAAGAGGTGTTGGCACAAGTTGTGACACATGTGGTAGCTGCAACACAAAATCCTTCCAGGCACCAGCCACTAGCAGAATCTGGAGTAGAAGCAATGTTTGTGCCTTTTTCTTTAAGGTGTAGAAGCATCAGGCAGTGTACCAGAAAGGTGCCTCCAGTTTCTATCCATTTTTTTGTAGAGAAAAATTACTGCCAGACCTTACAAACTTTGCCTGGATGTAAAGCAAGATGAAACAAAATCTGCTCTCTACATGTTGGACGCCAAAGAAAACTGAACATAAGGGACACATTTTAATTAACTGCTACAGTAATTTATTGAGGAAAGTGATTTGTTGATCACTAGTCACAGTCTTTAAATAAGAATTTGCTTTCTTAGAGGAGTGCTTTTAGTTCAGCCACGTTTTATTCCTTTTGGTATAGGAAAAGCTGGGGAGCATTCCACATACTCTCAAGCAGATCTGATGAGGTGGTTGCCACAGTTCTTCCTGCCCTCAAAATTAAAAATTGTTAGCATCTCCTGCTCATATAGTTCAGGCTAAAATTAAAAAATAAAGCCTGCTGTGTGTAATGAGGTGTTGTATTTTATTCTAAATCTGTTTGTTCATTTTTTGTTGGAGAGGCAGGTAAGGCATCTCCAAGCTTAAGTAATGGGTTGAGCTTCTCAGTTAAAATCAGAACTTTCTGATCTTTCTGCAAGAGAAATAAAACTTGGTGGGACCAATTCTTACATCTCTGACCTCTCTGGTTCCCCAACACTGAACTTATATTTCCAAAATCTCTTTCTAATGCAACTGGGGTGATGGAAATGTGGATGTCTAGGAAAGGGAAGCTCATAACTGGCTGACGATGTCATTTAGACTTAATTAGAGGAATCACTGCTGTTCATGTCATTAAAAGAGTAGGGATGATTTTGTCAGTATTTTTGTCTTGTTCTCCCTCCTGCAGAATGATGCCAGTTGTAGGTTAAGTGCTTGTATAGATGATGTATTAATATTAATAGGTTATTGAACAGGGATGGATGTTGATCAGACCATTTGTTTCATATGCACTGCTTCAATTATGTTATCACTGTAAGCTCTCCTATTAATTAGCTTAGAAGGAGTAATTTCCCAACAGATAATAGGAGCCAGCATGTAATGAATGTTTCTGACATTAAAAAACCTTATTGATGGAAATTATCTACATTGGATATCATCTGGAATAAAATATAGATATTATAGATATACCTTTTGATCAGCTTGTAATAAATAATGAAAAAATATTTATCATATCCTCTCGCTTTTATTTGGTTAGTTTGCCTGAAATTTACAAAAGTTTGTCTCCATATACTTAACAAAATTGACTTGTTTGAGGTGAATTATTTTTTGTTGAGCCAAGGCAAAAAAGAGAAATGTTTTTTCAATTTATTCTTAGGATAAGTTATTTTAAAATTATTCTGTGAAAAAAGATCTGGATTTGGATGGATTTGAGACAAGAGAAGCCTGCTGTTTATTAACTACTCTCTGCAAGCTGGTAGTTCTATTACATATGGATTTTCCTAATAGGTGGGTATAATTTTTTTGGGTCACATGGATTGCTTTTTCATGAATTCTGGGGGTTTTGCATTGAATGAGCCTGCAGAGGCTTTCAAATCTGTGACTGGAAGCTTTTCCCGAACAGTTTTCTTCTCAGCTGGAGAAAATTGTGTGTTGCTATTTCAAAGTCTTACTGGCAAGGCACTTTGGTCAGTACAGCATGATTCTCCTCTCCTTTGAAAGACAATTTCTCACCAGATGGGAGCATACTTGTCATTTGAATCTTTTGAGCTCCCTTTGAAATTCTGAGGCAGCTAATTTGCAAAAACCAGGGATGTGCAGTTCCTGTGCATTCAGTGAGCTATTAGAGACTCTCATTTTTGGCTGTCTCCCTCCTGTCTGCATCACCAGGTTATCTCAGGATGCTTCTGGGGGGTACTGCTATCTTAATCACATGAGGAAACTGCTTTTAGCTGGTTTATGTAGCAAAAATGTCTCAATGGATTTTCTTACTATTGTTACCTTTTAGAAGAGACAAGAATTAGAAATTACAACTTGTGAAACTCTGTTTTTCCTTTGAAAGATATTGAATAATCCTGTGTTGTAGAAATCACTCTGTAGTTCCAGTCTCATAAACAAAAACCATATTTATAATCTAGTTGTTCATGGTGTAGACTTGCTTGAGTTTGCATTATCTCTGTAAAAGACTAGGGTGTGTAAAAACAAACATGAGTTTATGGAATTGTATATATTTTTCTCTGGATAGTCTAACAAGTCACACATAAATACAATGGTTATCTTCCTACATACTGACCTGTAAACTTATGATACCTGAGAAGGCATTAGTGATCTTGGTCATCTTAAAGGATTTTTTTTGCATCTGTTCCACACTGAGCCTTAAAGTGTGTATAACTAAGTAGGCTCTAGATTATGAGAGAGAGGAGATAAAATAATGGAAAATTATGCTCTCTCATCCTAAAGAGACTGGATCTTCCCTTCATTTCCCCCTCACAGCAAACAGAATTTCTTCACCCCCATTGTCTTTATCTTAAGGTTCTCTTTTGCTGTGGTGGCCTGGACAATGAAGGAACTTTACCTAAAACTCCAGACACACACATAGCTGATCTTCCAGCAAACCCAAACTGTTGAAATGCAGAGGGAAAGGTGTAAAGGTAAACCATCCCTCTGCAGAAACCCATCCAGATGGATTCTGGGCAAGAGCTGAGGTGTTTGATCAACTCTGAGGTCCTGTAGCCCCCTGATATAAGACTCAGTCCACCTATATCAAAAGAGATGATCAGAGCACAGTCCTGACAATCCCCTCTTTGAAGGTTTCTCTCCCTTTATTTTCAGCAAGTTTGAGCTTTTTTCTTCATCTTTTTTTCAATCAGATCTGGAGAAATGGTTTTTCTCCCCTGTGGTGGGGTGGCTTTGGTGAAGCAGCACTCTTCTGTGTTGATGGAAAGGCGTTATTTTTCCTTAATTTCATCTGAGTGATTTATCTGTCCAGACACTTGTTGGCTCCTTCCAACAATGGCAGCTGACTTACTCAATAAAAACTGAGTCTTATGTCCTTTTACAAAGATCCAGGGATTTGTAAACTCCCTGTGGTGCCAGGCCTATGGTGAAGAGGGGACTTGTTGCTGTTCTTTGTAAATAATGGCTCTCATTACACTTCATAACCTTCACACCTAGCTCATAGGAGCCACAATCTCCCCACATTAGAAAGGTGGTAGAGTTTTCAGGAGCTGTAGATTAATTACAAAACAACCCATAATACAATAAATCTAACATGAGCCAAGGAATAAATAATGTCTTTGGGCTGCCTGCTCAGTGCTTGTGTGCTCCTTCAAGTGTACTTGTAGCAGTTATTAATAATAATCATCATGGCACAGCTGTCAGTGGGTACAGAAATGTCTGCACCCTGGAACTTCTCATCCTTGTGACAAGGTGTTGAATTTAATTAGAGAAGCTTTGGTTTTGTTTGTATTTATCTGTAAAGGAATGAAAAGCAGTGGGAATCCATATGGGATGGTGAACAGGAACTCTTCTCCTCTGAGCATGGCAGTGGCTTTATTCTGAACGTGTGAAACAGGTGGGGAGTGACAACCTTGTGCTCTGTGTTGGTTCAAATCCAGTCTGGCCTTCAAGCTGGTTATTGTAAGCAGCAGCAATACCAAAGTTCCCCAAAATCTCCTTTTAGCAATCCCAGACTTTGGTGTAAAACAGGAGGGGGAGGAGGGCTGGTGTTTGTTCATACACAGGTTTTTTTTTTTGCTGCTTTTCCACCACTGAGCACACCTGAGGCTTGAACAGAGCAATCTGCATGCAGTCCTACAGCCAGCACTGACAGAGCTCTTCAGGCCAGTCTGCCAATACCCACCCACCAGCAGCACCTTTGCTGAGCATGTTCAAACAGCCTCTCACATGTGGGGCCTTCAGCTGGGAGAAAAAAAATAAAATCTCTTTAAAAAATGTTTGTTCGGTTTCAGTTGGGAGGAAGGTGGAGAAGATGAGAGGGGTTGAAATATTATGGGTTGTCAGAAACTCAGCAGGAACCTTGGAAGGAAGAGAGGAGGATGTGGATTGAAGAAACTGGAGCCCTGAGGGCAATCCTCTAAAAATATATTAGAACAGTACTGTCAGTAATAGTATTCTCAAGACACGCAAGTCCTGCACTCTTAATTGAAAAGTGCCAGGGGTAAGGTGCTCACCTTGAAATTCGTTATCTATTAAAATAATTTCTTTCATTTTCTACTGCTAAGGACTTGTTTTAAACTGAAGTAAGTGTTGGAGTCTGAAATGCCATTTTTGTTGTTGTTCTGAGACCAGTTCTTTCAAAGGGAATTGTAGAGTACAGCTAATAGAGACTAGTTTATTTAGGGTATATATTTATGCTTTACCAATTATTTAGTGTCTCTAAGTTTAATAATATTCCTCTTCTCTTCACAAAATATGAGAGATTTAATCATAACTCTAGTTTGCATGTGTGTGTGTATATATGTATATATCATTGCATGTATCTTTGGGCACTACTGTGGTTTGGGGGCTGCTTTAGGGATCTTGTGCTGAGGTGGCTGAGGTCTAACTAAAACAAAAAAAGCAGAAAAAGAGAGAACTATAACTTCTCAGAACAGATTGAGAACAGAAGCATAAAAAATTCAGTGACGTATAAAATCAAATGCAACGTCTTATACACACCCAAGGCTTATTGACTATAATTATTGATTAATACATTTTCCTCTGATTATGAAATGAGAGAAGATTTTATACTAGGATTAAGAATCTGATATTCTCTTCTTAAAGTTCAGAGCACATAGTTGAAAAACTAGAAGAAGGACAACCCAGGAGAATTGACTCCCAGGACAGAGATAAGGTGTTCTCTGTCAGTTGAAGGCTGAAGCCCAGGGGGTGTGGTGATTATTGAGTAATTCATATCAATCTTTGCAGAGCAGAAGAGGCAGAGAAACTGAAGACTGGGAGGATCAGTAGGGTATTACAGCTTTAAGGCCTATTTTACTTATCCCTGGGCTCACACTGAATCCAGAGTTCAGTTCAGCAGTTTGTAAAATCAATCTCTCTGTTCCTGATTCACCTTCAGATCCTTCAGCATCTCCTCATCAGCCCTGTGATTTGGGAATAAGGCAGCCGTGTGTGTCTGAAGACAGCAGCTCGTAGCAGAGTGTTGCTCTGGTTTCTTCTGGGCTCCCTTTGCCCAGTTATCTCAGTTCCACAAAGCAGGAGCTGGGTGAGCAGTGGGCTGGGTGACCCTTCTGCAGCTCTGGGCACTGCTGGGAGTGGCAGCCCTCATCTGATTGCTGCTGTTGAGACTGGCCAAGCAATTGGCCTGCTCAAACTGGTAAATACTTCATGCTTCCTGAGCTGTGCACAGCTACAGGAATTAGTCTGGTCCTGTTTTGGTTTCACTTCTGCCGTGCCAGAAGGCAGGAAGGTAACTGCCCCTCTGTGACAGTCACATTCTCTGGACAGAGAGACATGATTTTGTCTCTCAGGAGAAGCACAGGGAGAAGAAGAGAAAACAATCTTTATCTCTGCTCCTTTTTTCCCCCATGTGGAATGTGGTTTGGAGATTGTTCACCTGCAGTGATTGCTGGATTGGATTCTGGTGAAGGTTGTTTGCATTCAGTGACCAATTGGATCCAGCTGTGTCTGGGACTCTCAGCAGAGAGTCACGGGTTTGTAGTTAGCTAGGTAAGAAAGAAGTAAGTAAGTATGTAGAATAGTGTCTCTTAAAATAGTATATCAATGTAATATAGTATAGTTTTAATAAAGCAGATCCTTCAGCCTTCTGATCTGGAGCCAGCCATCATAATTTCTTCCTGCATCTGGGGTCACTTGATTTTACAATACTCCCCCAAAAGCCATGGGTGCTGAGGCAGGATGATCCTTCCTTGGTGTGGGTACCAAACCTGAGAGCATCCAGCCATGAGCTCAGCAAGGATGAGGCTGGGGCAAGCCACTGAGCATCTTTGATGCTTTGGTAACACCCCTTATGCAGGGAGACAAACAGCAATACTTGACACTTGAAGCTTGCTGTTCCCTCTTGCTTTTCCCATGTTTCCCTTCAGTATTTAAGTTGCAAACCCAAAGTTTGTTTTGTTGTTGCTTATTTCTCTTTTTCTTCTTTTTCTTCGTGGTATTGAGCAGTGTTGCAGTGTCTGACTGTGTGAAACAAATGAGCAAAAATCATCCTGACTCATTGTGGGAAGAAGGGAGATGGCAGCTGCTTGATCTCACCAGTGGGAGCTCCTCTTCAGACTTCATTAATCCTTAATTTTGTCAACCTGGGACAGAAAGAATCACTCAACTCTTTTAGGAGCACTAAAGTCATGTAATCCAGCCTCTGAATACCAGGTATTGGGCTGAGGAAAAGGGTTCATTGCTGGTCCAGAACATACTAAATTCCACAACAGGTTGTTTTACCTAAGCAGTCCCTGTGTCAGAACTCTCAGGAACAAAGCCTTTCCCTGGCACTGAACTACAGCTCTAGGACCAAGACATTTCTGGAATTCTAAGGTTCATTTCTCCCCAAGTCACTACACTTCTCCATTGTCTTTTTGACCTGTTCATGACAGGAGAAAGTTATTCTTTAAGGCTGCTTTCATGAGCAACTTCAAGCTATGCTCACTAGGAGCTACCATGCAAGTCTGTGTTCTGTGACTGCTTTATACTTAAAATCAGTCCTTAGTGTGTCATTTGAAATCTGTTTTTATGCAAAAATTTCCAAGATACTTGAAAGCCTTGGAATGACTGGATTTTGTGGGACGTAGCATTGCTTAAGGTAAGCACTAAAGAAAGTTTCAGGCACTTTCTTTGTGTCTCTTTAGCTTCTATTCACACTAAAATACTCTGTGTAGTTTATGTAGTTTTTCTCAAAAACAAGACAATCTAATTTACTTAAATATTTAAATAAGCTTCTGCATGTTTACTTCCAAGGGCTAAAAGGTAAATAACTCTAAGCACTTTCTAGAGCAGTGCCTGTTTGGCAAAGAGTGGCTGCATATGTAAGAGATGGGCCAGTGGTCAGATGGATAACAGGATTAAACCCTGGATAATGGATATATCTGTGTGGTTGGGGGCAGACATGCACATTTTTTCCCCATGCTCAAAGCTGACCGAGTCCTGCTTTGGAGTCTTGGTGCTGTTCTTCAGCAGAAGGAAATATAATTCCATACTTTTGACAAAAACACTTCAAGTACCCTTGGCTTGATATGGTTAGTCATTGCTGTAGAGATATAAAAAAAATCATCCAAATTAAAGATGCCCTAGGTTATCTGTTTTTCCTTTTATTTTCTGGTTGGTTGGGTTTTGTGGTTATTTTTTTTACTCTACCTTTAAAATGTCTATCAAGGCATCATCAGTTTACATTTCAAATTAGAACCACAATTTTCTTCCCTTGTTAAAGAGAAATGTTAAAAGGTTTGACCAGAGGTACTTATAGAAAACTTCACATGTTTTTAGTGGAATAGGAATGTGACTCTATCATAATTTTCAAATTATGTCATTCACCTTGGGGCAAGCAGTGTGAGAAAGAAAGCAGCAAGGAACTGGCGTAGTGAAAACTTATCAATACTTGTCTTGTGTGATGAAGAGCAAAGATTCCTTTAGCCCTGCACATTTTTAGTTGCTCATCCCAGCTTCTGGGAGCTGGTGGTCTGGGGGACATCCCATTTGCAGCCTTGTGATAAGGAGATGTTTCCTTGGTAAATTCATTTCTGAAAGTGAGATAATCCGATTTGAATGGAGCTGCAGACACTCACTCATTCAACCAAGCCAGGAGAGAAGACGGGAAAAGAAAGATTTTCCTGTGTCTTCCTTTTCACTCTGCCATGATTCAAGGACAGATAAAAATCTTGGCTTTGTTTCTCTCCTTGTTTGCAGCCCTTGATAGCTTTGTCAGTCTGTTATTTTGCTGGAAATCAGACTCACTTCACTCTCCTTGGTGTAATTCTTGCATCTGTAGAGCAGAGACTGTGCCAACACACAGGATTTATATTCTGATTCAGCAAGGAATATAGGCAAGTGTTTAATTTAAAGCATATTTTAAGCCCACCTGTATTCAGCAGAGCTCTGAAGCTATTTCTATTGAAGACTTGCAGTTCTCAAGAGTGGGAAAACTCCTCATAGGATTGGGAATGTGCGTGCATGTGAGTGTTGTACACATCCAGGAGCCCATCTCTGACTTATCAGATGCCACAGTTGCTCAGCAATTTCACAATAAATTTTTTGATGTTTTTCACCTTCATTTTAAAGGGGAAAAAAAGCTTTTGTATTTCACCATATCTTTCCTCCTACCCCTTCCCTATTTTTACATTTTCTCAAGCTGTCGCAACATGTGAGAATTTGGTGACCCTTTCTCTGGGTGCAGGTTTCTCGTACAAGCTGCCTGAGCAGTTTGGTGTGCAAGCCAGACTGCTCTTTTACCAGCTTCCCCCAGGCTCTGATCCACCAGCAGTCCCTGGGTTGTCTGGTTTCTCCTCTCTGCACTCCCCATGGAGCTGTGCCTGGACATAAACCAAGGTCTGAGCAAGCCTGAGCCCTGCTCAGCATGAATTTGGGAATATCCAGTGAGGAACACAAATGGACATGGTGCTAAACAATGGGCCAGAGGCAGTGAGGCTCTGTGCAAGGTAGACAGAAGAAATTATTTTTAGTGACAAATGGTCCAGAATATTTTTGGCATACAAGAGAGAGTGGGAGGATGGGATGGCAGCTGGCCAAGCTCAGCTGCTTTGCACCAGGAACAGAAGGAGCACAGGGCTGAGGAGCACTCACAGAATATTGAGGCCCCCTCCGAGGAATGCACATCCTGGCAAAGAAAAGCGTTCAAAAACGTTTATGGCTAAGACCTGGTTTACTGTAATTCAGGTTGTATGTCAGGAAAAGGTTCCTCCCCCAGAAGGTGGTCAGGCACTGGGACAGGGTCCCCAGGGAACTGATCTCAGCACCAAAGCTGACAGAGCTCAAGGAGGGTTTGGACAATGCCTCGGGCACAGGGTGTGATCCTTGGGGAGTCCTGTGCAGGGCTGGGAGTTGGACTTAATCTGGTGGTCCCCTTCCAACTCAGGATATTCCCCAATTCTATGATTCTTGCTGAAAGGGACAGTAACCAAACATGACCCACCTGAGACCGGTTCCACCACATCACCTTCATAGATTCACTCCTCCAGACCCGTTTTTGGTGGGGAATAGTCTTGGTCATCATGAGGGCACTGTGCTTATATTTACTGACTGTGCTGGGAGCCTTTTCAGAGCCTTTGTGCCTGTCATTCCTGTAAGTCTTATCTCTCTGATTTTAATGTTAAAAGCTCTCTTCTGTCATAGACACATTTTTTAGATTAAGGAAAGTAATATTTCACCCTCCCTGTAGCATGTACAATATATTTACCATTAGATAAGACCATCCCTAAGGCAGGATTCACCCAAACCTAACTATGCCTGCAAAATTATATCCCAGCCTTCCCAGAACATGTCTCTGCTGTGAAAAAGAAGCTGCTTCAGTAATATGAACCCATGCCAGGAGCAGTGAGTGTCTCTGCAGTAGAAAAATACATTTGTACTGCCTGCTCAGATGAGGAACTGTCTGCCTGAGAAAGAGTAACATTTCCAGATTTAGAAATATGCTGGTTTTGTATTGGTAATGTATTTATTAGTAATTGATAAATCCTCTGGCTGGGGACTGAGTGGGTCAGGCTTCGTGGGAGTAGGATGGGTCTTTCCCAGCTGTAGCTTCCATCACTTAAAGGTTTCACATGGATGCTTTTGTAGCTGTGTAGCAGTGGCAGTCCAAAGGTTAAAAGGCTGCTTTTCAGCTTCTGCACAGCAGTCACAGGGGATTAGGTTTTCTCAGTGGGTTTCTAGGTACTCATGTATCACAGAGCTCCCTTGCTATGATTTCTTCCTTTTTCTGTGCAGCAAGTGACCTCTTCTCAGCAAGATTGTGCAGATGATGATATTTGCCCAGTGGCAAGCCACAAAACTTTTCTGTTTTGTTCTTAGAAGGTTATTGTTGGGGGGTTAAAAATATCCAGATGCCATCTCATGAGAGAGAAAGGTGGCAACTCACTGATCTATGACAGCCTCTCTGCTGCTCTCCACATTCTCCTGGCCCATGTGTGCCTCTAATGCATTTGGCTGATCCCTTCTTCCCAGCACTCTTTCTTTGTTTACTGCCTGAATTTCCTTTTGGAAATACCAGAGTTTCTTTGTGTATAATAAAAAGGATTGGGCAGTTTATATGTGCATGAGCAGGAGCATGGCAAAGGGCAGTGAATAAAATATGTGCCTTCAGCCAGCAGCTGGTGTGACTCTGCTGGGTGGTCCAGCTGCACTTAATTTGTTACACTCCTGTGTTAGTATCATCAGATTTAACACTTATTAGTTCATAGTTATGCTTCTTGCAGGACACTTCTCAGCACCTGCCAGGGTTGGTATTGAAGTGGAATACACTAGATCAAGCCCAGCCAGTTTACAAGAGATTTTTGTTATGTTCAGCCCATCCTTTTATCAATCTGGTAATGGCACTAAGATACTAAAGGAGATTCTGCAAAAGAATAGTGCTTCCTTCCCAAATATGTGTGCAAGTCAGAACAGAAGGCAGGACTGGACTGGAATTAATTTTATGGAGTTAGGCTTCAGTCTGAGAAAAGTCTTTGAGGCTCTAGGCTGAATGGTTCTTAAGGGGATGGAAGAACTAAGGTTTAAAATTCAAAATCTGAGGGGAAGAGGGTTGCAGCCTGGGAGCTTACCTTGGAGGTGGCTGGGAATGCAGGGGGTTCTGTGGCTGGGATGTGCAGATTGACAGCTTGTATTTGACAGTTTAGGTTTGCCTTAATTTTTCTGGCATGGCCTGGGATTGGCCCAGATTCTGAAAGCTGGAAATTCTTTGAGAAAGTGGGAAAAAGCATATTTGCCATGACTAGAATATATCACAAAAAGCATATTTATTGGGAAAAAGCGTATTTACCATGACTAGCATATATCACAGAAATTTGCTGAAACAAATTTCCTGACCAAACACATACAGGGATTGCTGGAAATGGACCTGGTTTGCTGCCATTAAAACTGCAGCATGGCTCTGGAGCAGGGAATTCTGGAGCCTTGGAGCAGCAGCTGCTCTGCAGGTGGCTCCTGGTGAGCAGGCTGTTTGTCACAGGGCTGTGGTTGGCATCCAGGGACTGAGAGGTGACATTTGGGTGCTGTTCCTGTTGATTTGGGTGCTGGAAGCAGAGTGTGAGCCAGAGGGGACCTGTGATACCAAGCTGCAGGAGGGGTGATGAGAAAGCAGATTCCTGCCCAAAAACCAGATGGGTGTGGCCCACCCAGAAGTCCCCAAGGCTGGATGGTTACTTAGGGACATAAATGGCTGTTTGATATTTCCTGGAGGAATTGCAAGGCACCTTGGCATAAAAAACAAAAGATGAGGTCTGGGAGTACTTTCTCCTTTAAAATAGTGGGCATGATGGTAAATCATTCCATATCTCTCCTGATTTGAGGCAGCACTAAATCACTTAACAGCAATTATTGTCAAACATCAAAAATAGTATGTGACAAGTAATGGATTGAAAAATTAACAGTATATGCTGAAAAATTCATAGAGGAAAGAACAAAATAACATCTTTCTGGGAAATAAAGATTATTTTTTGAGGGACAATAATTTGCATGAATGGATCTTTTTCTATAACAGCAACGTTAAAAAGAGGTCATAGACCTCAATCTTTAGAATTTAGTGGCTCTCAGGCTGAAAGCTCTCATAATCAAGAGAATAAGAAAAAGCAGATCAACTTTCTCAAGCTTTAATACAGAAAACTGCTGCCAGGCAAGTAAATTGATCTCAGAAAGGAAGGAACAACAGAATTTGAAAGCGCAATAAAAAATGTGATCATAAAACACAGCATAAAAACATATGTTTAATGCATTTTTATTCTTTATTTTCCATTTAGCGCCGTGATTATGCCGTAGCTAACACCAGCCATTACACAAATCAGGGGCAGACAGGCTGAAATACTGTTCCAATTACCCTGCTCACAGCAGCTCACCCCAGCCCAGTTATAAATAACCAGCAGATCCTCCATGGCTTCCTGGATTAAGATTAAAGATGGGCAGATAATTTAAGCCCTCAGCATGGATTCCTCCACTGCAGAATGTATTTTGGAGCCAGTTGCTTGTGTCCCCCAAAATTGTACACTGCTGAGAGGCTCCCATGGAATGAAGCATTAGGCTAGTAGTGTTTTATGGCAAGGTAATGATAGACTAAAGCAAAGCAATTCATCTCTCTCTCTGTGTTGGATTGTGTTAGATAGGTAGGAAAGGTGTTTTCCCTTCTTCTAACCTTTGCAGGCTCCTGGGGACACGAGGCAGTCTGTGCCTGTGTCATGCTGTCTCCACAGAAGTGAGCTGTATTCCACCAGCCAGGCTGGGGGGAAGCTGTTTCCCCAAGATTCAAGTGTGTTTAATCAGTTTCAGTTGAGATGGTAACTAATACAAACACAAACATTACTCCTCCAAGCCCTCTCTATTTCTGTCGGACACCCAAATGACAAGAGAAGCCAAACTATGCACAGAACAGCATCCCCCAAAAGTTTTCATGTTTGAATACCTCTGGGCTTAAAATAAACTGTATTGTGAGCTGTGGAGCAGGAGGGAAAGACATTCTGGGAGCAGAGTGAGGTGTGAAGGCAGGCTGCTGAGCTGTGTGCTGCGAGTGCTTTGTTGGGAGCCCCAGAGAATGGAATTGCCTTGGAGCTGCTTGCACAGAGCTGGGTAATTCAGTCAGGACAGAGCAGTGTCTGCTCTCAGCTGACCGAGTCCTCCTCAGGTTCTTGTTCTTGCCTGGGATTTATATTCATGAACAATTTGCTATGAGCAGGTCCTTGAAACAGATCTTTCTTCCTAGACATGTGAAAGGAGAGCAAAGATATTTTCTTCCTACTCTTCAGATTTTACTGAAGATATCAGTTAAGAGCTCATATCCAGGGTCTGAGAGAGGTGATTTTGCTGCCCTTAACTTGACAGGACCACTGCCTGCACGTTGGATGGGCTGGTGGAGTGCCCCAGCCATCAGTCTGCTGAGCTTTTTGATTTTCAGTGAACAGCAAAATATTGATTGAAGCCGAGTAAGAGTGAGAAAAGAGTGAGAAGTAATGTGGTAGTTAACTCCTTATTTAGCTGCAAAATTCCTGGACTTCAGCCTTATTTATCTCACAGTCCACGTCCTCAGATTTAGCTTCTTTCTCTCCCAGATGGAGCTTGCAGTCAGCATGCAATGCAGTAATTAATTTTTTTTTTCTCTGATTCAGGGAGTATTTTACAACTTTAATGGGGAGGTTAGGTAAAACATTTTGGTTTAAATTTTAGTGAATTTAAGTGGGTTCTTGTTTATAGTACCTGCAAAAGGAGAATGTTGAATGTAAATCTGCCATGTTTTAGATAAATTTGCCAGTCACTGTGCTAAGAGGTAAGGGAAGAAGATTGGAAGACAGCCATGCTGGGGTGTAAAAAGCAGTGCATTAGTGAATTTGTGAGCTTTGGTGTACACATGACCTTCTCTGGGTGTTGTGGATCCTGAGAGGCAGCATCTATCACACCTGCAGAACTCAGATAACTGGGACAATCCAGTTCCTAGGTTAGATGGGCTAACTCTGACTCTTGGTAGGTATCCATTTTGTTCATTCCTATCCCGCTCTCTACTACTTAGGTATAATTTGTTCTAAGTGCTTTATAAATCCTAAAGGAGTTTGAAATGTCTACACCATTTATTAATGCACTGATTAATGAATCCAATGTATTAAGGAAGGTAATTTGCTCAAACATCTCAGCACACATATTCACACAGTCTGTGAATGCATTTATTCCCAGGGAGTAGGTTTAGGTTGGATGTCAGGAAGGAATTCTTCACTGTTTGTGAGGGTGGTGAGGCTCTGGAGCACATTGCCCAGAGGAGCTGTGGATGCCCCATCCCTGGGAGTGTCCAAGGCCAGGCTGGATGGGGTTCTGAGTAACCTGGGAGAGTGGAAGGTGTCCCTGCCCATGGCAGGGGCTTGGAACTGGATAATATTTAAAGTCCCTTCCAAGCCAACCCATTCTTTCTCCTTTTGCAGTGAAATTGTGGTTATTGATACGCTGTGAAGGTGTGACCAGATGAATGTGTGTATCCACAGCAGGGAAGCACAGTGAGAAAAGGAAGAAGAGAAAAACACCATCATGGGGATGGTTTTGACTCTGATTATTTTCAGTGACTAAAGGAACCCCCTCAGATACAGCCCTGCCTCATGGGGGTGTGAAATGGTCAATTAGACATAATCTGCTGGAGGATGTCTGTGACATTTCACTCCTTTCTTGTCAGCATGCTTGTCAGAATGATGGATGAGATATTTGCAGGAAAGGAAAGTCTGTTCTCTTGTGGTGATTTTTGTCATGTTTCTGCATGACAAAACCCTTCTTTCGTTTTGGGTTGCAACGTTGAGACATCACATTAGAGATACCAGCACTTGGTGGGAAAACAAAAGTACAGCATGTGGTAAATAGTTCAGGAATGAGAGGGGGTATTGGTAACCATGACAAGGAATACATCTGTGAAGAAAAGAACCAGAACCTTCAGACTGACTTGAGATGTTTAGGGACCTCATGCTGATGGAGTTCCTGAAAAAGGACCGCTCCACAATTGCACAGGTGTGTTGGTGTGTGTTTAGATACACAGCTTTACTTGATTATCAGCTGTGGAAGTGTCATACACACTGATCAGTAAAGGCTCCAATACAATTCTTTGTGATGAAATAATTTGCTGTAAAGAGTAACTGTAGCTCCTGTATTTAAAACATGAGTGTAACATCCCTTCAAAGGAGGTCAGACAGTCCTTTACTGGGCTGCAGCTGGTTTTGCAGTAAAAATAATGCTGTGAGACAGTTATTTACTTTTGTTCCAAATGTGGCTTTAAAATGAAAGGGAATTTGTTTCAAAAATAATGACAAGAGGGTTTTTTTATATATATATGCAGCCCTTAACCTTTTGTTGTGGTAGGATGCAGCAGAGTCCAATCCCAAAACATGCTGATCACCTGAAAGTCCCAGTGATTACTGGAAAGTCTGAGCCAACAAGCAAACTCAGTACTTTTGTACTCTTGGCAAGCTGAGAATTAACTCTGGTTCTGTGGAGAGAAAAGACCATAGCTGCTTCCTTCAAGGAGTGAAACTTTTCCCCAACTGAAGTAAAGCCTAGCAGCTCCCAGGCAAAGCAGAAAGAGAGAGGCACCTGAGCTGGGAAGGGGTCACAGTGGTCACAGTATAAGGCAGGAGAGAAGGAGCAGTCAGGTTTTGCTGATAGCTCTCTAAACAGCTTGAAATTTTGGCTGTTTATAGGAAAGGCTTGGTGCCACCTCTGGGTAAAAGGAGTTGGGAATAATTCCTGTGGTGGGAAAGCTTAGGAGCCAGAAGGCTCTTTGAAGGGAGTGGTTGAATGACCTTGAACAAAGCTAAATTCCCTCTCCTCCAGCTCCCACCTTGCATTAATCTCCCCTGACAGTGCAGTTAACTGAGGGAATTCTCTCTAGTCCCTGCAAACAGTAGCAAAGACAGTTGCTACAGTGGAAAGAGCAGAGACTTAAGCCAAAGGGAGACTGAGAGAGCTTTGCAAAGCACTTTTTTTATTCTCTAAATTTTGTAGGGTTGAGGTTTTGAAAGTTAAGAAATGTCTCAGTTTCTTTTTCTGCAGGGTTTTAAAATCACATAAAGCAGACCCAATTTTTGAAGTTTTCCACTTCAAAAATGAAGATATGCCATGGAGAAAGAATCTAGCTTCCTTTTAGAGCAGCAGCAAGCTAAAGAGGCTGGGTACAAATTACTTTTTGCTTATCTGTATCATGGACTTCTTAGCAGCTCCATCCTAAGCTCTGTCACCCGCTCCTAATGGCCACAAATGCTGTTGCAGGTGGCTCTGGACCAGATGTAGAAACCATTTGAAAAGTCATCTTTCTGACAGAGGTTTCTCCTCCTCATTTCCTTGAATCAGCTCAGAGTGTTGCAGCTTTTAATTTCAGGGAACAGAGTAAGGTGGGGTCTGTATCCACGTGGGGGAATGCTTTGAAAGTCAAAAAGCAGACAGAGAAACTACAGTCTGTGCCTGTCTCTGCTTGGGTGAGCAGAGCCTGCTGTCACCAGCATTTCTGACCTGAATGTAAATTCAAGATTCAGTTCCTGTAAATAGTCTCTACTTGAGCTTATTATTCACTGTTCATTTGCCCGACTCCTGCCAACAGTCACATTCTCTGGTATGTTTAGCTGGAGAGAACACGCACTGGGTGTAAATACTGCTGATGGGAATTCACTAAGGGGCTCAAGTGACTCTTTCTGTTAGTTTTGTGGCATTCCCTCAGTTCTATTTGTTGCCATGCAGTCATTTCTTAGCCATTGTTCTCTGGAGATACACACCAAGGCTAAAAACATTGTAATTTGATGCAAAGGAAGAGTAGGACAAAGTTCCTATCACAAGTCAAAGCACTCATTGCTCAGCTGGTGACTGATGGGTTTTTAAGTCTTGGCTCTCCCAGCTCCTTGTTTTATCTGAGCTGGAAGGCCCTTGTTTATTCTACACACATGCCATGAAACCTTTTGCTCCTTTCACTCCCTTTTAACCCACTGTCTGCTCAGAAATCTGATGCTGTCCTTCAGTTTGTGTTTTTCCTCCCTCAGAATAAACCAGTAAGGGAAGTGGGATTCTTCCAATGCCTGCCCACTGCCTAGTGCCAATATCAGACAAACTGTTTGCTTCCAGTTGTACCTGGCAGGTTTAAGCAGTGGCCATGAACTTGTAAAATGGGGACATAAGTGCCTTTTAAACTTTTATAAAGTTATAAAAGTTAACTTTTTAACTTTATAAAATTAACTTTTATAAAGTGCCTTTATTACTTTTATTTCTTATACACTTAGTTTTGGACTTGGAAGCCTGTTCTCTTCTCTTGTTTTCTATACAAGAAACCAAATGTTCTCAGCCCTCTGCCCCGACACTGTGAGCAGAGAAGCCTGTGGTTTTGTTCCATGGTTGAGCTGTTTGGCAGGTTCCCTATTGCTGTAATGAATTAGAGTCATTGCAAGGTTGTTTCTCTTTGGTATTTCTGCACCATGAGAGAATGAAGCCACCTGGTTTAGATGCTTTTTTAGCCTGTGTCTCAGTTGACATTTTTCTCTCCAATCCAGGGAACAGACAGTTCTGCCATTGCCTGAACTATCTGTCTTTAATTTCTGACAGCAGCAGTATTCTGGGTCAGTTCTCCTACATTTCCACAGCACTGATTTCCTGCTGGCCACTGGGAGTTCTTTAACCAGAACAGGACTGGAGCCTTTTTTTTTTCTTATTTTTGATCTGGTCACATCCATTGAAGTTGTCCCACATCAAAAGATTGTCTAACTCAGAGGAGTTTGATGCTGATCATCTCAGGGAATTGGTGTGGGGATGGGATTGGATCAGGCACTGCAGTGGGAACTCTGATGAGAATGTGGCACCATTGGAAAATGCCAGCCCAGTCAGTAAAAAAGTGTATTCATAAAGTCAAAAATGTTTGATTTTATGAATACACTTCCCCACTCGGAACAAGAGCTTTTCATTCTGGAGTTACTCCTCTGCACAGTGATTAATGTGTTATCATTATCTGCAACTTTTTAAAATGAATTGAAGGAAATTCAGGCTGACACCAAGCTGTCAAAATCCCGCTGTAAGTAGGTCTAGGGCCTGTGCTGGTTGTATTGCTGCTTTCCCTGTGCATGTGTCATCATTCACAGCACACAGCAAAGACACAGATCCCTAAACTGTTCTTTTCCAGCTTACATGCTGAGATGGGATCAAGTGGTTCTACCCTTCCAGGAGGGCAGACATGCCATGGATAAGCCAAGAAAATTAGATCAGAGTCTGACTGCATTCTTGATAGTTATTCTGAAATAAACTCATTCATTCTTTTGCCATTTAATCTGCAACTAGAAAGAGAATTTGAAGAATAAGTGCCTGTAATGATGCTTTTGTGGATGATGCATTCTGAGTTATGGCATGGAGTTAGAAAGCGTGGCTCTTCTCTGGGAATTCCTCTGTTAAACAGGCTCAGGATGAGCAAGAAGCAACATACTGAATTGTCCTCCAAGGGCTGTAGCAGCTGTGGCCATCTGCAGAGGAATCACTGGACCACTGGACTATTTCTGAAGCAGCTCCATTGGATGCTGCAGGAGCTTCATTTCCACAGAATCCATTCCCAGGAGGTTTCTCTGGGTCTCGGGCGCTGTGGTGTCGCTCCAGAGCAATGAGCATTGTGAAGAGGCTCAGCAGGAAGCTGCTGCCTGGAGACAGCAGGTGTGGGGCAGAGGACCTGTGGTGGTCCCCACGTCAGAACCTGCCCAGCTCCCAGGAGTGTGGGCAGTCCTGGCTGGAGCTCATGGGAGCAGGCAGGGGAAACCCAAGGGCTCCTTGTCTGCCACCACAGGTACCTGGATCTTGAAACCTCGTACAGCTCTGGGCTTTGGTTCCCCTGTGGATGCAGCAGGGTTGGAGCTGTGTTTAGGTCTCTGTGTGCCTGGCCCTCCTGCCCCACTGAATCCCTCTGTCAGCACTGCTTCATAGCAGCACGCTTTGTGCTTTTACCCTGCTGACTCGGGGTACCTTTCAGACTTTTCACAGCATTAAGATCCATTCTTTTGTTTTGGAAAAGACCTGTGGATGAATTCTGTTCCACCAGGAAGCTCAGACTTCAGGGTTTTCCCGTTTGCAAGCAGTATCAACATTGCATACACAGGTTGTTTCAAGCCTTTCCTGTAATTTTTTTTTTTTTTAAGATGGCAGTGCAAGGGCAAAGCAGGAATCTGGAGGAGACTCCACAGTTTGCTGGGGCCAGAGGTGCAGCCTTTGTGCTGAGAGCAAGCACACCTCTGAGTCAGGAGTGTTGTGCCTGCTGCACCAGGCACTGCACACCAACATTTTCCTGCCAAAATCAGCACAGGGGAGTGGTGTCTGATAATATCCAAAGAGTGGCAATGAAAAGGTGCCTTCTGCCCTGTGCTCAGTAAACTGAACAAAGCCTGAGCAACTCTGCTTTTGGGGGAGAAAAGTGAATCAATAACTCGATGAAGACTATCAAGTAGTGCTGTTGTCTGCAGTGTCTTTTATGGCTTCGGTCGATAAGCTGCAATTATTTTACAAATATGTGTTGTGTTCTCTTCTAAATCTATCTCTCAGCTTCCTATAATGAATTTTTAAAAATGAGAAATATCCTAACTGCTCACATTGTATAAAATCTGTACTTAAAATCAATGGATGTACAACAAAAGCCCAGGGATTGCTTATTCCAAATGCATACATACAAAATGCCATGTCTTCCATAGTACATTTCTCATTTTTTTAAAAGGAAAGTTCATAATATATCATGATTTATAAATTTTCAGAGACACTTCAGAAATATATATTCTTTCTGTCCCTCTTTTCATTACAGGTTGGAATTTGTTTACGTATCACAATATATTTTGCCTTACAACATTTAAAAGAAGAAAGTAATCTCCAAACACTTTTACTATATTAATTTCTCTGTCGAAATAATTTTTATTTTTGCTGTGCTGCATACTCTATACCTCTCTTCCTTTTAGAGTCATAACAATATAAAGATTCTTTTTACTTTACCTAGCATTTAGTTGCTTAAGGGTAATTTGTTTTTCCCTTTAAATAATAAAAAGAAGCAATGGGGAGGTAGAAGACAGTTTATTAAAAATCTAAACTAAACTCAACATAGGAGGTGGGTTTTTTCTGTCTAGTCTTCAAAGCATATCAAGATGGTAGCTTTCAAATATTTAAAGGTGTGCTACTTACTCAAATGTGCAAGTGTTTGTATAAAAAAAACAAGCAGCAAGAATGATCTTATCCTTAGGTAGCAGTGCTCACCCTCACTCCTACCAGAGGACCAGCAAGAGCAAAGAAAGGCAAAAGATTATTGACAACAATAATTGAAAATTATTATTTGATAATAAGAGCATTTTCAATCATGCAGAAGGGTGCTAGGGGTTGTTTCAAACTTTTAAGGCATCCAGCTCCTCTGTAGATTGGAATATTTCTCCTGTTTTATTTACCATTAGTGAAGTAAATAGTGAACACAAGCCCCTGGCCTTACTGAAACAAAATATTCTGATAAAAGTAATTGAAATAGTTTTGCTTTACTTCTGCACAATTTTTTATTTCCTGAAGCATATTTCAGCGGGAGTAAGAACTTCTTGAGTATTCTTGACATTTAATCTTTGAAGAACCACTAAAATCTGGTCTCATTTGCCCAAATGGACTAATCAGGTTAAAGTGGAAGGGGGAAGAAAATAGAGAAGCATTGCAATAGGCAGCAGCATTGAAATTCTGTTGGAAAAGGAGGGGTGTTGGCCCCCTGGGGCACCCAGCCTCTCCTTCAAGTAGGAATTGGCATCTCTGTGCAGGCAGCCCTCCCTGGGGCTCTGGCTTTTGGGGTTACCTCACTGAGGAGAGGGTGCTGAGAGCCGTGCAGGGACTCAGGGACACCCGAGAGAAGGAGGCTGTTGTCACTTCAGAACAAAATGTCCTTCCCCAGCAGCCTCTGCTTCAGCTCGTGCTCCTCTCCATCAGCTGGTGTGTCCGAGCTGCAGCACACTGACCTCTCTGCTTTAATAGCCTGGTAATGCCTCTCTAAATTAGCAGTGCTCCCTCCAAGTGACCCCTGTGTCTCACACGCTGCTCAGACTGTTGCAGGAACAGGAAATGTGAAGATCTGCTGAGGTAAATAAGAATAAATTTGAGATTAGCTACTGTGTATTTTGTAGCTATTGTATGTTTTTACATAATATGGAAAAGTAACTTGATACCACTTGATACATCAAGTTTTATTCTGTTTGCAAAAGCAGTTTCGAAAATGCTGTGTGGAATATTTTTAGCATGGACCTTTTGCTTCTTTGCTGGGGAAAAGAAAAAAAAGGATCTACCTACTTTACAATTTGAAGGGTATGAAATTTGAGAAATGATGATAGAGTTCAGAGTGCATGCCTGCCTCTCGTGCTCACTCAGGCTTTTCCCTATTCAGTTTCTCTCCCAATATCTGCCAATACTGCTGTCAGTTGTGTAGTTCTTTGATATTCCTACAGATGCCCTTTCCCAAAGCTCAGAGTTCAGTGGCAGGAGAGGTGGGAGCAGCCTGAGGCACCATTTCACTTGGCAGTGGCATGGTAATGCATTTCTGGGACTGCACTTCTGGAATTAGGAAACACAAGGCATACAGAAAGGCATTTACAGCTCTTTTCTTGGAGAATATTAGTGTGTGCAACCTGAAAATGCAGCATCAAATTACATCTTGAGATAGGTAAAGGTGGGAGATTGACTGTGCAGAGGCACAGGGACAAAAAGGACCCCAGATCAAATCATCCTCATTTCCAGAATGCATTATGTGTTTATGAATCAGAAGGATACAGGCACTGCTATTTTAAAACAACAGCCTAGAGGGCTTTTTCTTTATACCCTGTAAATCATGTGTTCAAGCTTTGTACTAGCCACCTGAGAGGCAGAATTAAAGAAGCTCTTTTAAATGGAAAGCAATTTTCATCATGTTTAGCAGTTGTTTAATAGCCTCTTCATGGGTTTCCTCTGAGATAATTTAAAATATGGTTCCATAGGTCCTAGAGGTGTAACTAGGACTGTGCTCCAAGAAAATGAAGGGCTGGATTTCACTGTTCTCTTTGTGTTCAGTGGGATTTTTGCTAAAGCTGAGCTTTCCTGGAACAAGCCAAGACTATTGAATTTTTGCTGCAGCTTTTAAAAAAGTTGGTAAGATTTTGTAGTTGCTCCAGGACGTTCAAAGGGTTCAGTGACTGCAGTAGTGGAGTTGCAAGGTTTAGAAGGAAGCAAATTGATTCACAGAAGAGGGTGGAAGAGCACTGGGCCCTGTGACTGCACTTCCTAGAGCCCAGGCTGTACTTCAGTATTTAGGAATTTTCATGATTCTCTCATGATTCTTCATTCTTGTACACCTAGTCTCTCTAAAATACAGTGGGAAAATATTCTCCCCTTTCCAAAAGCTGGATAGAGAGGCAATGATGCTTTCACAGGTGCCAGCACTGACAGTGAATGGAGAAGGCTTGAAAATGATAAGAGGCATCTCAGAATAGGCAGAACCCTTTTCAGAAGCCTTTGGAAAACAACAATCCTATTTGACTACTTTCAAAACTGCAGGAAACTTTCTCACGGTTTTCTGGCAAGATCTGCAGATGCCCTCAGTGTGTACTGGGTACCAATAAAAGGCTGAAGGGGCACATGGCTCCCTGGTTTGAGCCTGACTTTGTTCTGGTGTTCTGGCCTTGGCAGAGACCAGAACAGCTTGAGTGCCATCCATTAGGTACGGGCCACCAGAGCCAGCTGGGAGCTGCTGTGGCCATGCCTGAACGTGCTCAGTGCCCCAGTGTACAACCTCTTTCATCAAGTGAGAAATCTTTTCACATGGAAAGGAGTAATGCTGTCTCTTCTTTCCCAGTAAGTGTTTTATGTGTGTATACACCCACAGGAATGTTTGATCACAAGACACACACCCCTTCAAGACTTAAAGAAACAGAAGGTGCTGCCTGCACACAAAGGGAATCATAAATTAGGGATCTCAATCCCCAGTGAGCAGTATCTTCCACGTATTTGAGATGCCCTTTCTGTGTGTGACACCAGTCAGTCTCTCTGCTCCTTCTTCATTCCCCTCAGTAACTCCCCTGGCATCATGGTGCTTGTTCCTCCACACATGATCCTGGGGCACACAAAAAGGAGCCAATGCAAGTGCCATGGCTTTTTCATCAAAACAGAAACGTGGAGGTGAAAAGGGAGGGCAGAGTTGGCATCAGGCTGCTTGGAGACCATTCCCAGCAATATGAAGGTGCCTGTGTCCCACAGAATAGTCACAATAAGGTGACTTAAAAACTTTCTAATGAGTCTGGCAGCCTGTAAAGCAGAGGCAGTGTGCTGAATTCACATTTGTGTCTGTTTCATCATGCTTTACAAGCCCTGGGAGGCTTTTTAAAGGGAAGATAATGTTTTGGCTCTGTGCAGCTGAGGAATAATCAGAACAGAGAAGCATGACTTGCCTTAGTGTCTGTGCCTTGCAAAGACTGCAAACCCTAATCTTCTTCGTAACTGTTTATATGCTAATTTTGTGTTGTGCAAAGGGCACAGTTTTCAAGAGCTGTCCTTTTGAACAGAACAGGAAGGCAATAACTCCCCTCTGGCTTGTGTATCCCCTGCAAGGAGGGGAGAGGGGTGGGCCACCAGGAGTAGCACTCCAGTGCAAGCATTGTGATGCTGCTTTCACAAATTTCTGCTGGGAATTCTTTGGTGTAATTGCAAGGGTTTTGTCATAGAAAAATAGGCCATATGCTGCCTCGTTTGTCTGCCTGCATGAATAAAAAAATGACAGCCTTAACAACAAGAAAAAGGTGGAGATGTTATATTCTAGAAAACATGGCTGGTTTTATTCAGAAGAGAGAAGGTGAGTGAAATTAAGCAAAAGCTTTCTGCCTCACCATTTTTCTTCTTTCAAATAAAAATGTATTTAAGCGATTGCTGAAAATTGTTATGCAAAACCAGAATCAATAGCTCATACTAGGGCTGAAATTTCTGAAGACTGCCAGCTTGATTCATTTTTAAGTAATGTATCTGAACTGCTTGTGCTGATTCAAAGTCAAAATTTGCAGACTGTATGCAGTGTATTGTGAGAACCTTTGGGCTGCTCCTAAAGTTCAGCAACTTGTCCAAGCACACTGATAGGACACAATTCACTACTAGTGTTACATTTATTTTTTAATTTCCATCTCATTTAGGTGACAAGCATAACATCAAAGTGGCTGCTTTGTAGAATAATGATGTTTAAGTCCATAAATCTGTGTTCAGAACCTGTGGGCTTGAATACTTTTTATTCAAAGATTCCTGGTGACTGGTGAATGGTCAGTTGAAAGAAAAGAAATGTTGTTCCAGAAAGATGACTCTAGGAAGGCATTTTTTTGGACTTGTGCATTCATAGCTTGTGCTTTTGTATCACTTTCTGAATGGCATCTCTTTTCTAGCTGAATAGACCCTTGTAGATTGCTGCAATGGGCAGCCTGAGGTGTGAGAGAGAAACATGCAGAATAGCTGTGCATCATATTTATCCTGCTCTGTTGTCAAGTTTGAGCCTTACAATGAGGACATGTGGTTCCAGGGTGTGAACATATGTGCTGGCCATTTAGCTCCATAAACAGTGTTGGAAAATATTAATTTAGTGTTGCATATCATAGTATCAAGGCCACTTCTGACTGCAGACACCTCTGATATATCTTCAAATTTAATTAAATAAGACAAAAAGCAGAAATTGCTCAACTTGTCAGACTGAGAATTAGCTTGAGTGGTGTTAGGTGTTATCAAGCCAGATCCAAAAATGCCATTAGCTCCTGTTCCCCAAAAACATGGACAGAGTGCTACATCTGGAGATCAAAGCATTGGGGCTGTTTTGGATTAACATGAGAAGCAAATTTCAAATTCACCCTTTGGATATGGAAATTTTTCTCATGGCTATTGATGTCTGCCCACTTTGCAAGGGCATGGGTTTGCCCACAGGAGCAGAAGCTTTGGTTAGTGCACAGAAATGAGAATCATCTGAAGGATTTAACCAAATAAACCCACACAGGCTGCTGCCTGCAGAAGAGAGAGGCTGCTTGCCCCACAGTGTATTGGACTTCCATGCTCTTGGCAGCTTTATTTGGATTGTTTGGCACAATGGCAGCACTCAGGAGGAAAAATCCCATTACAGAACTCTGTTTGAATTTCTACCACAGTGACACACCAAAATTCTTTACAAAATGAGCAAGAAGGGGAACTCCTGTTAGCCTGCCTTACTGGAGGGCACTGGCCATCATTCCTGCACAATCCTCAACCTGCTTATTCCAGTCCTGGTGAGTTTCCATGGCTTTTCTCTGGATCTGTCCATGCCCTCTTGCCTCTTCTGAGTCCACAAGTGTTTTGCTACTTTCCAGCAGCTATTATTCTATGTGGGATTTCACTCAGGGGTTCCTGTTCTCTCTGTGTTTTATTAGCTGTAGGGGACATATATTCCAGGGAAATTCTCAGCTTTTAATTTGTCAGTAACTGAACAGACCCTCTGCCAAAGCTTTTGATGGTTCTAATTCACGCACATGTTCCCAAGTTTCTCTGGAATTTAATGGCCTTTGAGAAGGGGAAATGCAAACTTTGCTTTAGGCACAATGCATGCTTGAAAGTTTTGAAAATAACTTTTCTCTTCCTTTGTGTCTTCACTGTTATAGTCCTCTCTGTGGAAAGCTCTGCCTTTCTCAGCCAACCCTTAGCTGTAAATTGATACACTTCTCTTTTAGAAAATCTGCTCTGTAGGGATCAGAATATATTAGTTTTGAAAGTTGTTGAAAATGTTTTCTGTTATTATGGGAGCTTGTCAAATTCACAGTCCGTGTGGAATGCAGATGCAGCAGGAACATCGACTCTTGTGTTGATGGCAGTGCATTCCAATTATCCCAGTGCTGCAGCACAGGAGGGTATTTTGTGTCCTTGGCAAGCACAGTGGCATGATGCCACATGTTATGAGATCAAGTTTTTTCCCTGATTTCAGATATAAGTGTGGGGTAAGTGGTACATGAAATCTCAGGAGTCCAGGAGTGAGTGGTGAAAGGAGACTGATGGAATTACAATAGCATATGGAGATAGAATTACAAGACCAAATTTCAATTTCAGCTATGGCTTTTCAGCCACTCAGGAGTCAATCAGCCATTTTTCATAAGCTAGGGCTCTGTATGCATTGATTTGTTATTGTTGCACAGCCTTTTGTGCTGGGCTCAAAACCTTTTAACCCCTGCTGTGGGGTTTGGAACAGACCATCTCCCATCCCAAAAGCTGGGGATGTTCCTGCAGCAGAGCCGTGTCAGGGGTGGTGACTCTCCACTGCTCTTGTCATTGCTCAAAGGCAGGACTGTGACACTGTCCCTGGCAATTACGTCCCCACACAGGACAAGCTGTGCTCCTAAGAACAAGTTCAGCTCCTAAAAAGCACTTTTGGAACTCTGTGGGATAATGTTCACTGTTTGGATTTCACCAGGCTTTATAAAGCATTCACAGGATGTTTTACTCCCAGTCATTCTGACTTTTTTCCTTATTTTACTTTCCCCACAAATGCAATGCAATCTGTAAGGGAGACTTTCAGGGTTGCATTCACCTGCCTGTCAATCACAGATCAGATCTCACTGAAATACTTACATTTGGGTGTCAAAAGCCAGAGATTTCAGAAATCATTCCTTCATTCTGACAACTGAGTACCCCAGATTTGCATTGAGTGAGGAGACAATCCAATATTTTTATGGTAATATCTGAAATGCTTTATTAATTGGAAATGATAGTAGCAAATAAGTTTCATGTGAAATGTCTGTTCTGACAGGCCTGCAAAGGAAAGATGTCAGGATTATGTGTGACTAGAGGATAACTTTCCTAAACTCAGATTTGTCAACAGCAAACCAGAAGGCAGAAACAATGTGAAAATGTCATTTCCCAGTGGAACCAGTTCCTAATTGGCACTTGTAGTCTGCAATGCCTGTTTCTCATTTAACAGCTTTCACAGCAGAGGCACTTAAACTTTACCCCACGTTTTCTTGTTTAGTCTCAATTTCTTACTTTGACACGCAGCAGAATCCTAAGGGGAAATGAAACAACAACCCTGCTGCTTGTAAGCTGATGAAACCTTTCTGGGAGAATCAATCCAGAAGAAAACTTGATATGCTAGACTGAAGCTGGTTCTATGCTAGGTTTACAAAGCAGTATCTTAAAACATGTTGAATCTTTTTTTACCTCTGGAAAAGTCTCCAAGTAGAGCATACAGTTCATTCTCAGGCTGCAATTTTAAAATCTGGTGAAGCAGATCCTTGCATGTTTTCAAAAGACATTACTGTATCTCTCCCTTTCCATTAAAAAAACAATACAGATGTTGGGTGAGCTGATGACAGTAAAAGACACTATATTTTTTGTATTTTAAACCCTCAGATAATAAAAGGGAAGATAGTGGTGGTTTTTGAAAGGAAGGAAGGAGATTTTACTTGGCTTTGAAAAAGGTGGTTAAGGGAAGTGGTTTTGTGGAAGGGAAAGGCTCTTCAAAGCAGGTATATTCCTCTAGCTTTTATTTCTGGGAATGGTGAGATTTTAGGTTTTTCCTCAGGGAATCCCTGCTGACTCTGGGAGATGCCTCTCTGCTTGGCTGGCCCTGTTGGCTCCCAGTTGGTTTCCTGGCTCCTGTGGGTCAATGCTGGGATTGTGGCAGCCAGGGGAAGAGCCTGGAGGCACCTCTTTGGGGACAATGACACTGAACTCCTGTCCTGACAGCACAGAGCCTCACCTCAGACCTGGGATGACAGCTCAGGTCAGAGCAGATTCCCTCTTCAAGGGGACCCAGATGATAATGATTTTCCCATGGCTCCTTAGGGTTTTCCTGGCCATTGTGCCTTCAGTTCTCCTCGCAGGGGGCACACACACCCCAGGTCAGTCACTGGGGCTCCCTGGACTCCTTGCTTGGCCAAGGGTTGTGCTCAATACTGTGCCACCCAAAGATGTTTACAAGCCTGGACCTTTGATTTCTAGGCCTTAATTCAGAAAACAATTGCATGCATGATTTAACATGAATCAGCTCCTCAGGAACCTGTTCTTGATGATGAATGTCACGATTTTCCTTTCTTCTGCTTTTCACCTGGCAACTGTAGAGTTGCAAATTATTTCTATTTTATGACCATTTTTCCTCTTTTCCTGCTTCTTTCCTTCATCACACTGCTTTCTCCCTTTGGTTGAAGGTGCTACAGAAGGTTTTCTGGTTTTTGTACTGCTGTGCAACACTCTGCTGCCTCATATGTTTGTTAGTTTGTCATTAAACTATTCATGTGTTTCATGTGGACTATTTCTCTGTGCCTTTCAACTCCTGTTTATTAAATAAACAAGACAGCAAAGTCAGTGCTAGCTTTTTCCTGCTTACAGATTCAAAGAATGAGGATTCAACTGGCCACCAAAAATGCAAAGTTCCTTGCAGGTCCTTTCACGTAAATATGCAGGTCTTAAATCAACATTCCATAGAAGAACTTAAAGAGCAGTTTTTTTCCTAACAATATAGAATATAAGTAGTGCCATTAGTTTGTTTAGAGGAGTACTAGATCAAACTAGGAAAACATCTCCAAACTCATCTTCCACTCTGAAGTAATTTTGTATGTGACAGCTTTGTTTTTTCTGTTTACAAAAATATCTTTCATCTTTTTATTCCTTTCACTGAAAGACATTTCACTTGTTTGAAGGTCCTTGATCACCACATTCAAACTGGATGGCACTGACAGCTTCTGTGCACAGGATCCTTGTCATGTCCCCAAGTGTTTGCTTTGAGGCTCACCTAATTTAAGGTGAAAAAGAGTTTTGGGCTGTCTCCTGCACCACATTTGTGTCTAAACTTCCAGAACTTGTGTTGTGTGCATTCCTGGAAGCTGGAAGGCAGCAGTGGGTAGGGTACATGTAGGATTGGGGGTGTTTTGGCACAAACTAAATCCATTCATCTACCAAAGGAGAAGTCTCACCTTTTTCTGTTGGCTTTTAGCCCACATTTCAAATTCTCCCAGCTGTCAGAGTGCCTGCCCTCACACATCTGGTTGAAAGATAATCTGTTTCTTTGAAGTTTAGGAGTTTAATCCAGGTTTTAAATCACATTAGCTGACCTAAATTTTCATGTTGATTTGGTTGTTCCCTTTCAAGGACTGGCCTGAAATGCTGAAGTGATGTGAGCAGCAGGGGCTGGCCTGTGTTTCAGTGAGGTGCCAGCCCTAGAAAAGCTGAGGTGTTCAACCACCCCTGCCTTTGGCAGGACTCCCAAGATTCAGGCAGAGTGTGTAGAACCAGCCCCTAAAATTTCAGTCAGGGTTTGTCAGAGTGTTTAGCTCAGCTGCCTCATATTACACAAATAAAAAAAAACAAACAAACAAACAAAAAAAACAAATCCAGTGGTTCCTTCTGCTTTGGTAAGAGGAAAAGAAGTTCTTCACTGCCTCCTCCCATGGGGGAACATCCCCAGTCCTTTTACAGTCTTTAAGAAGGCTCCCAGTGCTGCAGGGAGTCCCAGCAACAGGCAGACCTTTTAGTAAATGTATTTTCTGTTAGTTTGAAAGGAGCATGCCAGTAATTCACTTCCCTTTTATCAGCTCTCTTGGTTTGTTTTGTTTCCCTTGTAAAGTTTGGCACGTTTTCATCCCCCACATCTTACTCTTAGTTATTTCTCTTACCAGCTCCCTTGTTTCACCTTTCCAATAGGGACTCTGGGTTTTGCATGAAATCTGGTCTGTAGGTGGCCACAATTGGAGCTGTTAAGAATTTATCTTAAAAACAAGAAGCTCCCTCCTGCTGTGAAGACCATTTGTTAAAATAATATACATAATTGACATGAATCTTGCCTAAAAAAGGCAGTCATAGTTTCTAAACAGAAGGGAAACTGGCCTCTCTTATCCTGAAACAAGGGGATTTTCCAACGTTGTCTTCTCTGTAGTGTGAAATGTCTTGACTTTCACTGCAACACAGTCAATTTCAGGTGGAATTCCTTTATACTTTATTTTGACAACCATTGAGGGAAAAGGCTCGAGGCTAAATCTGAGATCTGTATCTTGTGCATTTTAGAACTAAAAGCTCAGTGAATACTCTTCAGGGAACTTAGACATGTGTGAGTAACATGTGAGCAATTAAAAAATGAAATTATTGGCTTACTTTGGCCTGAGACTAAAAAAGGAGTGACTTTAGCAAGACATATGATGTCTTAAATTGTCACACAGCTCTCACAAATATTTCTCTTCCAGTGGTTCCCTTTCCTTGCAAAAAATACACAGGATGGCTGTGGCAGAAGTAATTGGAAATGTAAAGAAGTAATACTGAAATTTGAAATACTCCTTCTCTCAGTGTTTAATACAGATGTAACTCAGAAAAAGTTTGATTTTTTGATGTAAATAGAGTGTCTCATTTAATTGTTGAAACAACTGACTAACCAAGCAACTCCCTGCCCCAGCTATGCTGTGAAAGGAGGTTTTACACTCTGTGCTCTTTCAGTTTTCCAGAGTTAAATAACTGCTGGAAAAATGGAGCCAAGAGTGTTCACATTGTGCATATAAATCAGTGACTTGCATCTGATTTGCCAGGTTCTAATTTACTAATTAGGAAATGCAATTTAAATATGTCTAAACCACAATTTCAAATTAGCATGCGTGGTAAAATAAACAAGCTAATTGAGAGCAGGCAAATGAAAGTTCACATGAATCCGTTTCTATTACTAAAAAATCTGTTTTCTCAGTCACAGAACCCCTTGTCATTTGCCTGAGTACAGAATCATTTCTTGAAGGAGGGTGACAGTGGTGCTGGAAGTCACAGCTCCTGCCTGCTCTGGAGATTTCTGGTCCAAGGTATTGGTACAAAATGCATCAGTACAGTTGTGTAATTCACTCTTAGTGTCTGGGCTACAACAAACTAGCCTTTGCCTTGGAAGTATGCTTGGGAACACTTTTAGTAATTTTCATATATTGAATTCTCAGACAATATTAGTACCATGCTTAACGTTTTACTTACTCATATTATTTAATGAAGTGCTCAAGTTAATAAGCAAAATGTCACGAATTTTCTGCTTTCTGTCACTGGGGAATAGCATTGAGTGTCAAAGAATGTATCAACCTTTATTATCATGCCCAAATGTGATTATGGAGCTACTGAGATGCACCTTAGAATTCTAATTTATTGTTCATTCTAAGTTTTCAACAATAACTGTAGACATGCCATTCTGGCTTGTACATTACATGTACAAATTATCTGTTAAAAGAGTACTACAAATATAAGACCATAATTTAAAGAGTCATTTTGGTCAGGTGTCAAAGACCCAGCCCAAAACTGTCTCACAGAAATAATGAACAAATTAGTACAGTTCAGTTTGGTATGAAATCTCAATTAATATTCAATCAATCAAATCTTGTTAGGCAAGATGCAGCAGAAATGTGCATGTATTCAGGCTGAAGCCCTGTAATCACCAAGTCCAGGGGAAATTGCAGCCCCTTAGTATATTTAATGGTAAGTTCTTTTCCCCATGAACTGATAATGACAGCAAAAATAACCAGAGGAGGTGCTGGGTTGACAAGAGAGTGGGGAGTACATTGGGTCTTAGCCAAAGCCAGGAAAAAAAGTGTTTGCCTAATTAAGGAAAAAAAAATGATTAAGGAAACAACCTTCCCTACTCGCTCAGTGTGTTCACAGCTTTTGTTACTCACCCTTGTGGAGGAACCAAGAATGAAAACATCCAGCAGCACCAAGAAGAAATCAGTATTTAAGGTTTTCTTTCCGTGGAGCTTTGACCAAGAGGATGATGGCAAGAACATCAGCAGCCTCAGACTGCTGCTCACTTCTTTTCTCTGCAGTGATGAGAAGGGAATTGAGATTGTGGTTAAACAGTTCCCAGGTTAAACATGGCATGCTGTATTCTGGGAAGGGAGCACCAAGCCACTGGTAAGCAGTGGGATAAGTTTGATGGATAGATTTAGCACTTATAATGTTTGTGTTCATCTTGTGACACCATCCACAGAACTTTTTGGGGATATGGAGAGGCTTTCTTGGAGCTTGGAGGGTCTTGATCTCACTTATATTTCCCCATCTCAGACATCTTACACAGTTCTGCTGCAAAAAGAGAGTTTCGCCATTTTGTCTGCTTTTCTTGCAAGGAACAGCTTAAGAACTTTGGCTAAAATCTCTTCTTATTTGAAGTTTTAGGGCCATCTAAATTTTACATCTGCCACAGGTTTGTTGGAGTTTTTTTTCCCTGTTGAAGCAGAAAACCTGAAAGCAAGAATCTCAATCAATCTCTGTTGACCACTAGATCCATTTCCTCTTTCCAAGCTCAAAGTTCTGTAATGCAAAATTGAAAATTTTGCAAAGTTGATGCATGGGGAAACTATGTGGCTGCTGTTGGTTTGTTTGTTTGTTTGTTTGTTTCATTAATCTAATGTTTTAATCTTAAGGAAAGTAGGAAAACTGTTATTTTCATAGCAGAAAACCAGTGGGTTTTTCCTTACCCATGGAAACATTTTAGTCTTGGAAAGCATTTTAGTCTTGGAGAAAGTATGAAGCAAGACTTAAAATATTTGGTTGATGCTGGAAGTCAGCTGTGAATATGGGACCCCTGTATTTGATTATAGTTGATTGGAATATGTGGCTCCCCACTAGCCTAGTTTACAAATTCTGTCTCTCTCACAGGCTTGGTATTTCTATGCCAAATTTTGATTTTTTTTTCCTGGTGTGGGCTTCACATGACTTCGTCCAATTCTTTCCACCTCCACAGAGAACTGAAAATCCAAGGACTGATACAGGTTAAGAAATGTGAGGTTTTCACACCAGCTGCCCACGCTTTATTGATTTTTTCTTTGCCTCAAGCAAAAAGTAATTGTATTAAGAACTTTTACAATGCCTGGGTGTTATTTCCATCCACTACTGTGTGTCCTGGGGACATGTCAGAGTAGCTCAATTCCCCTCCTGCAAAAGTGAACCACCATTAGGAGAAACACATGTAGTGAATTTCAATGAAGGAATGAGAGGGTCTTTTCCCTGGGACTGTACCAGAGCAATCAATCAAAAACATATTCACAGGGCCTACAAATACTGCTAAGGTAAAATTAAAAGTCCCAAAGTCCTGGTATTGTGGGACACCAGGAGAAGAGATTGACAGTTCTTCATGCAGTGTGGCACCAGAATAGAATTCCAGGATTAATTTGTTCCTTTTTTTTACCAACTTGTCTTTGTAGCTTTGGTTTGATTTTTGTAGCTTCCCTCTAGCTTTGTACTTATTTTCTTTTTTCCTAGTTTTACCTCTTTAGTTACTGCTGACTATGGCCCTAGCTAACAGAGCAGATGTTCTTATGCCTCTTGCAGGACCTTTCCAAGATCCTGTGGCCCTGTATGGCTTCTTGTGATGCCCAAGGGAAGCCTGCTTAGAACTGACATGGAATGAAGTGTAGTGTTGAGACAGCAGTTTAGGGAATTATCCAGAAGGAGAGTCATGAGGTCTGCTGGAAACGGTGTCAAGGCTTAGAAAAAAATACCTGCTGCCTGCAAAATCCCAGAAAATAGGTCTTGGAACTCTCCAGCTGTCATTGGGATTTCCATCAATGCACAGAGGCCCCTGCATAAACATATACATATCCACACAACATATACATAGTTTACATGAATCATTTTCTCTTGTGCCAGTGTCAGCAAGTGTGAGCATGGCAAACTCACCTTCAACACTTCATCAGGGTTCCAGGCCATCAGTCCTTTATTCACAGCACTTTTTCTGATTCAGGCCTCTGTTGAACAAAGTTTTCAACATGATTTTCTCTCCTGGGCTTTGTGGTCCTTAGAAGGATCACAGCTTAGGAAGTTAAACTTCCAGATGTTTTCCAGTCCCAGCCTTTACCTGTCAACAAGATTAATCTCCCTGCAAATGAATTTAGATGTCCTCAGAAGGTGGGAAGGCCTTTGGCACAACCTTGAACTGTCTGGCAGTGCAAGGTTGACATATTTGGAGGACGGTCTGATCTGTTCAGTGCTCAATCTCAAAACCTGTCAGACCTGTGAGTGTTCTGAAGTGTAACTAAACCCAGCAGTGACTTCCAGCTCTCTTAGCAACAAAGCAGTTTAGGTTTGAAGGGAAGAAAGACTTGAGGACAGCAGTCTGGGCTGCTGTGACTTACCTGAACGTCTGTCACACAGCCGTATTTCTGCTTCGAGCAGTGAATTTTGTGCACACATTCCACAGGGATTCTGGGCATGAATACAGCAGCTTGGGTATGCTTCATCTCTCCTGTCTCCCTTGTAGCCATGCCCACTTTCACTTCCATCAGTCCTGTTCTTTTAACTGAAAATTCACTCCCTGTGTTCTTGAGATGCCTCCAAGAAGTGCTCAAAGAAGCCATAATGTTACTCATTAAAGGACACCATTCATTTTCATTCATTGCTGCTGAAGTGACAATGGATGGATCTGCACAGTGGTACATTTGGGTAGAATGCATAATTTAATTTTTTTTCCCTTCAGCTAGGTGCTAGAAATGGAAATGACAATTTACTGAATATTTTCAACCCTATAGGAAGAGCATTGACTGTCTGGGAGGAGTCTCTTACCAGGTATCATTCAGAAAATGTGTTCCAATGGCCCTTTCACTGTGAAGAGTATTTTTCTTATGTGTATATGCTTCCAGCACCAAATCAATCACCAGATGGCATGAGCTGTCATAATGATAAAGAATTGAACAATAAAATATCATAAAACATAGATGTTATAAAGGCAAACTAACACCCTTGATTCCTATATATATATATTACATTGCAGGGCCAACATAATTCTTTACATCTCTTATTTCTCCTTACTTACCTCCCTCACCAGAACAAGTACATCAGGGATTTTATTAATTCAAAAGAAGTAGAAAGAAATGTTCTCAGAGCTTTCTGTCCATAAAGAGAGAGACATAAATTGCTCTTCATTGATCCAGGCTTGATTTTGTCCTGCTCGTGGGAAGGAGCCCAGGTATCAGTGTCACCCTGCCCACTAAGCTTGTCAAATGTGGGGAAGTAACACACAAACATAAGGAGTCCAAAATAGTTTGATTGACCCAGAAACATATTTCCTTATCTTTATATATTGAGTACAAACTATTTTTTGTGATACTCATGTTTCAGAGTTGGATAACTTTCTAAAACTTTAACTTTTGTGCAAGAAGAAAATTGTATTTTCCACCCAGATTTAACTTTTTTTTGTGTGCAAAACCTACTACCCAAGGAGGGGGGGACCTTTCCTCATGCTTTTCAGAGGCACTGAGAGACTCTGAGCATTCCCTTATAGAGAAATGTCACTCAGAGATTTTCTAAACACCAGGTATGGTTGGTCATCTGTGCATGGAGGGAGCAGCCCATGATGCAGCAGGAAATACAGAGATGCTGCTTATGAGAACTGACTTTCAGAAGGGGAAAATGAAACTTTGAACTCTGTGCTAAGATAAAGAGGGTCCCAGAATCTTTTCCCCAAACTGGAATTTGTTTTGTTTTCTGGTGTGCCAAGTTCAACTCGTAGTAATTGCTTTATTTTAATTGCAAACTCTGGTACAATGTTCAGTAAAACCCTGAGAACAGCTCAGCAGGTCAGAGCATGGTGCTGATGACACCAAGGGCATAAGTTTGATCCCTGTTCAGGCCATTCACATTAGAGTTGGACTTGATGATCCTTGTGGGTCCCTTCCAACTCAGAATATTCTGTGAAATCTTGCAGCAGAGAAATAAGGAATAATGATTGAGCCACACAGAATAAATTAGATGTCAGAGGAGCTGCTCTGCTATCAGCAGGTTTCTGTAACATTATCACATCCTTATTCATCAGGCTGTGCTTCTCACAGGAGTAAGCACTACAGATAGAATGATAAAGAATCTTCAGCTGTGCTCCAGGCTTGGAAAATGGTGATGCTGTTGCATTGAGTCTTTTGTTCTGCATGTTTACTGGACAGAATGTACTGTATTTCATATTATTTTTTTGCAGAATAGTGCAGTTGTTTTTTTCAAATATCAGGGAAGTTATAAAAGGAAGTGGTGCTTACTCAGATGTAAGCTGCATAATGAAACCTAGGGGTTCTTTAATGGCATACCTATTTTCAAGATGTTTCTTGCTGTTCCAGTGATCTTATTTGAATAACCTCACAAGGTATTGGTGGAAAGATTTTTTTTCATTCTTCCATCTCTATCTGCCTTTTCTGACAAACTAGGAACTGTGGTATCAAAGTGTTGGGAACTTTTTAGGTTCTGTAGAGGACAGAAGAGAGTCCACATTTCCTCTGTAAATAGAGGTCCTGGAAAGTAAGAACAAAAGCAAGTTTACAATCCAAGTGAACTCCTTGTCTGTCTTTTTAGCAAGGAAAGTTGCCTGATCCAGCAGTCTCTGCTCTCCAGGACAGTTGTGTTATCACTTGCATGGCTGAACCTGCCTTGCCAGAGAGGCAGCAAAGCAATTCTCTTTCAGAAGCAAAGGGCATCGTCTGCAGCTGGAGGTGAAGTGTATTTCACTGCTCTGGCATTCTGGGTGAGTGCAAAAGGTGCTCTGGCTGATGGCCACAAACCTGTGCAGTTTCTTCTCTTCCTTTCAAGAGTTGTTTCAGTTTTAATTGCTTTTGTATTTGAGGTATAGACTCCAAGTCATATTTTTCCTTTTTTTTTTTTCCTAGCCTAGGACTCCTGTAAGATGTTTTACCCTGCCTGTGTTGACATTACCATGAATATTCTGGAAGTGGTACAGACAGAATAGTTCTGAGCATCAGATAACCAGATCCATGGGAAGAGTGTCGAGACACAAAGGCATGTGTTCTTCACTGGAGGTAATTTCTTTTTTCATTTTCTCATTTCTTTACCTGCCAATTCCAATTGTGTTGCAGCATGTTTGGAAAGACTTTTTACAAAATATGGCCCCAGCCCTGAAGTCAGAAATATGTGTGAACTTTCTGTCCACATGAGGATTCTTTTTATTCAGTGACTCTCTGCAATGCTATTGGGGTCCTTTCTCATGTGTCAGACTGCCATGGGTGAAATAGGGAACTTGTGAAGATGGCACATTTAATCTTCTTCTGCCTAAATTCTTTTGGGAAGGTTTCCAAACAGAATTCATAACAAGGAGTTGAGAAAAGTAGGTTGTTCCATCCTGAAAATAACTAGGGATTGCCAGCTGATTGAGGCTACAGAACAGGCACAAATGAAATTCACTGTTCTGTGCCTCTTTTTCCTTTGTTTGAGGATCACGTGAGGCAGGAAAAATATGTTCTCCTGCTCTGTTGGGGAATTCTTTAGAGGAGGGGAATTTTGCTGCAAAAAGAACATTCCTCTGAAGAATAGTTTGGTTGCTTTGACAGCAGAATATTGGTGGTGGAGACACAGCCTAGGGCTGATCTAAGCTGCAACTTGATTTCATTTGCCTGAAAAACTACCAGCTGAAAGAGCAGTTCCCTAGCTAGAAATTTAAAGAAACTGTGGAGAATGACTTCTGGAGGAAAATATAACATATTTAGAATGAAGAATAAACCCATATGAAAGAAAGAATGCTCTCTTTTCTCTCTTTCCCTACTGTTCCCACAAGGGACATATCTGTTCTTGGTTCAGCTTTTCTTCCCTCCATCACCTTCCCCCTTCACAGCTGCGTTCTCCAAAAGGTTTGTTGCTGCAGGATTACAAGGAGTTCCTATAAATCTCACACCTGCCATTCACCTGGGCTCTGCTGGTCTCACAAATTGCTGTGATTTAGGTACCTTGTCACAAGGTGTCCTGTGTGGCTGAGCCAGACCCTCCTCCCTTCCCCTGCTGAGCCCTTTCTGTGCTGTGCTGGGACAGTGCTCAGCACTGCTCTGCACAGGAGAAGCACCACAGGGAAAACTGCCTTTTTCTGCACATGGGCAATTAAATCTCACACCACCCCACCCATCCAAATGCACTCTGTTTTCTGAAATGAAATTCAGAAGTGTTGAGCAGACTGCATTAGCGAACCAGCAGATCTACATCAGCCCAAACTCGTTGATCAGACTGCAAAGGCTTCTGGCTAGTACACAACATAGGGCTGTTCCCTGGAACAGAGCCTTGGTTTGCCTTCCAATCAGATCAGAAAGCCAAGCCCTCTCTGTTTGTCACATCAAAAACCTACCTATAAAACCTTAGTTTATTGCAAAGTTTCATCAAGCATCTTATCTCACAATATAGAGTATTTCTTACTACCTACACACTTTTACTGGATACTTGAAAGTTATAGAACTCCTGTTTAGGCCTGAGAAAAGAGTAGACTTGGAAATAATGTCAATAAATATTTTCTTGTAGCAGCATGAGATAAGGTCATGCCAGGGAATAGACAATACAAAGATAATAAGCAGGCTGTTCTTTATCTCATTCAGAAGATATAAGAGCAGTTAAACTTTCTAGAGATTTTCTTATAAACCCCAGAAAATGCCACTAATCTCATAATGACTCACATAAAGATAATGTAGAAAGAAGTCTCCTAAAAAAAAAAAAGAAAAGGTAAACTCTCAGAGCAACAGACTGGAACTTCTATTTGGATTGAAATTGGAGTAATTCAACACTGAAGACCAAACTTTCTGCTGGCAAAATTCAATCTAAAATGCAGTGCAAAGTCCATCAGGTTCATTTGGAAGCTGTAAATTAATTCAGGTTTTCATACTGGGGGTGTGGAGGCAAAAACTTTCCAGAACAGGAACAGTGTTGCTGCAGCTATGTAAAACTCATGTGGTGTGTCTAACACTCCTTTGGATAAAGACTTAAAACACTGAAAACAAGGCCACAGGCAGAAGGATCAAATTCATTACAAGGAGAGACAGTGTGCAAATTCCTTTTTGAAAGGTAGTGCTGTCATCATTAGGGTCACACATGAGAAGATTATTTAGAGATTTTAGGTCCTGCTGAGACCAGGTCTTTGTAGCTGACCAGTGAGCAGAAACTCTGAATTAGAGAAGGGGAAATGATGATCTGCTCTGTGCTATTTAATGGGTTTGGAAAAGGTTTCACTCAAACAAATGCCTTGAGAGTTTTCAGATTCAAGCAAACATCAATCAGACACTTAAATTTGCCAACCAACAGTGCGAAATTCACCTCTAAAATACCTTCAATACTTGAATGAATATGTAGTCAGCTACTTTTGCTATTTGTATATTGTCTTTCTTCCATTTATTTTATTCCACTGGTCCTTGAAATTCCCTTTATCTTATTATGAAAGCTGACAGTACTAAGTAGCTTTATTAATTCTTTCCCCCTGGCTTTCTCAGTAGTTTCATCAGATATTTACTAGAAAACGAGCACAGATTGAAAGCTTTCTAATCCATATGATTCAGCTATCCCTGTCAGAAACACAAAACCTGACAAAATCTATGATTCTCTATGGAATCAACCTTGTTGAAATTCCAGGTCCTACTTTTGAGACCATTTGTACAAAATCCTGCTTCTCTGCTTGTGCAGTGAAGGATTTCAGGTGCTCATTTGAGGCCAAATGAGTGGCAGCCCTCCCTTCCTTGCCCTGGCTCATGCCAACCTCTTGGGTGGCCATCAAGTGCCCTGGCTGCTCCACACCACAAGGGATGCAAGCTGGCAGGAGAAAAATTGTTTCTCATAAATCACCTGATTGCTCCAACTGGAACCTAAGGGTAAAATTTGGAAGGCTACAGAGGGCAGAACAGGAAGAGACATTTACAAAGAGATGTGAAAAGGGCCATAACAAACCTAAACGTGGACATTTACACAAAAATTCTCCTGCGTGCAGACACAGTTAGAGACATATTTCCAGGGATTCACATACAGCAAACTACAGCAATGACATATGATGCTAATTTTGAAGAAATATGTTGTTCCAATCTCATCTTCCATAAAAGCAAAATCTTTTTGAACATCTCAGATTATCTGCATTCTTAGGTCTGAAGCTTAGTAAGTGAAATTTATGAGATTTTTGACTTCTGCTTGCTATATAAGTGACAGACTTCAGTGGTGCAAGGTACAAAGATGCAGAAATGCTTTTAATAATGAAAAGATAAGTTATTTCTGGGATAACTTGTTTTCCATGTGGCTTTGAGAATTTTCGAATTGCCTTTCATATAATTGCCAGGGAAGGCTGCAGGCTCTCCAGGGTGTCACCATTTTACTGGCTGGTTGGTTGTTCTCAGTTCTCTGCAAAAGTTGTGTGACAGAGCCAAACATAAGAGCAGAGGGAGAAAAAAGGTGGTACAAACTGATAGTGAAAGCAGCAATTAAAAAAAAAAAAATTGTAAGAGTTTTCATGCTCATCTCCACAGAGAATATACAAAACTGATGACAAAAACTGGAAGAAAATGCAGCAAAACCACAAAAATAAGCAACTTCCCAAATCATATTTGCTTGGCGTTGCATGTTTGATCATATTTTTCATCATCCTCATTTGTCATTACTAGGAAGAAACGAGCTCGTGTGACACCAGGGCAATGGGATATGGACTCAAATATGTATTGGGTATGGGGATGAGTCAGGTATTTTGCACTGTTGTTATGCCAAGAAGATCATATAAAGCTTAGAGGACCTTAGCACAGAAATGAGTGCAAAAGTTAGAAAAAAATCTGCAGTTATTTCAAAGTTTTTCCTGCAGTTGCCATTTGGAACTGAATGGCCATTGAGTTTGATTTTTAATTTAGCAATTTTGTTTTGAGTAGGAGCTTTCTTTCCTATTTCTACAGCAAAATTTTTTAATTTCTAATGATGCAGTTATGTGGGCACAAACTAGACCAACACATCAGGTTCTTTGCCAAACTCTGAGCCTGCTCACATTTCTTCAAAGAGAGCTCTGTTGCCCAGTGGAGGGAAAGCATTTCTATGTCTTAGACTCACAGTTTTGGACTTGTGGCCATGAAAGCTTTACCAAAAGTAGTTTACAGTTTGATTAATTCACAGAAAGGGGAAGCAGAATGCAATTTTATTGTATTTTTTTTCTATATGGCAGTTAGATTTAAACTCTGTATAAAAAAAATGTCCTTGTGATTTCTTTTGCTCTGTTTGTTTGTTTGCTCCAGAAGATGCACAGGACCAGTTGGAGTGCTGATGGTCTGGTATTGATCTGGAAGTCCTCATTCAGACAATCCATTCAGACACTGCCTTTCTGGTCTGCTAACCATTTCATCATGTTGGATTTCTTGATACCTGTTTGGAAAGAAGAGATATCTTTCCCTTTTGGAAGAGAAGTGAATTCTATGCATGTTTGCAGGTTTCTGCCAGCAAGAGAACCTTTTGAAAGTGAGTGAACAGGAGCTACACAAGCATGAAAATACACAGCATCATTTTTCTGCTCTCCATCCAAAGTTAATAACTTGTATCTAAACTTGGCCAGGTTTGTTCATCACTGCTACTGACCCCTGAGCAAATTTGCTTTGACAGGTGCTTTCAGGTGTCCTGAAAGTTTAAAAATTACCATAACTGTCCTTTGTTTAATATATCTGTCTTGTTGTATCTGCTTATATCTGTGGGTATTTATGTTTTGCCACAGCTTGGTAAAAAGAGCTGCTTTCAATTACAGCAGCAGAAAAAAACCCTCAGACTATGCTAAGTCCATGTTTGCCTGTCTGACCTCAGCAGTGAAGTCCCTGGTTCCTTTCCTTGAACTATTTTTTGGCATTCATTCCCTCCCCATCCCAGTCCAATTAATGTTTCAGTCCTCCTTTCTGTGTTTATTCTGTTCTTCGCTTCTCCTCCCTCTTCCATACCTGTGCCCAGATGATTGAATACTAAATTCTGTTATGCACTAAACTAATGTTTAATATTTTTACAGGCTTATCTCTCTTTTTAGTGCAATCATTACCATTTTCTCTGCTTCCTTTGTTCTCACCTTTCCACTTAACTTTTTTCTGTATCACCTCCCTTGTTCTCTTCTCAAATATCTCTTGAAATGAAAAGACTTTTGACTCCTTGGTGTAGCAAACCAACACATGTCCCTTTTCTGATCCAAGACCTGCACCCCAAAAGATTCCCTAGCTTGTCCTGCTGAGTCTGGAAAGTCTGTTCACAGATGAAAAGGTGAAGAGAGACAATGGTGCCATTTCTTTGCTGCTCTGTGATGGATTTACATAGAAATTTTGGTTTGCACATGCCTTACCAGGGAGGGAACAGCTCCAGCCATACAGGGATGACCTCCTCAATCCCTGAGTCTGGATTGAGGCAATTGCACACCTCATCCAGAACTGTCCCACCTTTCTTAGCTTTCATTTTCCTTCCAGGTGCATGCAGTGATCAATATCCTTTCACTGCATATGGTGCTCCTCAGAAGTGTAAATGCTAATGGTGCCATTTGGCAAGGTGAGCTACATCAGCTATATACAATGTAAGTGGAAATTGGAAATTGTTTAGGCTTTCAAATTTGTTTCATGCCATTAGATTTTCTCATGATTCATTTGTCATTCTAATTGGATTCTAACATGTACTTTACATTTCAAAACTTGAAATGATGAACACTGCATAACAAAGAATGCTTAAGAACAGGCAGCTCCCCAAGCTGTGTTTAATTTACACCAGATGAGTAAATGAGGAAGGTGAAGAGTCACTGAGTAACAAAGTGATGCTGCCTTAGAAATCCAGCAATTAATTGCAATGATAATAAGAAGAGTGATTAAGTTGATTCATTTAAATCCTCCAGCAGTGTTGTAATTGCTCAGTTGAGCAGGATGCTAAGGATGATTTTTACACTTGTCCTTCCAACTTTTTTCTAGATCTTTCACCTACTCTTCACTGACCTGACTTTGCACAGGATTACCTGAGGAGTAAACAGACAACTTTTTCTGCTGCAAACGGAGCAGAACAATAACTAATTGGTTCTCCTTCTGGAAAACAGAAGAAGAGCTGGAAGTCCATGTGAGAAGGCTCTTCTCATCCCTTCTTGGGAGCACACAGGTGTGTTCCTGGCTGTGGGAGCCTGGCTGACCACATCAACTTACAGCAAAGTTCTGTAGAGAGTCCTGAGGTCTCCATGGGCCTGAGCCTGGTGCCAGCCATGGGCAGCAGCTTTGTGTACCCTGGCAGATTTCAGACTTCATAGACTTTGTCTCCTTCTTAATGCGGTCATTGCAATTGAATAATCAAAGTGTAATTGCAATTGAAAACTCAAAGTGTATTTTATTCTAGTTCTCTGAGACCTTAAAACACAAATCATATGATCACAGTGGTATTTCATGCTTTATTTTGAAAAGAGATAATTGAATCATAAGCTGGTTTTTTTTTCAGCCAGCTAGGATATGGGCAGATTTGCACTGGTGCCTGCTAATAGCAGACTTCAGGGTGTGGATGAAGTTTGTTTCTATGGCTCAGGATGCTATGCCAGTGACCTCAACAACATCAGTTCATTCTTTCCCATTCTTTTATTCTGAATTGTAGAAGGCAAATCTTAGAAAACAATGTTCTGCTGCACTTCATGGATGTTAAAAGTACAGCACTGAAAAATCCAAGGGACATAGATCTTGTTTGGGATAGAAAACATACATCTGTAGCATCAACACTAACTGGGATTTGCTGGTGTATGTCTGAGATGTAGATAACTTCTGCAGTATTTAATTTCTTTCTTTGCTCTGTGACTTAGATGCCTTTTTTAGAAAGATTAAGAATATTGTTTTTCTACATCAGAAAAAGCTGAGCTGGAGGAGCTCAGCTTAGATAGTTGTAAAGAAAATTATTGCTGAGATATGAAAAGTAGGTCCATTTTTTTAACTTTTTGTTTTCTCTTCCCTGCCCAACCCATCTTTGTGTGAAAACCTTTTCATTGAAGAATCCAGCAAATATGGGTATGCTAAAGTCAGGGGTACATCAACATGCAGGCCTATTAAAAAAATTTTCTTTATTATCCATGATTTATTTTTACAACAAGGAATATTTAGCACTTCAAGCATGAATACATAAAAATTTACACAGGTGCTGCATGTTTTTAGACCAGATGGGCCTTTTAGACAAGAGACAAGAACATATTGGATACAGCAAAACAAATTTGCATTTTTAAATTTCCATTTTTTTTTCCTTTTTTTTTTTTTTTTTCCAGTGTGTTAATTCTCATGAATACATCAGCAGAGAGTTGTGCCTCTCTTTTCAAACCAAGTGTGATCCAGGCAGCAGATGTGCTGCTGTGCCCATGTTGCTGTGCCCAAGCAGTGCTCACCGAGCCTGTGGGTGGGTTGATATTTCCAAGGGAGCAGCTCCAGAGGCATCCAGGCCTTTCCCTGTCAGCTCTAACATGACAGAGGAGCAGCCATTTATGGTGGTGATTTGAATAACTCCACTCTTCATTCCCAGGAGCTGGAATGGGACTCTTGAGCAGCTCTCAGTGAGCAGCAGCTCATTCCCTGGGCTCATCTCAAATCGCTGACTCCAGAGTGAAGTGTTCCTGCTGCAGGTGATCAGAAAGAGCTGAGTCACTTAAAAAACAACAGTTCTGGTGGTATTAATCACAATTTGTATTGTAATGGTTTCCAGATGTAGGTTCATCATTGTGCACTGTATTATACAGACAGTCTGAAAAATCACAGTCATCTTCCACTTTGGAAGATGGGTTTCTGAATGGTCTTCACTCATTCCAAGGAACTCAGGATTTCTCAGGAATCCTGAAAAGTTTCCCTACATTTATAATGTTAAACCCCCCCCACCCCTTAATCCCAGCTGCAAAAATCTTTATTATAGGTAGGAGCAATGTAGTTTTGTTTTTTTCCAGAACATCATGTCTGCTTTCCTTGGTACTGTGGTTCCCTGATCAGCCAGCCTGCTGGTTACATGGCTATGTGTTGAGGGATTTTTTTCCAAGGAAAATATAAACATGAACCAGGCTAGAACATTTTTTTAGGTCTTAATTTGCCTTACAAGTAGTCAGCTCCTCATCAGAGAATGTGAAGAGCTTCATCTAAAAATAATTTAATTGAACAGATTTTTAGGAACACGTAATATATACCATGAGGAAGACAAATTTCATGAAGTGTTTTGTTTTGTCAGAAACTCATTTTTCCCTGACAAATGGATTTCAGGGGAAATTTTCCAGAAGGCCCTGCTCATTGATCTATGTAACTGGAGAAAAAATAAGAAGTCTAAACCAGGAGAAAAAAGGACATGAAAAATTTTGTCAGAGAAGTTAATCTGATGGCAGCTGGCAAGGAACATAGTTGGAATTCCTAGATCTCTTATTTCCAAGGAAAGCTTACACAGGCACTTAATGTTCTACAGCAGTCATGTCTGGTTTAGGCATTGCTGGACTCTGCAGCCTGTTTTAGCATCTCACTCATAATTTTAACTGGAGAAGCAACACCTGTGATCTTAACTTTGGTTTCTAAGAAGCATAAACCACAGTCAGGAGTTAAGCTGGGTAATACTTGACCTGGTGAGGCAATTCATTCAACCTGTTTAAAAAACCCAAAAACCCCAAACAAAACCAAATTTCTGCCAATCATTTTGACCAATCTTTGGCTCCCAAGTGAAGAAAGGTATACCTTGACATTTTAGATTGTTTTTAAAATCATCTGTATTTTGAGCCCTTTCATCCTGCTTATCTGCTCACCATTTAGTTTATTTTGCAAGAGGACACCTGCTGCTTGTTTCCAGCATGGAGACTCCTGCAGCACTGCTGTGCCATTGGGAACTAGACTCCAGTCTGATGAAATGAATCTAAAAAGAATGAGAGGCCCTCTTGATGTAGCAGGCATGTGATCACAGATTTGGAGAATGCTCTTGATATCTATTTGATCATATATGGGTTCTTTACACACTCTTAAAAAGTAAAAGCAGCAGCAGAGCTACTCAAAGGAGAACCCCATTAAGTCTGAGAATGGCTCAGACTTAATGAGATCTTATTTTCCTTATATAATGAAATCATCCCACCTCCTTTTATTTCCCCAGGAGCACTTGGGGAGGTTGTAACTCGGGGTGGTTGTTGCCTGTTGCCATGAAACACAGCTGTTTGCAAGGCAGAGAAGTCTCTGATGAAGGGATTTAATTGTCTTGGATATGGATGGGATGAAGCACACTGCTGCATGTCTCAGAAAGAGCTCTGTGTGTGTGTGTGTGTGTGTGTAGGAGGCTGCCTCAGTCATGTTAAATTCATATTAGGTAGCACTTCCAGAAATGACTGGAAAGTAGAGCTGTTGTTGATGCAAAAGGTCACAGACATTAATAGCCTGCAGAACAATTCCAGGGTGCAGAATTATTCACTGCTGTCAAAACACAAAGCAAAGAATAAAAAAGAACAAGGGAAAGAAAAGGTTTGAAACAATGGCATCTCTCTGTTATTACTGCTGTTATACTTTGGGTTTTTTAAAAACGCTCATCTTGGGAGGGGAACCAGGGTGTTAATTCTGAGCTGTTTTCCGCTTTCTTCTTTTAAACAGCAACAGGAAATGTGTCATTTTTTTGTGCTGCTTTTATTGCATTTAGAAGCTTTTGTGGAAATATTAACAGCAGTGAGTCTTGATGAAATGCATGTTCTTCTGACTGAGAATGGCCTTTAAAGGGAGTCCAGTCTTTTTTTTTTTTTTTTTCCAAGGGCTCTAGACTAAGACAGAAGAGGTGGAGGGTCAGAAAAGGGAAAGCATGGAAGGGAAGAGGAGGAAAGCAGCGAACAGGAAGGGAGGTTGTTGAAGATTCAGGCAAGAATATAGGCTGTTCCTTAGGATTGAAAACAAATTCCTCTATATTTCAGGCTGGTTGTCTACTTGTGGCAGAGGCACAGAAGGGAAAGGCATAGCTCTTGAAAGCCTTTACAGAAAAAAAGGAATGAAAAGCACCAAAAAAATCAAATGGTAAACTTGTGTGTGTGCTGTTCTCCCTCCCTCCCTCTCACCAAGACTCACAGCCCCTCTTATTTTCCTCAAAACCCCTTGCAGACAGTCAGGGGTTCCAAGCAGGAGACAGAAAATAACAAAACATCCGTGTTTATAGTCAGATCTATAGCTGGTAGGATTTGATAACCCAAGCTGGTAGCCAATGATCCTCTTCTATGTACACTGGCATTTATTATGCCAGCAAAGTCACAAATCAATCATTTTCACCCCTGCTGCTGACAGATCAGGTGTAGGCTTACAAGTGAAAATTGGGCAGATTAGGAGCTAGCTCTATTGTTCTGGTTACAAATCACAAAGTCTTTGACTTGCTGAGTAAATTAGGAACAGACATTTTTCTCTTTTTCCTTTGTGACTGAAAAAAATTGAATTACTGTTGTATTTATAGCCACCCTTTCCCTTAATCAAGAACCTTTCATAGGGACTTGCAATCAGATGCTGACACAAAAAAAACCAACCAAAAAACCAAAAAAAACCCCAAAGAACTCCTCCAAACTAAAATAGTTAAAATAGTATTGATAAGAAAATGCAATGGTTACTAATAGTTTAGCCAATGTTCCTCCTCTAAATATTGCCCAAGGGGTGTACATTAGTTTGTCCAAACTATTGACATAACACATGATCAAATAACTGTCACTCAATGAAAAGGGAAGGAGATGAAAATCCAGCCCAGGAAATCATTTTTCTTCTAAGGAAGAGAAAGCAAGAGTCTGTATTCCTGTTATGTGCCTGCTACTGTCCCATCCTGCCCTTTTCTTTCCTCTGGTCACTGGTAATCAAACCAGCCCGGGAATCTGAGACAGGCTTGAAGGGGAATATGATCCCATGCAAATGTTGTCAGTGTGCTTGCCTGACTCTGGTACCAGTTCATACCTTGCAAGGTGATGAAGAAGGCTGGAGAATTTGTATTTAGCTCCTGTTCCAGTGGCTGCTCTTTGCTGGAGCATTGGCTGCAGCTGTAGGTGTGGGTGTGTGGAAGTCTCAGATGGAGATGGTGATCATCTAAGGACCTAAGGAATGTTCAGGGGTGGCAGTAAATCATAACAAAAAGAGTTCAAAAAATCTGTTATCTCCATCATACTTCCACTAAATTTGATGTGGAGTACATAGAGAAAGATATAAAGGATCAAGCAATAGAGCAGTGCAGATTTTACCACTGCTGGCAGTTAAATCTATTTATGCAAAAAGATATAGAAATATTTCTATAGTTGCATTAATATTACAACCTATATTATAATATAGATTATTAGAATATAATAATCTATATTAATAGTAATTCAGCTGCCTCTGTAAGAATTCCAGTAACATTTTGGTTTTGTTTGTTTGTTGGGTTTTTGTTTGTTTTTGTTTTGTTTGGTTGGTTTTGGTTTTTTGTAGTACTTGAGGGCCGATTCTAAGGGACAGATGCTTTAGCAAACAGGCTGAGGTATCCCTGCTCAAATGTCAGCCATCCAAGTGCTGCACTTGGTGATATGTGAAAAGAATGTGAGCCCAGGCTCAGAGTGCACCAGAGGTTCCTTGGGATGGCAGGAATCTCATGCATTTGAAATGGTTCTACTTTAGCTATTGCCCAAAACGTTTGTAACTTTTTACTTAATATTTATCTGTCATTATGTCAGAAATCATCTCATAGCAGTCCTGGTGCCACCACTCCAAGCTCCAGACTCAGCAGTACCAAAATTCTGATGTGCTGTTTGCCTGATCTCAGAGAGAGTGGATAAAGAAGCCCTGAGGATGTGTAGGCACCACTCACCAGGAGCAATGGGGGTTGCAAAGGCTTTTTCTGCAGCAGAATTTCCTCTTCAGCATTTAAACAAAGGGGCAAGGAAACTGGTAAGATTCAAATGTACAGTTCAGCTGGGCTGCAAGCTTTCCTGGCAGTGCTTGTACTTGATTTGCTCACTCCATGAAGAAAAGTCACATTTTTTAAACAAAAAATCCTTAAGAAAATTCTGGTCCCCAGTTTTTTCATGCTAGTGTGCCATGAAGTTCAGAGAAAGGACTTGCATGTGACAGGAAAGGCTTTTGCATGTGTTATTGCATCCTGTCTTTCCTTGTTTCACAGAAACCACGAGTGTTAACAAAATTTGGAGAAGACAGAGTCTGACTGACTACATCCACTGTTTCCTTTCCTACTTTAGGTTGTCATGCAAGTATTTTGTGACAGTGCTTCTGAAAGACATATGGAGGGACAAGTCTTAGGTAACGTTTTTTATGTTTAAGTTTCATTGAAGTTTCAGCTTACTTGAGGTTGAAATTCACACTAAAGACAATCTGAGAAGAGACAAAGGCATCTGTTGCTTACTGTCAGTATTTCATTCTCATTCAAGTCATTGCAGGAACTCAGCTGACAACTTTGTGAGGTGTTGACACTGCTTGATAGTTCTTCATCACTGTGAGATTAATAGAGGGGAAATACTATAGTTTTTCTTCCCTCTGGCACTTTGAGCCAGCGTTTTTGTTTTTGGAAACATCAAATGCATCAGACTGAGCCACTGGTGCAAGTATTTTGGGAGCACCAGCTCTCCATGAGAGTGGCTTTGAGAAACAACATGGTTTGGAAATTGATCTATAACACGTTGATGTGTAACACCCCATCTGAGGCATGGCAGGGTTTGCACTGCTGGACAGGGACTTTGGTTCCCATGACAGACTCCTTTTGCAGCTGCTGTGCCCTGGCTCATTTTCAGGAGAGCATCCAGGGCTCTCCTGCTCGTGCTCCTTCCCTCACACACAACCTGCATGGCCTCACTCCTGCCTTATCCTGCAGAGACAGGAGCCAATGGCCAGGAGTTCCAAACGCCCTCCCTGCCATGCAGAACAGGGGCTTGGCAGATGGGAAATATCTTTCTGAGGCTGTCTTTGTGTGCAGGCGCTCTCTGAGACTCTGGAGACAGTAGAAGGCAGAAAATCTTTCAGCTGGTGCCATTTAATAATGAAAATACATTTCAACTCCTCATTTGCAGCCACATGGAGGGGCTGCCTTTTTCACTTGAATCTTCCAGAGAGGAAGAATAACTGCTGTTTTTGAAAGAGTTTTGCTACATGAGCTGTAACAAACTGACAGCACTATAAAGCTATTTATAGATCCATAGTTTCAGACCAGGATGCTCAATAAAGGCTGATGGAGTAGATTTGTTATGTGAATTTAAGTTAACTTATGTAAAGTTATTGTTTCTCTGGGAAATCTGGTTATATTTTCCTTTTTCTTAAGCAGTTTTTCCAAGCATTACTTTGACACCTGAATTACTTCTCCAGTGCTGTGGGAATGAGGAAGTGAGTGTCCTTAATGCTGCCATTGGCACTAAATGGGAAGTCACACACTGATAAACTAAGGGTGAAGAAAATGTCTTTGGAGAGTTCTGATCTTCAGTGGTGTGTATACATCCACTTTGTCTCTACTGCTTTCACACAGTGCCTGCTGACACACTCCAGTTACCTTCCCTGAGGTCAAGAAACATTGCTCTGGTTAATTTTGGGAATAATACCACTGAGAATTTTTACTGTTTTCCTCCTCTTTTTTTTTTTTTTTTTTTATTATGTGTCATGGATTGACACTTAGCTCATCTTCCTACTTCAGTGCTTTTGTTTGATCACTCCACAGTGTCCATCTCATTCAGCTGCCAAAATATGCCTGTTTGAAAACCTGCATCCCTCCTGTTCTCAAAATGAGGCACATTGGGCTTGCTTTGCTGCTGTCCTGGGAACAGCGTGGGGAAACACCTGCTGGCATGGCCTGTGACTGTGCAGGCATCCCTGTTCCCCACCAGGATGCTGCATGGCAGCGAGGGGATGAGCTGCTGCTGCTGGAACTGCCAGTGCACAGTGACTGCCTCCTGCATTCCACTCAGCTGCCTAACAGCTGCAGGATTTGCAGCTTGGGCATTTTGCACCGAAGGTTTTGCTCACAGGTACAGATATAAGGTCAGTTCTCTCAGGGAGAAACTTCTGTGGCTGGAAAAGTGGTAAAATATATTATCTTAAATGTCTAAACACTGGGCAATTTACTAATAATGAGATATATTTGATATATTGGCCCACAGGTTTTTCACACCCAAGGCTTGCTGTGAGTATTACAGTCCTTCCAATGTAGCAGTGCAGAGTAAGACATTATTTCTTTGAAATGTATAGATATAAAAGATAAAGGTCTTTTGGCAAAGGAATGCCATGATATTCAGCAAAGAGCTACAGCAAACCACTTACTCCACCACTGGAACATTGCAAATGTGTTTCTCAGCAGAGAAATGTGTCTTGGTAAACGAAATCTTTTGCCTGACACAGATGCAACACTGATTAAGAAACCAGAAAGCTTTATAGCTGTGTCTGTTTACACAACTCAGAGGGTCTTTTTTTTCACTGTTGATTCTTAAAAATTTAGAGACAACATGAAAAGTGTGTTGGGAGGAGCTGTAATGACAATGGATATTAAGGGAAAAATTCCTCTTTGAATGGGTTGTCAAGTATTGGAGCAGATGCTCAGGGGAGCAGTTGAGTCACCATCCCTGGAGGTGTTGAAAGATGTGTAGATGTGGCACTTAGGGACATGATTTAGGGATGGACTTGATGGCTTTAAGGGTAATTTTTAAGCTAAACAGTTCTAAGATTCTGTGACAAGAGTAACAACAATTGGGAAATTGTGCTGCACATCACATCTTTCTTTTGGTTACCAAGTAATTGGTTTTGCATAAAATGTTCACAGTGCTTGCCTGAAGTCTGTGTACAAACACAGGAAAAGTCCTTGGAAGGCTCACTGGAAGGGCAATTTGGATATTTTGTTGGTACTAAAACCCTCCTGATAGTTTATATGGTCATTCAAAAGGATACCTTCTAACAGGAAAAACCTTTGCACAAGGGAAAAATCAGTCTAAAACATGCTAAAACCTGAACTGTAGCGGGGGGGGGGGGGGGGGGGGGGGGGGCAATGACAGAAAGATTTGTTTTGACCATTCAAATAAAATATTTGTATCTGGCTTTGTATAATTTCAGGCATTCCAAATTTTCCTTTTTAAAAATACTACCAATTGCTACAAAGGAGGTTTAGTTCCTTGCAACAGGATAAATGTATGAATAGTTATGTGAGGCTCCCTGAGTCCAGACAGATGACAGGGCAGCCTCCTGGGTGAGAGTGTGCAGTGCTCTTGGATAAATGAAGTTGTGGGTAGCCAGCAATAAAAACTGGCAGATTTACATTCTTTCGAGCACTCAAGCAGTCACCAGGGAATATGTCCAGCTTAAAGCATTTCAAAATTCATGAGCCAGAATTCCAAACTCATTGAGGAGTTTGTGCAAATAATGATTAGGAAAAAAGCTGTGAATCTTTGCTTTCTGATACTTTAAACTATATATAACTGCATTTTGTTGTGAGGCTCACATTTCTCACATGAACACCCCATTCCACCAAAACAAGATTGGAAAATATGAGTGCTCATGGTGAAACTCATGACGAAATATTGCTGTTCCTCTCCAACACTTATTGGGAAGAAATTACCTGCTGTTTTGGATGTCTAAACTCTGGGTAAAAAACCTCCAGTTTTTGCAGTGTGGCTTACTCCAATCAGTAAGACACTCATGTTTTCCACCTTCACTTCAAGTTTCTCTACAGTCTTCAGCTCCCAGCCAGGGGTTGGAGGTGCCACTGTTGCATTTGACCAAGACAAGTGCAGACATTTCTGTTCTGATCTTGCCACTGGCTTTTCAGCCAAAATCTACCAGAAGTCATTTGTGATTTCTCCCCAAGCATTCAGCAACTGCAGCTGTTTCCATCCACCTGTACAGCTCTGTTAAGTTAGGGAGCTGCAGAAGCTGAACCTTGCAGTGCTGCTTGTTACAAGCTGTGATGTGGCATGTTACTCTTTTACTGAAAGGTCAGATTTTGAGGTCCTTATTTAGAAAAGTTAAATAAAAAAGGCCTCCCTAGTAAGAGCGTAGGTTTAGTTTTTGTTTTATCACAAAAAGGGATATTGTTGAAGTAAAAGCACCTGAAATTAATGAAATGAAGGGCTTAAGGTCATGATTCTATTTTCCTCATTTAGAACAAAAGTAGCAAAATTGCCAAACAGACCAAGAAGGATTCCTTTGCAACCACCACAGCATGGGCTGTGCCTGGCAGAGGGACTGCATGTTCATCTGCCTTTCCAGCTCTGCCCAAGGAAGCTGTCTGTCCCTCATGCTGGATCTGTCATTTAATACTGTTTAAAACCATAGGACATAATGTAATTTTGTACTATTAAGCAGCAGCAGACAGAAAATGAAAGAAAAAACTGTCTGTCTCTAACTTCTTAGAACAATCACATTTTTGTGGCAGATATTCTCTGTATTTCTCTTTCTCTCTTGATTTTCAGAATATTTATGTACATGGAAGGAGACCTCTGTTTCCTGAGAGATCATCCCTCCCTGCTGCTTATACCCCGTTTGATGTCATGATCTTGGTTGCTGTGGAAATGATTAAGCTGTCATCAACAGATTCAGATGGGGAATAAGCTCTGGGAGAAGATGACACAACATTCCTTCTTTTATGCAAATGTGTGCAGTTAAGAATGGCAAACAAACAAACAAGCAAAATATAGAGGCAAACACTTTTGCCTACCAATTCACTATTTAGACTGAGCAGACTGATTTAAATGAGCCATTTTTCCCAGAGGGTGTCAAATGGTGCCTAGAAAATGTCACCCACTGCTGTGGAAGTGGCAGAAGGGAGTTAGAGGCCAGTGAATGCATTCTCATCTCTTTGGCTTGAAAGGGTACAAATTCCAAAATAGTTGCCAGAACCCCTTTTGTCCTGAGCTTTAAGCAGCTCGTGACAGGTGCAATAAGTTGGACAGGTAAGAGTAGCACATTTTTTTGTGAGTGCAAACAAATATGCAGCAGGCAGAGCACCAGAACTGTGTTCTTTGCCCTTAAATAGCCTCCCAGGGCTGTGTTAAGCTCAGCAAGTCACAGTGGGAAAAGTGATGCTCCTAAACATTAGATGAGGTTATGTTGACTCAGGAAAATGAAATGCCTCCCAGAAGTATCTTTGGATTTAATTAATATGTGTTCAGAGTAGATGGCTATTCTCCAAAGAGGACTGGTGTTAACCACCACCTGATTGCATCTGGAATTGCACAGGGGATTTTTCGGTGGCTGGTGCATATAAATGGGGAGCAGGTCACCTAGGTTGTGTATTTGTAGTTGTAATTAGAAAGACAAACAGTGTGGGAAGGGAAAGTCAACAATGATCCTGATAATTAGTTTAATACTGCTGTGCACATCTGCTGTGCTCTTGGAAGCAATGCCCCTGTCTCAGTGGTGGGTGTAAATACCTTACACTAAGTCAAACCCAGCTACTATGGGCTTGGCAGCACTAATGTCTCAAACATGGTCTATATTCAGAAAAGGGTCAGAAAATGCTCAAGAAGAAGCAAACTAGGCTTGTTTTCTCTCCTACAATTTTGGGGCTTTTTTTTTTCCCAGGATCTCCTGGATATAAAGCTCAAAGCCTTTAGCTGCTCTTTACCTGCAGCTAAAATGATAAACAGCATAAGGAAAAGTTGATATGTGACTAAGATAGTCTTATGCAGACATCAATAGAACATTATAAGGCATCAGGGTTATAAGATTAAGGCTGATACCAGGAAAAATCTTCCTTGAACTTTTAAAATAATTCCTGATGCTTCCAGAAATGTGTTGAGGGAATTTCTACTCAAGAAATATGTGCTGTTTCTTTATTCTTTCTGATGGCAACTTCTCAGAGAGGGCATGCCCTGAGACATGATTTGAATCAGGGATTTCACTCTCTTTGGATGATGCTGTAAAACAGTACAGATAATTAATTTTGGGTGTCATTTTTGTTTCCTGTTTCTGGTGCTATTTGGGGACCTCTTGGGGTGTTTGGGTCCCAGGTCTTAAATACCCATCTACATCTTTGAACACTTTTTTGAAGCACCTCCACAGTAACTTTTTAAAGTAGCAAAATGTTGTGTCGTAGGGTGAAAATAAGCACATGCACAAAGGGGAGGGGGTGAAATTAAATGTCATACTGCGTTATTGCTACCATTTCTAATTCAAAAAAACACAGGATTGTCATATTTAAACTTCTCATTAAATAGCAAGGCAAAACAAACTTTCCTTTTCTCTGTTTTTGATGAGGGCTGAAAATTGATTTAATCTTGGATCTATTCAAAAGTGCAAAGCTCTATCTGCCTTCTTGTTTTATGCTATACAGTCTTTGCTCTTGTAAGTTTTACAGCTGTGTAAGTCCACTGACTTCAGGGGAATTCTTATTTACAGCAAGTGCAAGAGAGGCAGCAAAGTCATTTGCAGTGGTCTGTGAGAAACCCAAAGAGTACAGTGTGGGCTTCTCCTCAGGACCCGATGTTATTCCATTAGGAATATCACAGGGATTTGTTACATGGCCTCCTTGTTCCCACTGCCTTTTACATGCCATACTGCAGCTCCTGGTTTAGCAGTGGGACACACAGCACTTCCTGAGGCATCCTGGAGAGCAAGGAGTTATCACAGGCAGGCCAGTGAAGGAGAACAAGGAGAGGCTTGGTCCCTTGGCAAAGCTACAAAGTGCCTTATGTTTTAATGATAGATGCTGTCAAACACTGCACAGATATGCCTCAGAATTAATATATTAGCAGCTAGCACAAAAGGTCCTTATCCGTGACTAGAAATAATGCAAATATTGATAGCAATTACTCATGGGACTTTCAGTGTAGTTTCTCCTTACCCTTGTATCCTTTTTTCCTTTTCTTTCTTTATGGAGATTTTTTTTTTTTCACAATGTCATTTCTTTAAAAAATCAGTGGTTTCCATGATCAGTCATAGCACTTGGAAGTTTTATCTTCATCATCCTTTAGTATGCTGGTTTAGTTCTTGAGGGCATCAAGACTGCCCTATGTAATGAATGCCTCATGTGTTTTAGAAACTTTTTAATAGCTGAGTCCAGAAGCAGAAGTTCACAAACTGGCAGAGAGAATGTCACAGCAATGGTCCCATCCAAGGGGCTGAGGGCTTGTGGGTCAGTTCTGATGGAGTGACTTGAGCAAAGTGAGGTTCTTTGGGAGGTTGCACACTTCTCATATTCCTCTCCTGCTTAATGTAGGAGAGAGTGCTACAAAAAGTAGGACAAAAGTGCTACTGACACGTAATTCTATGGAGAGTCCATGGCCATGGGTCACTTAACCACCTGTCAACACCTTGCCAAATAGCATGGGGAGTATTTATTGTTTTACACCTGTGGGAGAGCTCAGGAAATGCTCATTTTTTTTCAGAGGGTGCATGTTCCCAAGGAAAAACATTTGCAGTTTCAAATCCTCTGTAGCAATTACTGTTGAAGTGCCCAGGCCTCTGAACGTGGCTTTGGTTGGTTGGCAGTTTTTAAGTGCCTCAGCACCCCTGTTCATGGAGTGAGCATGGTTCAGATGGCAGCACTGTCCACAGCCCATAAATCTAGTGCATCTTCTTCCTGCTTTTTGCAGCATAGGAGAGGTTTGATGGATTGCCTTTGGTTCAGGCAGTAAACATATCTCATTAAAATCAGTCTCCTGAATCTAATGTTTGTCTAATAGATTGCTTCCCTCACAACTCAACATATTTAGCTCCTAGTAAAGAGTTCAGGCCTCTTGAGAGGACTCCCTGTCATTTGGCATCTTCTTAGCGTGAATTAGAAACACAGACCTTACAGGAACACTTCCTGTGTATTGGAGCAGTTTGGTCAGAAGTTATTCATGCCCTGAAATGGGAGGTTTAATCAGGTTTCCTTGTTCTGAGAATCAGACTGAAGAGATAAAAAGCTTATCCGTTTTCCCTTGCTGCATCCTTGCATTCCTGTGCACTCTGTTCCATGTGGGTTGCCCTTGGTTTTCCTGCTCCAGAGGCAAAGCCTTGCAGCAAACACCCACAGGAGGAGCCGTGTCCCAGCTCTGCTGCAGCCCTGCAGGCAAGCAGCTGGCACAGAGCCCCTGCTCCTCTTCCTCTGCCCCTCCCTTGCTGGGAAAATACCCATTGGAATCCACGCCTGGCAGAGAGCTGGTGCTACCCCTGGACTACAAAAACCTTGGGAAAGGGAGGTGGTTTGCTAAAATACAGCCTGGAGGCAGATAGGGGTTTTGACAAGATGTAAAATTGTTTGACATCTTGGCTGGGGCTGAGGGACCTTTAGCAGCACAGCTCTGGGGACTGGCAGAGCTCAGCTGTGTCTCAGCCTGGTTCTACCATTCCTTCCAGGTAAGGAAATAAATGTTCTCAGGTGAGGGACTGGCAATTCAGTGGTGAATCCAAGAGACAGAGACATCTAGGAGCACTGTTCTCTCTGCTGCACTCAGAGCTCAGCTCCCATCATCCCGGGCAGCTCCTACTGCTCCAGGCTTTGAAAGTGTTGCTTGTTTGTTTATTTGTTTGAAGACAAATCTAAAAGATGTAATCACCATACTGGGTCTCTGTTTTAAGCACCAGCAGAGAGGAGCTGATTACACCAATCCCCCTCAACATATGGAGCTTACAAGACAGGTAAAAAATTATCAAGGATTTTTTTATCAGAACAAAGTAAATTCCCTCCCTTCAATTTCTTCATTAAAGCAATGTTTTTCTTTCCTGGTTTACTCAGGTTTACTCTGTGCTCATGTACTGTTTATCTAGATTTCATCTCCACAGGGCTACCTTGCTGTTCTGTAAATACAACTATGTGTAGCAAAGGAAAAATTCATCCTGAGATGCAATGTTTTGAAGACTGAATCATTACAGCTTCCATGTGTTCAGTGTAACATCCTAGCCCCATCAGTGCTGTGTATGCTCCATTCCAGGCAGCAGCTCAAACAGAAAATAAATTATTCAGACTGAAAGTCAGAGGACAGTAAGTTTCCAGAGTTGTCAGAAGTTGATTACTCATTGATGCCTTTGTAGAGGCAGAATTCTGTTTTCATGTAAACACTGTCTCCTTCAGAGTCCTGGGAGCTTTAGTAGCTCACCCTCTTCCAGATGAAAAACAAGGCACTTCGTTTCTGATTTTCTGGTTTCCATATGTAATAAAGAAAATAGAAAGAGTGATATTAAAGAGAAATAAGATAAAAACCACAGAGGATTTCAGTACAAAAAAAGAGAAAAAGTTAACATGAAGCTCCAGATGTGTGTTTGTCGATTAAGCAGCAAATATCTCAAGAGCCAGGAATTCATTGTTTATGTACAGATGCAGAAATACTGAGACAAAAATCAAGAGATTGGAGATTGCTTAGCAAACACCTTGCACCAGGTTCAGCTCCAGTCAGTGGATTTGGCGTTCTTGGGACCTCTTTTGTTTTCAGGATTTGCTGACTTTTTTAGCTGTTATTCCACAGAACTCTGCTGCATGAGCAGCGTGAAGGGGGCCATATGGGTGTGCAGGTGTGTTTACACAGCAGTTTTATTATTAAGGAGAGATTTGTGTGGCTGCAGTGGCACAATTCCAACCAGCTCCCAGCTGATTCCACACTCCTTTCCCTGGGGGCCTGAAGGATGCAGTGGGGTTCTGAAGCCCCACAGAACAGTTGTGGTTTCTCTCCTTTCCCCTCACTGATGCTGCAACTTTGATCGAGTTGCACTCGAGTTTCATTGAGTGCCAGAGAGATCTCTGACAAGCAGTGGAAAGCAGAGGAGCTCCAGAGGTCCTCACAGAAATCATTCAGATCCATATACTATGGCCGAGTTTATTCTGGGTCTGGTTTCCCTGTCTGAATGATACATGGATAAGTAAAAAGTATCTCTCTAGAACCCAGTTTGTTCAAGCAAAGTCTGAGATAATGCTGTTCTCCCCCAGAAAGCAACTTGAGAAAAAGAAACAACCAACCAAACCACACCCTTAAAATAAGCTGATTTTTTTTATGCCTTGATTTGCAACACCTTCTTTCCCAGTTTTTTATAAATACTTTATTAAACACACATATATTTACTTACAGTTATCCATTTTTCTAATTACTTTGCAAAATAAGAATCTTTCTTTACAAGAATACTCTTTGTAAGAATAAGAATCATAATTATAGATGCTGACTAGAACCTTATTCAAAAGCTTGAAAGCAGTCTCTGAATTATATAGAAATCCCTCTATAAGAGTTAAGAGGACCAGATGAGATGTGAAGACACACCTAACATCTGAAAACAAGATATTTGACCTAATCCATGTGTGACTTGTCCCTCTAAAATTACTCCCCTGCCATAGAAGATGAGGTTCCACAGAAAGCATCTACAGGTTAGATCTTTGTCCCTTGAAATAATTCACACATGACCATCCAGATTCTTCGAGGAGACCAGTCAAAACAACCTATTATCTCACTTCTCCCAGAAATTCCTTCCCCTGCGCTGATTGATGGGGTGTTCCCTCCCACTGCCTGTAGTTTTACTGCATGAGCACTAACATAAAATCTAAATCCTGCTGCGAGGATAAGTTGTGGCAAGGACAGGCAGGTGCACATCATCCCCAGCAAGCTCAGCACAAACAGCTTGATAAAGGCTGCTCACCATAGCATTGATATTCTGGCAAAACAGCTATCTGTGCCACAGTACCAAGGCAAAGTCTTTTATGAATGAGATCTATCTGTAAGGCCCTGCACAGAGAGGCCTCCCTGTAGCTCTTCTGTGCACAGAGATTTATGAGTGCAGATTTGTGACTATTGATTTACTGCAGCCTTTTGGTCCCAGGCTGTGATCCCATTAGCTCTCAGAAAGGCAGGAGTGAGGCCGTGCTGCCAACTGCATGTGGGGCTTTAAACCAGCTCTCTCCACTGCAGGCAAGTGCATGGGGATGACACAGCAGATGGAGATGTCTTCATCCCCATGCTGAGCAAATAAGTGCAAGATTGTCATGGAGTAGATTTACAAAGAGAGATGAAAGTGGTTGATACCTACAGTCGCTATGTATTCTGGGAAAAAAAGGAAACAAAACAACAAAAGACAAAACAAAAAAAAAACCCACAAAAAACCTGTTTCATACTCAAGACACAGAAGAGAAGTTCTGCCTAAGAAAAATATCCATTTCAGTACAAGTGAAGTTTCCTGCTTGCTGTGTTGCAGGATAAAGCTGAATAGCTACTCTGACTCAAGTGAATAAATCTCAGGCCATAATTACACAGAATTACTAGCCATGGGCACTACAGCAGGTCGGGGTAAGGAATGGAAAAAAGAAGTCCAAGTTAAACTACAAATGCTTATGGGCACACTCCATTTTGTAACTTGAAAGATAGGTAGAGACCAAGCTGTGTTGAGAACTAATGCTTAGTTACCCAACTCAGAGCAGTGCTGTAATCCTTCTCCTGCAAGGAAAGTAAGTGCTGCATTATGAGGAGACTAAAAGTCATTCAGAGACATCCTGCTTGAATCATGCAGCAGCAGATGACACATTTAGTCAAACTCCCTGAAACTCATCTCATCACTCCTTCAAATAGCAAGGTTTAGACCTCTGTCTGCTAAGTGACTCAGCATTTTTTAGAATGAAAGAGGTTGTAGGAAGGTAACTAAAATCAATTCCCCAGGAACACCCCCTTACAAGACACCTAGCAGCTTTCTGTGACAAGAACAACTTAACCTTGAGCAGCACACGTTTTGTTTGTGACATTAGAACTGCAGAAGCATTTCTGGTTTGCCTTCCAAGAAGGAAGCAGGTCTGACAGACATTTATCAGACATTTATAAGACTTTCAGCTACCTGACAAAGAATACACAAATTGACCAAGTTCAGCTCATTGAATTTTACCCACAGGTAAAATTATTCAGATATTATTTATAGCTTATGTGTATAATTCTATAATCATGCAGGTTTTCAGGTATGACTGGCTATCACTGTTTGTTCAGCTTCCATTCTTCCTTTCATCACGTATCTGATACAGGGCAGTTGTAAGACAATGCACATCTGGTACTTTACATACAGGGACACATTCTCACAAGTATAAATTGGCATAGGATCTCATTTGAGAGCTCCCATGAATGCAGGCAAGCTGGAAAACTGGCCTAGAGCCTCCAAAGCAATTTAAGTACAGGAGGGTTCTTGGAAATGAAAGGTGGTTTCCAGAGAAAATAAAGTTTTTTCTTGCATACTAGAGCACAGCAAGCTCTAAATTAATTATGTCCTTTATTCCCTGGGATTTAATAGTTCCTTAACTCACCTCTTTAATATTTATAGGTACCCTCTCAGCCACAGTGGGAACTTGTGAGCACTGGCAATGAAGCAGTGGTAATCTACAGAGCAGCAAAAAGTCAGTGAGGTTGCATTTGAATCTTTTGCAGGTCCATCTGCTTCAACACTAAATAAAAAGAACTAGATTATCTTTGTATTCTGTGGGATTTGGCAGTTGTTTATTCTTTGTCTGTAAGGCACTATTAATAACCAATTGACCTACATTAATATTTCCTGAGTATTTTTTGGTCTTTAAGAAGAGTTTCTGTGTTTCCCCTCTTCTTTTAATCCAGCATCCACCCCCAGCTTTCCATCAACTCTTAGAAAGGAAGAGTCACAAGAAAATAAAGCAGAAGGGGGGAAAAATAGAGACTGATTAGGCCAAGAAGTTCCACAGACTTCTCCCTGCCTGGGCAAAGACAGATGGTAGAATTTCAGAGTATCAGCTTTGGGTCACAAAGATGGATATAGAGGCCTGGAATAGCTGAAGGTAAAGAATATGAGGAATATTTCTTGGAGAAGACACTGCTTGGTAGCCTATGGATTTCTCTGATAATCACTGTCAGAAAACCATGCTGTAGTAATCAGCTACAAATCCCTGGTCCAAGACTGGGAAACCAGGCACTTAATCATCAGCAAAAACAAGTTTCCTGCCCAGCTAGGAAAGCACCCACCCTCCTGTGCAAGTTGTTCTTTGCATCTTCCTGCCAACCCTGCTAATTACCAGCTAGAGCAGACCATGCCAGTGGGGCATGTACAGCAATTACCAGAGGTTGGGCTCCTCTGAGTTTCCTATTACCAAGGACCCTGCCTTTCTTCCTTTATTTCATCCTACCTAACCACCCTGCTCTAATTTATAGCTTTGCAGTAGCAACACTGTAGTTAAAACTGAAATGGCACTTCCACACTGAACCTCTATTTTATTCCTTTCATTTGAGTTCATTACTTCAGTTACCATAAAAAAAAAGGGCTTTCTGGCAATCTCTATCCTCTGCCTCCTCCTCAGCAAAAAATATTTGTCATTCCCCAAGGACACAGAATGGCTGATCTTGTGCTCTTTCCTTTAGAGCCTGAAGATTTGTCTTTAGTGACAGCTTCTGGAGTAAAACCCCACAAGGATAGTGCTGCACTGTCTGCCTAGGAGAGAATTTGAGTTTTCAAAGAATGTAAAAGAACATGCACTTGCCATATATACAAAGAAGAAGGAAAGAGGAGGGGCTTTGACCTCTGCCCTGAGAGCACTTCACTTCTCTGCTTCTATTTGGAGGTTTCTTTGTTCCCCAGAGGACCTGTCTGCAAATTTTACAAGAGATATGCATCAAAAGTCAGCATGTATGACAGTAACTTGAGAAGTCTCACAGCCAACAATCTTGGACTGCACTCGCTGTGTGCAGGCTGCTCAGAGGGCAGCAGGGCACCCCAGTCACACCAAAGAGAAAGCAAAACAAATCTAAGAGCTGCAAGCTCCTCCAGTCCATTCATCCATTTGATTAAAGAGCACTGAAGGACAAAGGCAAGGCAGAGCAAGCTTTATTTTTCTAAAACCCCATGGCCTGTCATGAGGTATGTGGGAGCAATAAAGCAAGGGCTGTGGAAACTTCACCAAGAATTGCCCCACCACGAGTTGTGGTGATGGGAATTTGTCAATTTTATTAAGAGGTTTTGTTTTTCATCAGCATTGAATCCTGTTTCATAGCTTCCCCAGTAGCATTTTAGATACCAAACCCACATTTTTTATTAACCTGATTTCCAAAAGTGAACAGAAGCTTACTTGGAGTGAACAATCCATAAAATTATTCCTCACATTTGTGTGCATGCAGATATACATGAAATACTGCAAACTATCCTGCCCAGTGGAGAAAAAAACTACTGCATTCAAATTAAAAATAAATAATAAAAAAATAGGCAGAAAATGCCAGCCCTTCAAATATTTCCCAAAGTTGATTTTTTTTGTTTGTTTTGGTTTTTTTGGGTTTTTTTCTTTAATATGAAGCAAGAAGAGGTGTAAATCTTGGGGTCAAACCCTACTGGTGAATACAAGGCATTCATCCAGTGGTGACCCCACAAACTAGTAGGTAAAACAGCTCTTTCCTTTCCCAGACTCCATTTCACATGCTTGTAGGACTAAAAAAAATTCTGCTTCTCAGTGTTAGCTGATTATCTCCATCACTGATTTTGAATTATCCTCTGATGCATCTGGTAATGGCCATCCTGTGGGATAGAATGCCAGATTATACTGGATATCGGGAAAATGAAGCCATTGTAAAGAAACAGAAATACCATGAAAGCTTTTTGGTAGGGCTTGGCTCACACATGCTTTTTCAGAGTGTGAGGGAAAAACAACAACCTGTTCTACCAATTATTCCTGCCCACTCCTCCTCCTACTTTAACTTTCATTTTTGACAATTTAGAATCTCATTGTTATACAACTGGCTTAAGCAGATAAAAATGGGTCAGATAAGAGTATTTTAAAATTTGCTGACTACTCCATCCATTCAATGAGTGCTGTGAATAAAATGGTTATATTATGTCAAAATCAATAAAAATGACAGCATAATGTAAAGGCCCATTAATGACTTAAATTATAGATTATGCTTTGCAACTCTGATCTGGTGCCTTTGGGACTCCTTTTTCTTGCTGTTCTTGTGATTTCAAAGGGCAAAAGTAAACAGGAATGCAATTATGTAAATCAGATATTTTGCAGTCAGCTTCCCAGACTATGTCCACCCCATATGATGGAACCTCTGGCATCTCTGAATTAAAAGGAGACACTGCTTTTCTTCAGCTTTAGTAGGGTGTACAAGGCAGCTTTAATCAACTCTGTCTTTTGGCTGAAAGAATGGAAGGGGGACATTGATCTTCCTATCTTCTTCAGTAGAGAAAATAATCTATGCCAGGGACTTGATTAAAACACATTTCAATCAACAGCAAGTTCTGTGAAGTTGAAGAAATATTTCAGAGCATATTTTTAGGATCTTTTTTAAAAATACCCTTCTCTTACAAATAAATGGGAAAACCCACCCCCCTCAAAACTCTTCTTTCCACTACACCCTAAGGAAAGTTTCTGAGATGTGTAGGTTGGGTAAGACACAGGAGAAGCAGCAGCTCTCTCGCTGCTGTCTGTCCTGATGGTGGCTGTGACATTGCAGTGACAGGAACATTCTGTCAACCCAGAATCTTCTGCAGTTCAGAGGGGTCTGGGTTTTGTTCTAAAGCAGGTTGTAACAACTGGAAGAAAGAGGCAGTCTCAGAAACTATTAAAAACCTGCAGAGGAACATCCATCAAGGAAAAAAAAAAAAGCACCATTTATGTCCCTTAGTGAAATGACCACAAAATATCCCTAATTCTAGTGAGAATCTATTACTTCTGCTACTAGAATGGCTCAATCACAGATTAGTTTCTTGCTGATAGAAGCAGAACACAACAGCAAAAACAGTAGAAAAACAAAACCACTTTTGATCAGATTCCCTGCAAGTGGTATCTTTGCCAGGTAAGAATCAGCATAAAACAGTCCCATTTACTGAATGCAATTGGCCTGCAATAAAAGGTTTTTCAGCTCCAAGAGAATATTAAGGTTCTCACACCCCTGAGTGTCTAAACTGCATCTTCACTAGAAAGCACAATACTAATTTACTTCTGCTGCAAGATACAGAGAAGGGATCAGAAGTAAAGAAATAATGTGGAAAATTAAGAAAAGAAAAATAGGGAGAATTCTATCTGTACCTTGAGATAGCAAAGATTTATTAACTATCTATGAGAGGAACTCAACACCATCCTGAAACTTATGACATCTGAAGATGCAAAGGTCCTTGGGAAAAAAGGGAAACCCACTGTTGGCAAACACCAGGCTGCCAGCTGGGCAGCACCAGGCACTTCAGGTGTTTAACAAGCCCTCCTGCAGCAGACAGGGCATTGTAGCTACAGGTAGGGAACTTTTGTATCATGTCAGTCCTGGAGCTCTACTGCCCAGGAGTTTTATTAACTGCTTTGCTAACAGATTTCAACACTCTCCTGGAGGACACCACATTTATGGACAAGTTTCTCTCACTTCAGATTTGACTTGATCTGTTCATACTTACAAGCTCCTTTTATTCCCATCTCTGCACTGCAGCCCACTGTTGCTAAATTACCAAGGTAACAAGATCCTTTAATATTCACAGTTTTACACCAGTTGTTACAGTCTGCTTTTCATTCCTGCTGTCAGTCTCTTGGCTTTCTCACTAACACTCCTATTTCCATCTTCCCTCCTATAGCAAATAATTTTTTTTTAAATATCAAACAGGAAAAAAAAAAAAGGCAAGAAAAGTTCTATCATCCACCCAGAAAAAGCCTCAGATGATTTGTAGTGTTAATACAAGAATCCAAGAGGTGTAGCTAAGAGTGTTATTTAATAAGGGATTCCCTATCCAGCTTCAAAGGCAGAGGTAGCAATGCTTGATGGCTGAAGAAACCAGACCCCAATGTTTTGATAACATTTTTGTCGTTCAATGTCCTGAAGAACAAGTCTCAAAGGTGACTGCAGCCCACCAGAGCCCCTCCCTGCCCAGTCAAAGCCCCTTCCTGCTGAAACAGCTCCAGGCAAGGAGAATTAGCTCAGACCAAGCTGTCACCTAAACCTCCATGGGCACCCACTGACTCAGACTCCTGCTGCTTGGCTGAATTTTACATCTGTTTCCAAGGATCTCTACCAATAGGAGGGACACAGACCCACTAGAAAATTCATGTGTTGGCTCTAGTAAACAATCATGTTCAAAGTGATTTAGTTATGTGAGACAAGAGGGCTGTCACACCCAGGGTGTTCCTTCCCTGCCTTTGGGTGGGAGCAAAGGAAGGAGGGGAGTGCTTGCTCAGAGAAGAAACCTCAGACTCTCCTAAGGAAACAATCCTGCAGGACTGGAGCAAACTCTTTGCTTAGTACTGGTTTTGTTAATGTAATGGCAGCACAGTCTGGGAGATCCCCTGACAAGAGCTGCTACAGAGCTCACAAAGGCGCTTTCCATGAAGGGAAAAAAGGAAAAGGAAAGAAAGACAACTCCTTGTCTGAAACCAAAGGCCCTTTCTGATCCTTTGATCAAAGGCCTCACACTTTTCAGTTGAAACCCCTGGTAAAACAACACCAAATATCAAGAAAAGAATAGGAAAACGGTATCTACAGCTTTTCACTGAATATGAAGTTTAAAATAAATCATTCTAGCCCTTTCCCTTCCTTGCCAATACCATTTATAATGCTAATGTGTCCCTGTTTCCTGAGCGAGTTCTTTAAGGGGGAAAAACAAGGAATGTACACATTCAAGTAATAGGATGCCTTTGTCAGTTCATTCAGGATCTGCATTTCTATTAAACAGCCAGGCCTTTTCCTTCATGCCACTGAAATGCCTGATTTTACTCAAACTGCTACAGTCTACACTCACACACAAATAAGTGATAATTCTCTTCCCTTTCAAGAGCTGTGCCTAGTGCTCACAAGGGACTTGGTTACGTGGCAAAAGCAGTAATGTGACAATATTATAATGTATGCCAGGTCGCTATTCTAAGTGCTGCAGATAATTCCCCCATCATTTCCATGTTCCTATGGAAGCATGCTGTAATCTTTCTCCTCCTACATAAAGCTGTAAAAGAAGAAAAGATTACTGTAATCCTTTCCTTCCCATGTCACACAAACAATGCAATCTCTTGGCTGTGTCAGAAGAAAATTTCTATCTATAAACATCAAATCAAACCTCAGAAAGAGTTCCTGCAGCCTTCATTGTATTGGTAAACCATTCTGTAAGCAACTGGTATTTATTTAAGCACATTGATGGAAGACTGAAGTTCTAGGCTGCAATTCAGCCTTTGGTTTCTTGCATTTATCAGCAACACCGAAGCACACTCCTTTCTTATGAAATTTAGGAATTCATTAAGTCTAGTACACTGCTGCCTGACACACTTGAGTGTCTGTGCAGCTCTCAACTTCAGAGGTGTCTGGGCACTTGAATTCTTTCAGAGCCCCTTGTGAAGATATTTAAATGACCTGGATGCACGAAAGCAAGCAGCAAATCAAGTAAATGGGGGAAGAGGAGGCTGCCCAGCATCCCCATGAGAACCACAGATGGAAAATACTCCAACTGGAATTAGAGACAAGACACAGGTCAGCAGGCAGCATGGGCCCTCAGCTGAATTATAGATTTGACTGTGGCCTCAGAGAAGGCTGAACCTTTGGCCTTGGACCTTTTTTTTTTTCCCCTGTTAAATGAAGCCAGCACATCTCAGAAGCATTATTACAAATTAAACTCAAGGCTGCCCGATTCAAATGTCAGGCTGTGACAAGAGCAGGTGGTTACACGACACAGTGAATAACATGTCCTCATGCATAAACTCTGAACCCAAAGTGGAGTAAGAGATACTCACTGTCAGGGCAATGACAAGATTAGAGTTCAAGATGTAAAAAGCTTTGTGAGAAACCATCTCAGGCTTTGCAAAGCAAAGTGGGGGCCTCCAGGTCTCAGCATTACAGAAACTTTGGGTATTCTTCCCAGATACCTTCACCCTGGAAATATCAACCTCGGGGAATCAAAGTACTAACTTGAATAGAAAAATCAAGGTGTTTGCCCTGCTTTCTCATTTGACATTGGTACATTATTTGTCTTGTATCATTAAAAACACCAGCTAGTGCAAATAGCTATGGAAGCTGGGAACTGGGACAGAGAGGCTGTCAGAACAAAGTCTTTTGTTGGGTCTGAGGAGGTACCTGTGCCTTGGAAACATTTGTGTGGGACATGTGCATTTTCAAGCTCCTCGTGTTGTACAGAGGAGTATTAGAAGGTGCAAATCTGCAGAGAGCCTGCATCTTTCTCTAGTCTTCTACTTCATTGTGGCTAATCTTGAAGAAATATAAACACCTGCCTTATGGACTTTCTCTGGTAAAAAAGTCTATCAGGTTTCAACAGATGTTTTGCACTCTAAGTGCACTTCTGACATCAGACTGGAGGCAGAGAGTCAAGGAAAGCAAAAAATCAGCTGAATGGAGGACACATTCCAAAGCACAGCAGAGGAAGAAATAGTGTCTCAAATGAAAATCCAAGTCCTAGAAATAATATAGGCCTGATAAATGTGCACATGAGCTCCATTTCCCAGGAACCCCTGCAGCATCACTATTTGTTAATAGAGCTGAGAATTATCTGTATAATACTCCACATCAACAATGGGCACAATGCTGGACTCAAACCCCCCTCACTTGTAATGGTAACAAGGGATAACAAGTCTTACAACCACTGAAAGAATGGAGAACTGTCTCCATGCAAAGGACATTGCAAGTTCAGATTTTCACAATATATAGGATATGGGGAGGAATGAAAGAGAAAATGCATCTGGATTTCAGCAAGTAACACTAAATCCAGTAAATAACAAATAAACAATCTAACTTGTGGAATTCAGTTTCTATTAGCAAAAGGGGCACAGGAAGAGGGACCACAGAGGAAACTGGCACTACTACAGGAAATAATTCCCAGACAATGGACCATTTCTAGCTAATATGAGCGTTATAAATGCCATCTAGAGTCAGTAAAATGCAGAATAAGCTGGCAGTCGGTCATGACCCAATAAAATAATAGGTGTTTTGCTATTAGCTTCAACAAGGTAAAAGATTTTATCTGTGGAATGATGATGGCTATTAGAACTACCCTACAAGATATAGATATTTTTAGAACAGAACTGAAAGCTTTAATATGGAGACACTACACACTCAAGCTCAAGTTGAACTTTTAAAGCAGCTGTACCTCAAGGATCATAACTAAATTTTTTAAATACAGCTTTTTCCTTAGGTATCATCATATACCATGTAAAGAAAATATCTGAATTTGCACAGCTTTCTCCTTCCTCACCCAGACCAATACCATGGATCCCAAAGGAAGACCCAGCAGTGGGGTCACATGGAAATCACAAGGTATCCAGCTGGGTCCCCATGCTGCAGTGTGCATTGAAATCCAACAAAATGGAATGACTCAACCTAAAACAGTAAGACTTGATTAATCTGGTCTCGTAGTACTACTCACTGAAAGGGGACCCAGTTTTTTGTGGCTGCTTCTAGGCTGTGATTTCCAGGTTTTTTTGAAAGCTGAGGTTTCAGTTTCTTCAAGCAATCCTTGCCTATATTTATAATGCAGCTGCGTGCACTTCACTTCCCAGGAAAAGGTGAGGGATTACAAACAGTAGATCCAAGTGCTTGTGGGACAGAGTTCTCCAAGATTCAATCCACTTACCTGTAATCAGTGAACTCATCTTCTGTCCTAGAGCTTTGATCTTTGGCACAGAAGACTGTCTAATTTTTGCTGGTTTGTTTTCAGGAATTTACACTTTATTAATTTTTTCAAAAGTCTATCTTTAAATGCTTCAAACTGAAAAGCTCTCCTTTATGCAATTCATCATCCTTAGTCTCAGCTCAAGGGACGCTTCTTGAAACAGACTGCTGCTGACTGGGTTTGAGACAACTAATTAAAAAAAAAAAGATCATTCATTACTCAGATACACTTTTCAGATGACAAAGTTTCTGATCCATTCTTCTGGCTCTGTACAGCCATCTATTCCTGGGCTGGAATACATGCTGCAGAAGATGCAAGGCAAGCCACTGAGCTGTTCTGCTCTAGGAAATGAGAACAGAATTGATGGTGTTGAAGAGATGTTTCTTACATGCTTATCAGAATATAATGGTATGTGTTCAACAGATGCTAACTAGATGATTCTACTCAACTTCAGTACAATTACTGCAACAAGAAGCATGACAATTCTGGAAGTGAAGTTTTGTATGCTATGTAAGGTGGCACAGAGGTGTCCCAAACTATTGAATAGTTTTGACAAAATTTTCTCTTTGGGCAGCAGATTTTCTATGGGGGGAAAAAAAAATTAAAATGTTGCTTTCAGGTAAAAGAATCTTGCCCATCTCTTACCAAAGTGTTTTTATTTTTCCTCCTGGCAGATCTGTGTATTGTGTTTTATAGTGTTAGTCCATACCATTCAAACAAATCTAGGTAAGTAAATGGTATTTCCACCTTCAATTTTATGATCCAAAGAAGATTAATGGGCTATCTCCCTTCTTGCTCTCCTATTCTCTCCACTTCTCAGCCTCTCTGAGTTTAAGAGGCTTGTGTAAAAAGAAAGATCTTTCCTGGTAGTAAGTTTTCAGCACCTCAACTTATTTCACTTAATTTGAGTTTTCTAATGAGCATTCTTTATTAAGACAGAACACTAATAGTCTGCCATGACAAAACATCACCATCTTTTCTTCCTTCCTAGGTTATTTTTGAGGTATTGCTGCTAGTACTGAGCTGAAAGAACATGAATACAGAGCTTCAGCTGTGATCTAAGAGGAATAGGATTTAATAGGAGCCCAGAGTCCCACACACACTTTGAAAGGTGCAGGTTTGCTTTCCCCACTGTTCCCAGCTCTTTGTTTCCCCTGTGCAATGCACCAGCAGCCTCTTTCTTGTGAACTGACCTGGGAAAAGGAGTGTTTGAAACCTGTGCCAGGAAGAAAGGGCATTTAGGTTGAGGGTAAGTCATCTGTAATGGGAAGAGGGTCACATCTGTCTTACTGAGAGCAGGAACACAAGTTTCACATGTCCCTCAAAGTACAAGCTGAGAAACTGGGGGTTCCTAATGCCATCATACCATCTCTACTTCATGCTTTACATCAATAAATGTACTTCTTTTAAAGCACTATGTCCTACACAGCCAATTTACAGTGCAGCTAGAGCACAGCAGACATTCAGGTGGTAACACTCCTTAAATTCTCAAAATCTGACATCTGATAAAGCAAAATCATCAGCAGTTGAACTACTTAAGAGCAACTGCTCTTTCCCCATCCCAGAACAGATCCATTTTAGTGATTTTGAGAACTACACTGCTATTTCATTGCCATATATCATGTGCCATAAGGAAAAAAATATAACTGAAAACAAACTCATTCACTGGCAAATTGCATTTCTGTACAAGGTCCTTGTGGAAAGGTAGCACGTTAGGAAGCAAACTGAAACAACAGAAAATCCAAGATGCCAACAGAATCCAGCTCTGTCCATCTCAGCCAATGCGATGGAAAACGGGCTCTGTTCCTAATGTGGGTCAGGAAAAAGGGCTCCATTCCTAAAGTGACAGGTCAGGGAGAATGATAAAGTGGAAGGCTCTTCAAACCCCTCAGTTTGTTCTCTCCATCCCCTCTCCCATCAGAGGAGAGTGTGAGCACTGTGCCTGCTCTGAGGCTGCCTTGCCTGGTCAGCAGCAGGCGATGGGAAGTGGCTCTGCCTCTCCTCACCTCCAGCCTCAGACTGGCACCAAATGTGATCTGGATGAGTTCAAAAATTCATCCCTTAACAGCATCTCCCCTCTCCAGCTGGAGAATTACCACCCTCGTCAGCATTTTAATTACCTCCAGCAGCTCATAACAGGATTTCTCCTCTCTCCAAGCATTCCTGCCAAGCCACAAGTGGAACTTGAGATGCTCTGATAGGCACAGAAGTTACCCCAACAATGCAAGCATGAGATTGATTGCTCAAAGCTACAATTAAGCTAATTAACTGGAGAAATTAAGTGTTTTCTGCAAGCAGGAATGCTTCTCCAAAGTTTTCTGAGGGGAAGATTTTTCCCTAGGATAGTGAAGAGACAGTGAGATGCTGTGACAACTTTATCTCATTTGGGGTGACTCCTTGGTCCAAAGGGCTCACAATAACATCTTCCAAGTACTGGGGAAACTCACCATGAGGGAGGGGGGGTGTGTGAAATTCTGCTCTGCAAGAGGAGTAGAGGGAGAAATAAATTTCTTACATATTGCAGTGCGGTGAGCTGACAGAGCAACACACTTCCGTGACTCTTACAGAACATGCTGTGTTCAGTTGTCAAATTAACAGCAATTATGTATTTACTTAATGCATATTTGTGAAGCACGAAGTACTCAATATGAAAAGGCACAGATCAAAGAAGCACAGCTGAGACAATGCAGAAAGCAGCAGTATTTCAGCTCTCTTGCTTCATCTAATATAGAAAAAAACTCTTAAAATTTAAATTTTTTGAAGACGAATTGTAGATGGGAAGGCAAGGAAGTATTATTTCTATTCATTTTTGACTAATCAAAACACTTTTGCAGGGGAATTGGAAAGTGTTATTTTGATTTTTACTTCTCCAGTCTGTATCAATATATCTAAAGACAAAACATTCAAATCACAGCCAAAAGTGAATAAAGCACCATTTGGGAAACATTGAAATAGAATGTTCCAACATCAGATTGGTTTATTTCTTCTCTTCTAAAATGATATACCAGTGAATCACCACAATCTTACATAATGCATTTCACTGTAGACAGGTCTGCACAGACTGAGTCCAGATTCCATGCAAGTTTCTCTAACAAATAAACAAGTCACAGAATTCCTGTCTGTCTGGACTTTTTTTTTTTCCTTAAAGCACAGGGAAAAAAAAAAAAAACAAAAACAACAACAAACCACAAAACCCAACCAAAAAAAAACAAAACTAGGAAAACAACAATAAAAACAAACCAAAGACACCACACCACAAAGACAACTCAAACTACACAAAATAAACCATCAAACAGAACATTGTAATGCTCCATCTGGTACAATTCTCTCCCCAGAAGCAACATTTTGCACAGAAAAGCTGGAAGATTGCATATTTAGCATCTCAAACAGGAAAGGAATAACCTTCCTTTTCAATACTATAACAAAAAGTGAGATTGCTATTGGCTTCAGTAGCTCTTGGGATATTTCAAAGTTATCACTGACTCTTTTAGCGACAACTTTTCAAAAAACTCCCAAACTTATTCAAAAGTACACTTCTGTCCATCTTCCCAGCAAGATTGTTCTAAACAAATGGCAATAACCCAGCTGAGCAAACAGTAGCCAAGAGCTACCTCTCTGCTGTTCAGGTTGCAGCACATAATTATCCATCTTCTCTCTGCTGAAAGCATCATGATGATTACAGAGCACTCATTTGAGGTATTTGAATTACAGCAAGATGTTATACATCAAAGCAATCAAAGACAGTTTAGGTAATGAAGTTGACATAGAATGGATCATTTCCCAAAGAAACATTTCATTTGCATGTAATAAAGCTATTTTAAGTTAATTTTGACATTACATCATGATAAAAACACTTGTTGACATTTAAAACATTTCAGTGACAAGCCTTCTTGCATTGTGATGAATTAATTATTTTCATAGGCAATAAATATAATTTCATTTCATACAGGAAAAATAAAAGCACTAAAACACTACCCACACAGCTATTCTCAGTGCTGTATGCAAGATGCATTGATTATCTGAGCAAATATGCCATAGGACACAACCTTCAGGAGCCTTAGAAGTTATTAAGGTGGTGTTTTGAAATACAGTTCTACAGAGCTGCACATGCAGGGAAACTGAAGTCAAACACCACCATCATCTGCCACTTGACAGAAATGTTTCCTTTGTTCCTTCTGAGTTAACTCAGAAAAAAAATTATAAGCCAGGTATATTCTCTTGTGTAGATGCAAAGACCAAAAAGTCAGAGCCACTGCAGGGTAGCAAATATGAAAGAGGAGAGGCACCCAAACCAGCATCAGCTGTGTCAGGAAACCCCAGGCAGTGAGGATGAGAAGGGGAAAAGGGAAACTGGTTCCTCTGGATCGTTGGCACCTCCTCTTGTCCTGGTCACCATCACCTGGCTCAACACGGAAGAAAGGCTGCCAAAATCTCTCACAGGACTGAGAGCTTCTGCCTTTGCATTCAGTGTATCACTATAGGACAGCCAGGAGAAATCTATACTGGAACAGTGTAGATAGTATAGTATAGACGCAGATATAGGACTGGAAATACAGTATAGATACAGTTATATGACTGGGAATATTCCTTTTCCCCTTGGAGTTTCTTTCAGAATAGGAAAGGTCTGCTAGGTGTGTTTGTAAACACAACAGAGAAAGGCATTGTAGCTTCTGCTGAGATTTCCAGGAACACACATCCCTTACCTTCCTGTGCTTCAGCTTGAGAGCATAACTGAACCAAAAAAGCCCTGGGCTGAAACATAACTCCTGAAATATTTTCATTTATACAAGTTAATGAGGAGCCTTATTGAGGTTTATGCCTATAGATTTCTCTCCTTCCCTCAGAAGTTCCCTTTCCTATATGTTCATTAATTTTCTTTTCATATTAAACTCTTGTCAGAGTTATAACACGCACTGAGTAAAGTATTTTGTTTCAAGGTTGAAACAAAATCCTTGTTTTACAAAGCATGTGGGAAAATAACACCCTGCTTGCATGGCAAAAGAAAATTACATTCTTTCCTCCAAGACTTTCAGTTGTACTCTGTCTTAAAGCTCTAGTCAACTTAACAAAGGAAGAAATCTTAATTTACATGGAGAAATGTAAATCAAGGTGTAGGCAGGTATGTATATAGATATACATAGATTAAACCATGACAAGGAACAACTTTCAGACAAGACATCTGCTGGCATAATTGGGTAAGAAAATCTTGTGAATTATCTGGTTTAACTGTGTTTAACCCAATTCAGTAAATATTTATACCTGCATTTTAACAAATTAGAGGAATAGCATACCTTCACGGAATTAGGTATTTGGTTATCCAAAGTGTCTGTGCTAAACAGTCCCAATCTGTGAGAAAATGTCCAAGTTCCCACACACAGGCAGAACCCCCCTGTTTATTTATCACTTGATCAGCAGCCAAACATGTTAGTGATTTTCTAATGATTTATAATTCCACATAGATCTTTAATTGGCATAACAAAAGCAAGCTATCACTCACCATTGCATAACAAATATCAGCTTGTGCCTTGTTGCAATTGATATCTAATCAACAAGCACATATTTTTTGATACCAATTAAATGTCTGAACAATTCTTTCAACATTATTACCCTAATAAGATGCTAATTACATGCTCAACATTTCAGCAACATTTGAGATAACACCATGCAGACCATATCTGTCTCCTTTATCTTCATAGAAGCAAAAAATCCAAATGGTGAAGGATTTGTCCCAGACCCAAGCTGCCCCCACCTCAAACTACTGCTGCCCTGGCAGTCCCAAGGCAGCCCTACAAACTGACATCAGGAACCTGGGCTGGCTCAATAGCTGCTAGATATCCATCTTTAATTACTAATAAATTCTGCAATACATCTAAGCAAGCCGCTTATGAAATGATTGTTATAAATATAACAAACAAGATGAGTTTGCTTTAAAACCTTCTAATTTATACTTTAGGAAATGGAACTTACATGAAATATATACAATTGTTGGCTTTGGCTGGCAATTTCCTTTCCAAATAAGAGAAGGGTGTAAAGGAAAAGATACAAGATGTGCAAGTCTACAGCACCTGATTTCAGTGTAAATATGAAGAAATAATTGAAAGAAATTTTGTCATGAAGGAATGAAAAAAAAACCAAAACAAAAACCAACAATGTCATGGTATCAAGAGGAACAAGGTGCACAAGCCCCCTAAGGGAGAGCTGTGTCTTCCCTACCCTGGATGAAATACCTCCTCACCCAGAGCTATTTACTGTTCTTTCAAAATGTCTCCCTCCCCCCCACTAACTTCTCAGCATGTTCATCTACATCAAAATGAAACTAAAGTAAAATTCAGCTACTGATTATGATATTTTGGGTTTTTTTAACAAACCCCAGTAACTCCTTCCCCACCACACAAATCTACAATCTTGAATATAAAATATGAAGTATAAGAACTTGAGACAAACTCTTCAGGCCCAGATTTCTCTCAGTTCAACCCAGATCCTTGCTTTTTCTGTTACCTGGCTAATATTCAGCAGTGGTTAGTACTGAAATAGCAGCAAGGCTTATTACGGATCACAGAAAATAACTTCAGCAGTGTGATAGGATATCAGGAAAGAAGCCAAGTATTGATCTAATGGAAATTCCAAGCATAAACTGAAGGAACAGGTCTGAATATCTGCACAGAGAAGGCCTTAGGGCAACTGTTCCTTGTCCTGTATTTAAGTCTGAAATGCAACCTTTGTGTAAGCCCCTCTCCTCCAGATAAGAGAGTCTGCTTTGAAGTGCATCCTGCAGCTTTTGAAATGGTTTGTTCAGATGAATAGAAGGCGTTTTCCAAGAGGAGAAAGGTTTAACAGCTCTCCTCTTTGAAGGAGTCTTCCTGCACCTTCAAGACTCAAGTGTCCAAATAACAACTCAGAGTAACCTTTCCTACTTCACAACTGCAATGATTTGAAAAACATACAATCAAAAAAAGTGTTTAGACTGAAAGGTAAGGAGAAGCAAAATCATAACACCTTTGAATTAAAAAACTCAGTAATTCGACTCAGAAACAGTGGGACATGCATTTTTACGCCTCCTTGCAGGACTGAGTAATTCTGTGCCAGAGGTTTTTCTATGGAGAAAAAAAACAATGTGGCCGAACTGCTTTCTCAAGGATGCATTCCCTCTCTGCCTTATAAAAAATTTCAAAGTTCTGTTTGTTCATATCCTTTCCCATTTGGTGCCATTAATAGCACCTGAATAGCCACAGGATGAATTGCCATTTCAGTAGAGTGCTACAGTTCAGATCCTTGACTTAGTCCAACAAGACTATTAGGATCAATGGACAATTTACTTGAAAGACAGGAGGACAAATGGTTGATTTATCCTCATCCCAGCTGGCCACCTATTTCCTCAAGCAATCATGAAATGACTACAGCCATGAAGGCAGCAGCCACTATTTCTTCTACAGGAATTTTAATTGAGAAGGGGACTCTCAGAGCTACTGGGAGACTCCAAGGAAAGCAGGGAGCACCACAGGCTCTTTGATAAATGACTCCACAAGTCACCTGAAACAGCTGAACAGAAACCAGTTCCCTCACCAATCACAACTGACCCAAAGGCCCAAAAGGTGGTTTTAGGAATGACAAAGCAAATAGGACCCAGGACCACACAGATAGACTAAGTGCAGCAAAGCCAGCTTCTTTGGCTCCCAGACATGACACAGAGCTCATTACTAACCCTTAAAAGAGGGCTGACACACCTCTGATAGTTGTGAAGGTATTTTGTCTGGAAAGTAATGCAAAGACATTTTTGACTGAATGCATTTTAGCATATGGTTGCTACCAATGTGATTAGTGAACATTTGCTCACTTGCATGTGTGCATGCTGAAGTCTCTTTTGTGCAAATCTGGTGGAAAGAAAATGGGAAACCAGGATCCAAAGAATGTTCTCATGTCCAAGCTGCTTCTCAGAAACTGGGAACTCAAGCCATAATGCTGTGATGGCTTTACACTGCTATAGAAATTCCTGACTAACTCTAAAAATCTAAATGCAGCATTAACATTTTTATATTAACTGCCCAGGCAGAGGGCAAGAGAGAAAACATGAACCACATCCCCTCCATCTATAACAGTCTTCATAGCTGCTGGAGAACCCATTTGGAAAAAGCAGATGCTGGTTCAGTCCTCTACTCTGCCTGAGGGACTGCAAACCCACGTCTCACAGCAGGCTTGTGTTAATCCCACAACAAGTGTTTGGCAGAGAATTAAGTTGGAGCAACTGAGCAGATTTTTTGCTTCCTGTTGAGGACATTCCAGGAAAGAATTTGGTAACCTGAGTGTCAGAAGCCCCAGGATATGCAAAAAACTACTGGGAGCACTCAGCTATTAAAGGAAGTGCCCCATTTTCTAATTAGTAACAAATAGTTGACAGTGAAGTCAGGCAGTAGAATGGAATGGGACAAAATTTGTCCTTGGAATGGGACAAAATTTCAGTTAAGTCTTCCTCACCAGCATGTTCTATCTGTTGGTGGTTGAGTCTCACTTCTCAGCAGGTTTGTGCATGCTCACCTCTCCACATGGGCCACAGAGCCATGTGTTCAGGCATTCAGCTTGTCCTAGCAACCACAGAGAGCACAGGAGCTCATCTCTGTGAGCCAGGTGCTGAAAGTCTAGACCAGCAAGCTCTGTTTCTGGACACCTCAGCTGCCTCTGGTCCTCAGAACCATGTTTCAAATCACCGAGCATGCTTTAGGAAATACAGCTTTCACTTACTACTAACCACACTTGAAACAGTGAATTAGGGTGAAAAGCTGACATTTTCCTGTCACTCAGAGTCATTCAGACCCAAAGGGAGAACATTTCTCAGATGAAAAGACTGAAAGATTTTGCTGGAGGCCAAAACCTAAGTTCTTTAAAACAGCCTATGCATATCTCCCTGATAATTATGCTAATTAATTTCTGACACTTCTACTTAAATCTGAGTGATTTGTCTTAAACAATAAAAGCAATTGAAATTTTTTTTGAACACAAGATTTAATTTAAAGATAAGTTTCAATAACAAGTGAGTTTTGTTCCTGTACACTTCACAGGGTTAATAGGAAATATCTAGGTTATGAAAATTCAGATTTCTTTTTAAAAGCAAGTAGCTACCATAGATTCAAGTCTTATCACCTACCATGTCTATAATCAAGGCAACTGAGTTCTTGTCATTCCCTTCGTTTCCTAAACATACCATTGAACTGCTTCTTGAGGCCCTGGATGTGGTTTAAAGGTGGTTATGAAATGCTAGAGCTAGCCTTAAGTGTTTATGAAACACAAGAGATCCTTATTCTACTATTAAAAATATTTATAGCTTTTCTTCCCTTTTTTTTTCTAAAGCCACACTGACAACTGTTGAAGCCCATCATATGTGGGAGGAAAAACACAACCACCAAGTTAGACTTTGAGTACATCACTCCTTAATCAGTTCATGGTCCATCAAACCCCTGCAGCACATCTCTGACCAGCAGAGGAGTCCCAAGAGGAAATCAACATTAAGGAAACATTTATTTACCAAAGTGAGTCCTATGCCTCAGGTTGTACTGCAATCTCCCATCTCCCCTGCCTTTGTAAAGGCTTTACCTTCCAGCCCCTCACCCTTCCCTGGCACACCTTTGGCAATTGAACAGTTTAGATGGTGCTTGTGTAGAACTGAATCTTCCACACTCAGTCACAACAGAAATTCACCATCTGGTGGCATAAAGCAGACAATCCCATGGGACAGAGCACACAAAAGGCAGGAGTGTCTGCAGCTTTTCAGACTCAGGACTGGACAAATTGCTGTGGCTCAACACCACAGCCCTCTGCAGTGTAAAACAGGTTTGTGTCCCCATTCAGCTGAGCAGCACGCCTGGATTTCCTCCAGCTCATTAATTTCATCCAATGTATCTACTCACTTCTCACAATGCTATGTGGAACTGCCAGAACAAAATGGTCCTGGAAACAGCTGAAGGTTTTGGGCTTGTTGGTGGTGGGGGAGTTTAAGGTTTTGGTGTCTGCAGTTTGATTTGGGGATTTTGCTTGGGTTTGTTTCATTCTAAGTATTTTAAGAACAAAAAAAAAAAAAAACCAACCAAAAAACCCCCCCCCCAAAAAAACAAGCAAATCCATCTTTTTCTTTCCCCCCCATCCCACCAGGACGTGCCAGCAGCAGCTATCTCTGCAGGACAGAAGATGTGCACCCCACCCTAGGAGAAGCAGGCTGCACTTTGAAAGAACCTGGCTGCTTTTACAATAGCAGCTTCTACTTTTATGGAAGGAGAATCAGGACACAGACTGGAATGGCCTTTCCAGCCAGGAACAGACAATGCAGTAGACTGCTCTCTCCTTGCCACTGCAGCACACCAGCCAGCATTTCATTATGCCTAAGTATGACAAGTGACATTGTAGAGCTGCCATATCCCAAGATCTTCACAAAAACCAAAAGTATCTCGATAAGCCCTCTCAGCAGACAAAAGTGAAAACTGTTAAATTTGTACTAGAATAATACAGCATGTAGGGATTTTGTTGGGAACAATAACCTACATCCTACTATTTATTTCCCTCCATATGCAGGGCTTAGTAGAGGTCACTGAAAAATTTTGTTAAAATGGAGCCTGTTTTTTTTTTTGTACCTTAAGTTACCGGTTTAGGATATTTATGTGAATATTAGAGCCATTTAGCTAGTCATAGAAATAAAAAAACCTCCATCTATCAGGTATTTTCAGCCACTCTATAGCAAGACCAAGGAACAGGACACCCCCTGAATCCAATGACTAATTTCAGTTAAATCTGACAACAAGGTCTGACAAGGTTAAATACTTAAACATTTAATGGAACTACAGCCAGCAAAGGAGGTAATTCCTAATAATTACTTCCTGAAAGGCTGTAATGTGAACTCAATTAATGATAGGCAGATCTTGGAGTCCATGCAAAAGAGAGCCATTACTGAAACGCCAAACAAAAAATGTTGCCATTAGAAAATTTGAACTACAATATATATTCAATATGGAAATCTTTCTTTTGTTCTGCTGAAAGTAGAGCTGCATTATCAGCTGTGTCTGCAGCACACTGATTAGCCTCTTTTTTCTTTACCTCCTATATTTCATATAATATTCCAGATAAAAACACTGCCTTGAAGCACAATATTTTTTCTGTATTTTTTTTCCTCCTTAAAGAAAAGTGCAGCATCGGTATGGTGAAATTTAACAGGATTTGGTTTGTAGTTAGCCTTTTTTTTTCATAAGAACTGGGGGAATCAAATGAGGAAAAGAAGGAAGCTCCCTTATCCCATTTCCCAACACCTGCGTTTGGTGGAACAGCCAAGCTTGCATCTGCCCATCTTACAACCTGCTATTGGGTGAAAAAACCTCTGATTTTATCAATCTTGAGAGAATCTGGCTGGAGCTGATTTCTCTCTGTGATTGTCCAGAAAACTTGCTAAATGGTGGCATAAAGAGTTCATAGCCCATGCCAGCCATGAGAGGAAACATCTGAATCAGACTGAGGTCAGTTTTGTTTCTTTGGGTTTTGTGGTTTTTTTTGGTTTTGATTTTTTTTAGCAACAGCCAACAAAAGCTGTGCCCAAACCATCAGTCACCTGCATTATTGCATTGTGCTTGTGAACAATACAATGTGAACATGGAGTTTACAGCAGGGAAAAGGGTTTCACTTATTGCTGAATACATGAGCAATATAACAGCCACACAGTGAGTGCACATACCATGTTGGCCCACTGGCATATATTGGCATTTCCAGGTTTCCAACAGAAACCATTATTATTACTTCCTTCTCAGGAATGCATCATGATATACTGGCTCTTCCTTATTAAATCTATTTTCAAAATACTTGAGCTGTTACAACATTTTTAGAGGAAAGTATTAAAGACCAAAGGGAATTCCACACTTCCCTGACAAAGACGTGATTCAGTCCTTGGACCACTGCTATTTAAAGAATAAAAGGCTTCCACATCAAAAAGCATGCAAAAATATAAGTGGAAACAAGAAGGAAGGAGACAACTACAGTTGTGTGAAGTAACCTACCAAAGCTAAATCAGGAAGATTTTATTATAGCCAATGGTCAAAACCTAGTATTCCAACCACAATCCATCCTCCTTTTCCTCCTCTGGAAATTCCTCTGGCAGACTGACAATACAGCTTTCTCATATTATTTGATATTTTACTTTTAGCTGAAAAAACTTTGACTTCCTGCTTCAAACTCCTCCCAAAAGTCACCTTCAGTGTTAGCACCCAGTCTGTTATTCTTTCCCTCCTCTGCCCACAGCACTAAGGCAAGAGAACAACAAAGATCCAGATCAATCCCCACAACTCCAACTTGCTCACAAATAAAAGGCGTTTGCCAAACCTTAAATGATCCATCACACAATTTGAAAACACAATGCTAATGACATTTTCTTGTGTTTGTAGAACTGCTAAGGATCAGTGGTTTCTCCAGCTATCTGGCAATTTCACTTCTGAAGCCCCACTACCGGAGCATCTCCTGTTTCTGTGCAATGTTGCTTCCTATGCACAAAATATTTCTTCATATAAATGAATTTCTTCTTGCATTGCTCTTTCCACACTGAGCTTTCACTCTCACAATCTGCTTTTCCATATTGCATATTAATGAGACTGAAGTGCTCATTCTGTAAGTGCTTGTGCATGTGCTGCATTGCACTTGCCAAGCCATTCTATTGCTTTTGAAGGGACTCTTGAGCACAAAAAGGAGGAGCAGAAAACATTTGGAAGATAGTGGTCTGACTTTACACACTGATGAAACAATCCCAGACAATAACACAGCAGCAATAATAGCAGCATCTGATGGCCATGATGATCTCAACACCAAGATGCAGGACTTGTTTTGAAGGACGTGGGGAAGAGAGGCAGTCTGAAATCTGCCAAGGACTGCTGTAGACTTTGCAAGGATTTTCAACACATTCAGGTTCTCAAAAGGCCCTTAGAAACAACTGTGGCTTGATAATCAAAACAGACTTAATGTTCTTGTCTTCTCTACCACCAAATTCTAAAATAACAGACTGAGTACAACACGGAGCACCTGTTGTACACACGCTTCTCTTAGCCAAGAGGAAAGAGTGGTTTTGGTTCCATCTTGCATCAGCACAGGTAGGTGGGCATGCATGGAAGAAGCTTTAACACCATAGGAGCCATTTTCTTTCAAATCACAAAACAAAATTACTGAGGCAAAGCAGCAGCTCTTGTAATGGGCTGCATCACTGACACAGAATCCAAACCAGGGTGTTTTGATGAATGGCAAGTGAGAAGCATGACCTAAACAACTCAAGAATCATTTAAAAAACTCTACTTCTTCCAAAGTGAAACGTTACCTTTTCACCTTATATTCCCAGAGCTCACAGTACTACTGATCATTTCCGCACAGTTTGACAAGAGGTCACTGACTCTGTCATTTGTTAGAAATGTAAGTTGAAGTGTCTGTCCTGTTTCTCCAACAATCATCTCTCAAACCTTAACTAGAACATCCCCATTCACTTAAAACTCTACAGTCATGACAGAGAAGAGGAGTATCAAAAGCATCCTGTGACTAACCTTGACTTCTTAAACAGCTCTGAGATATTCCTGCTATGTAATTGTGTTTGCCTTCTGATGCATGACAGACTTCAAACATCAAAATGATGATATGAGTGTCACTGTGGTTTCAGCAGTACTGAGAATAACTGTTTATGATCCTAAACAGCTTGAATTACAAAAGAGGAAATTCTAGGGCTGTAAAGTTCAAAGCAGTATTATTTCTGACACTTGATGCCACCCTTTTATATTTTCAGAGCTTCATGTTCCAATCCTGTCACAGAAACTGTTATTTCCTGATATTTTGCACTGTTCCTGTGCCTTGTAGCAGCTCATGACTGACTTCCTCTGCAGCATCTGAGGAAGCCTGTAAGTAAATGTTAACTGAGGGAAATTATAAAAGGAACTGCTTCAACCAGGTCAGATTCAAAAGCAGCTGCACTCCGTGGCAGGGCTCAAAGACCACCTGCCCTGGCCCTGCTGTCCCCTCTCACCTCACAGAAACATTCAGTTTGGAAAACCCCTCTAAGATCAAGTTCAGCCATTAACCTGAGACTGCCAAGTCCACCACTGAACCATTTCCCCAAGCACCACACCTACACTTCCCTGAACACTTCCAGGGATGATGATTCCACCACTTCTCTGTGCAACCTGTACAAATGCTTGACTACCCTTTCAGTGAAGAAAACAGCAGAATAATGCCCCGGAGCTGGACTCCCAGACCCCACAGGTGGGGACAGCTCCATCCCAGGACCCATCCCCGGCTCCCTGTTGCTCCCACAGAGCCCTGGCACATGGTTCCACAAACCACAAGGACAGCAGGGAGCCCTGGCACCTTCTTGCACTGCAAAAACCAACCAAAACTCACACACACACACGCTCCCTTCTCTCCCTCTTGCCCCGCTCACTGGTGTGCAGGGCCCCAGCATTGCTCAGAGCCCTCAGGGACGCGATGGTGGCAGGAGCTGCTGAGGCACCCGATGGTGGCACAGCCACCTCCGCTTCTGCCCCACAGCCACACGGGGATGGACACGGCTCAGGGGCTGCCCTGGACACAGACATGAGCTGACCAGAGCTGCAGGCTCTGTTCCCAGGCAAGACTAATAAAAAATCCAAAAAGGAGTGGTTTTATTTTGTCTGCTTTTAGGGCCCACAAGGCACTGACTTTCCTTCTACCTCCCGTCTCTCTCCTGATTATAAACAGAGTTTAGAAAAATTCTTTAATCTTGGTTCATTTTTATCAGGGTCCCCACACAGTGCTGCTGTTTGGAGAGTGCACTGTCAGAAAGTACACCCACTTCATTCCTAATTACATAAACGAAATGTATATAAGCAGCACTAAAAAAAGTATCTCAAAACACCATCTAATTCAGAGCTCTATACGTATGTGGTCTGATTAAAACTGTCAATCCCCTTTGCTTAGGATCTTCTTGACAAAAAACTTGAGAATTGTATTTGATTTCATTTCAGGGCTTTAGGACAGTACCCTTGCTTGGTCCTACCACTCTCCCTCAGCAATGCAACACCCAGTACATAGCCAAGTAAATCAGCCCAAATCCTGCAGGTGCCCACTAACCCTCCATCACAAAATTTCAGTTTTAAGCTACAAAAAAACCCAAACTAACATCAAACTTTACACAGATGAAAATAGATATAATCTGCCCTACCATTAATATATTTAAATGCAGATTTTGGCTACATGCTACTGTTACATATCCTATACTTTTATATGGTGAACTTTCTGGGAAGCAAATACTTGGCCTTGGCTGCATCCAAGGTCACATTTTATTCTTGTAAAGAACCAACTTTTAAGACTGAGCTTAAGTCACAGAACTTAATTTTATTTTTGAGACCAGCGCTGGAAAGGAAGTAATATAAGAGCTTCCATTTAAATTTTACAGAATTTAACAAGCACTTGAGGAAAGTAAACACAGGAAAGGCAATATGTCTAAGAAAAATGAGTGTCTGATTTATTTTAAAATAAGGTCTTCATGAAAACTATATCCCAAGAACTGCAACTAGGCTTCAGCATCTCAGGCTTTTAGCTAGGAATGTAGTTTAATGTTTCACTTTGAGTGGATTTCCCCACCTCGCACACACATATCCAAGGTCACTGAAATTAAAAGTGTGCAGAGTTCTGTGAAAATCTGCCAAGACAGTAACAGAGATCCTGACAGCGTGATGACCCAGAAGTTATCAGAAACCACTAGAAATCAATTTAGTCCAAATAACCTGATACTGAGGAACAGAGCAGCCCCAAAACATTTGCATGATTCCCAAAGTAAGTCTACACAAAAATCTCCCCCTCCACTGCATTTCTTTCTTCCATGTGTTTCCTATATTATTATTAACATGGCCATAGAGCATTGGCTGCTGGTAGGTACTAAATCTCATCATTGTTTCTATTAGGGAATTTACTATCAGTAAAATATTATCAATGAGACATAAGAATTGAATGCTGACAAAATTAACTTTTACTACTAACATTCATCACTGTTACAGGGACCACATCTTCCAGTGTTAAGGCCATGTCCAATTACAGAAATATATAGGCACATAGCAACATTTAAACCCTGAACAGCAGCTTCAAATCCTCCAAATGAAGACTATTTCCACTTCTCATTGCCCGAGAACTTAGCAGAAGAAGGAAAAGAAGGGGAAAACCCAGCATTTTCATATGTATTATTTCTGTGCAGTGCTAAATTGTGGGAGGAGACATTGACTTGATAGCACCTCAAATCTTTCAATGTATGTGTTATCAATTTGGGTTTGTAATTGCCTCTATTCATTTTAGCTTCACAGAAGATGCATTTATGCTCCTAGTAAAAATATATGGAAATGTCTCTTGACTCTGCCATGGAATTATGAGTAATATTGTATTGTTACCACCACTCACACAAAAGTCATTCACTTCATTATTATTCAGCCTTAAAGTGATATCTTTGTGTGACAGTCAATTTTTACTTCTGTTCAACTTTATAGCTACATGTGCCATTACTTAAATACCAGCATTTAAAATGTTTCCTTATACTGCTTCAATTGAATTACCTAGTGTCATTTTGGAAAGGCAGATCTGCCTGCAGCTTCTGTTGGGTAACAATTTTTAATCAAGTTTTGGAGAGTTGTGGTATTTTTTTAATGAGGAGAGAAAAAGCAGTTGAGAAAGGTATTCCCACTGCCCAGAGCAAACTGTTTTTTAGAATGCTTCCACCTTTCCCCCACAGCAGCAGGGGTGTGTAACCAGATGACTTTTAAGGTCCCTTTCAACCCAAAGCACACTATGATTCTATGAAATGCTTCTGTCCAAGCATCTGTCCATAGGCTTTTGAAAGTTTAGCTTATTAGAGATAACACGCATAGAAACACAAAAAAATGTCCTTTCCAGAGAGACTACTGTAGGATGGAAAGTAATGGCACCTCCTTTTGGAGTGACCTTTTCCTTTTTCAATTCACATCTACATCATCGAAGAGAAGGAGCTAATACAGGACCAGGATGGTGCATCAAGCTGGTAAGTCATCGTCCCTTTTCTCTCCACAAAGCACAATCAGTGTTGATCTGGCAGTGATTCCCCTCAGTATTCAGAGAGCACCTGTGCCTACCTCTGTCCTTGAAGGCCCTGGAGCTGCCCACACATTTCTGGGAGCCCTCAGGCTGCTAACAGAATCTCCCAGACCCTGAGCAATGGAAAGAGTGCCCAGTGCACAGGGCTCTGTCCTTAAATGCCAAAGCAGCTAAAATCACTTGTTTCAGAGCAGTCACCCCTCTAGGTTTTCTGCACAGTCCTCATGGCAGGAGAATCACTGTGCAATTCCCCCATCCTCTACATCAGAGACAGAACACCTTCTTAGGACTGAGATAGAAACTTGAATTGACTTCTCCATGCTTGCCTTCAGGCCCCAAGTTTCCCATTCTAGCACCATTAAACTCAGTTATTACCTGCCTGAGTTAGACTATTTCACACCATAGCTGCCTAAGGGATGTTAAGGTATAACAAACAAACATACAGAGATGTATATATGTACACACCTCTCATCACTCTAAGAGCCATAGAAGGGACCCACATCCAAAACTTCACCTCCAACTGAGTTTCACATTATTTACTTCTTGTTCCTTCCTCTCCCATTGTCTTAAGCCCCTGCCTCTCTTATACTTTCTTAAAATTTCCTCTTGTTCAGTTAATAGCCAGCTGCAAATAAATCACCTCCAAAGAAAAAGCCCAGAAGGTCAGATCTGCCTTTCCAAAATGTCAATATGTAATGCAATCAAAGCAGTACAGGGCAACACTTTAAATGCTCATAGTTAAATGATGGCACACATAGTTATAAAGGTGAAAAGAAACAGCCTCATATCTCATCAGGTATTTTCTCCACCTGATCACAGAACAAGACAAGATTACTGCTTCACTCCCAAGAGAGGAGAAAAAAAAAAAAGTCAACATATGTGACACAAAAAGAGTCGTGCAAAAAGTGAGGTGATACAGTGACTTCATACTTAATATTTCTTTCAATTTTTGCTACACTGCCTACTTAAATGTTTCTATTGTGATGTGTACTAAGGGAACATTTAATGGACCTGCATCTGGATGGATGTAGGTTTTCTTTTACCTTCAAGGTTATTTTCATAAAAGCATTACATTTCCCCCTTTTATCACAAAGCTGCAGAGTACTTCAAGTCCTTCATGTGCAACTTATGAGTTACAATACAATTGCCAATACAGGAAATGATAGACCAATTCTAGTTAGGAACATCATCCTCCCCTCCCCACACTTGAGGAATATTACAAATGAGTCATTATGGAAAGTGCTCAGCAAGCCAAGTACTGCACTATATGCCATTTGGGAGCTTATTTTCCTCTCAGAGTAATACATTTGTGACAACCCATAGTTCTTCAGTTTAATCTGAACAATTGCATTTCTATTAGATAGAAATGCCAATTTCCTTGTATCTTGCTTCTTAACCTCTTCTAATTATCTCCCATGCTATGCTTCCTAAATTTCCATGCAGAAAACTGCCCTCATATGGAATCCTGCTTGTAGTCCAGGATACAGGGGAATGCTGTGATGCAGACCTCCAAATGGGCAGCATTTTCCATCTACTGAGGTAGCCCTTGCATCTCACAAGAGTCTGCCAAAATATGTTTCCGAACACAAGCAGGAGCTTAAATGGGTCTAAGAAACCAAAGAATGGCTGACAGGATCACAGCTAGTGCTGTATCTCTTTTCTCTCACCCCAGCAGCCCTGGAAATGGCAGTGGTTTGGGGCTGAGACCCAGCATGGTCACTGCTGATGGGGATAACACCAGGAGGAAAGAATGGCTACCATGGAAGAGGAGAGAGGGACCACAACTTCAGAGCACAAAGAAGCCACAGACAAAAATAAAAAAAAAATCACATACTTTTTTCACAGTAAAAAGGCAAAACAAAGGCTCACAGACCTTCCTGAAAGCAGGCAGACTCCCTTTGTATGGACTCCAGCAAGCCAACCCAGCCACATTTAGCATTTAGATCCTCCAGTTACGAGAGGAGCCAGCATTTTCCTCAAAGAAAAACAGGCCCTAGACTCTCAGTTCTCTCACAGTGATGCTTTCCACTTGGCAAATATCTCCAGCCTTTTAAATTGACATTATTAACAAAAAGCCACAAAGACGCTTCCTTTGTTTTTCAAAAAAAAAAAAAAAAAAAAAAAAAAAAAAAAGAAGGTACTCACGCTTGGCTGGTCATCTGCCAATTCCTGTCCTCGGTGATGCTCTACTGGCCTTTTATCTCCTCCCCTAATCATCATCTACTAATTACTGAGAAGTTGCAGCTGTTTCCCTCCACCCTAACCTTTCACCCAGAAAACCAGCAGGCTCCTAATGACTTACATAATCAGGAGAATTGATTGCACCTGTTGCAATAGTGCTGCACTCTCCTCAATGTAAGTTTAATATTCCTGCATGGAGCCAGGCATGAAGTGTGGCACAAGGCATATTTCTTAAAAATAAAATAATAATTCCAATGTATTGCCTTAGGCCCTAATTGCAGATCTCCTCCAATTGAGTGTCATTTGGAGCCAGCTGTAATGAATCTCCACTGATTAGGAACAAGTTGAATTGTAGCAAGCTTTTTCCCCTCTTCACCTGATCACTTCACCTAATTATTGTCAGTCTGGGAAACAGCATCTTCATTACCACTTTTAACCCTGTATTTAAGACTAATCCTGCTTTCAGGTTGTTAATTCTTGTTATTTTATCTGTGTCTCTGTTATGGGCTGTTAATGACCTAAAGCCCTCAAATTTCTCTTTCCTGTGTTTGACAGGTGCTGACTTGTAACCTTCCTGAGGAACTGGTTTGTGACACTTCTTTCAGCAGTCTGTTCTGGAATGCAAAGCCCTTTTCCAGAGCTCAGCAGTGAGAAGTGAGTAGCTACAGTGCTGAGCTTCAGATTGAACCGGTGCTCAGTCTCTTGCAGGAACAGCTAAATCCAAGGAATTTTTTGGGTGGAATTGGTTTTAAAATGCAACAGTCAGCATATGGTTGAGAACTGCAATTCTAGTTTTCAATCAAGAGTTTATTCTGCTCAGCACTGGGCTTGATCCAGGACCCTGTGATCCTTGTTCTAAACAATCTTTCTGTTAAATAGAATGTGAGCTCAAAAAAAAAACCCCTTTTTCTCTTCAGTATTTTATTCCAGATTTGCTGTCCTGCACAGCTACTGGGGTAAACAGCAACTTCGCTGTATTATTTTGAATGGAACCTCACTAGTCCTACATCATCACTAATGAGGGTCATGATATAGCCCTTCTGGCAATTGGTAGCTCAGCTAAAAGTTATTGCTGTCACTCATGGTAATTATCCATAAGAACTTGAAACAATTACTGCTGTACCAAGCCACTCAGTGGCTCCCTGATTTTAAATTCCACTGCAGCTACATTATTTTGACATATGTCAAGTGACACATCAGAACAGAAAAAGAACATTTAAAGTTGAAAAGTACCTTTTCATTCTTTGTATCTGATTTCTGTATCGCTGAAAAAATTTAAAGCTTTTCCCCTTGATTTCTAGCAGTTACATTAAAACAATCAAGGAAATCCAGTTTCCTTTTTGCTTGTTCAACTGGAGCCACACATAGCCTTGAGACAGAACATACAGTCAATCAAAAGGACAAAGCTGTTGAGTTTGAGATATTGTGCCAAAGCCTGATATAGTCAGTTCTGCTGGAAAGCCAGCAGCCAGTGCTCCTCCCAGGCTTGGTGCATCTCGGGCCAAAAGCATCGTGCTGCAATGCCAGCTCTATTTCCCTGGGGGTTAGCTGGTCCAGTTCTCTGCCCTGCAGATGGGCAGGAATGGCAGGTGCAACTCCTGTCCCCCCTGTCAGAGGGCCTCCTGTATCCCAGGAATATTCTTCATGGAGATGCAGCTCATTCCTGAGGGCAGGGATACCAAATCTGGTGTGACCAAGAACAGGTCAGTGCTGCCTGGGGCACTGCTGGAACAGCTTGCAGGAGCACACTGCCATAGATCATCCTTTCCTCTCTGCTCCATTTTTCCTGAGGAAATAAATCACTTGGTTGTAGGGGAGAAACCATGTGGCTTTGACACATATTCACTTTTTTTTCTTAAAGGAAAATAGACTGTGCTCGTGAAAAGATGGGACAATGCTGTGCCCTTGATTCGCTGCTGAATGTGGAAGTGATTTAAAATAGGATAAAAGATACACTGGGAAGTGTGCAAACTGCAAAGCATAACTTGATTTACTTTAAAATTGGAACATACATAGGGTTTGGGCTTCAGTACAGGTTGCTCTTTGATTTTGAGCCCTGGACTTGGGTCCCTTTGCAATGCACTTACCAGAGAACATGAATGAAAAGTAAATATTTTTTTTTTTACCTGTAACTTTTTGTTCAGGAGACAAAAATCCACAAAGTCACAGAAAATGGATCTTCATTTTGGTTTCTAATTTAGTTTTTAATTTTTGTATGAGTGCCACCTTTGAACTTGCAGAAGTTTATCTCCCACTGTGGTTTTAATGTTTAGTTCCTGGCCTGGATTTCTCCAAGGACTTGAGCTGAGATGATTTAGGAACCTTAGGTCCAGTAGATGACTAGAAGCCAGTGTCTCTAAAAGATCTGGCTTTGTATCTAAAGCTGTACTGATAAAATAACAACAGAAAAATCAGAGGGAAAGAGAAAATATATTATTATTATTGGTGTTACTGATGTTCCTGATTAAAACAGAGTTTTTTATAATCTGAAATGCAATCTCTATAGTCCCAAATTGTTTTTGGTTTTTTTTTAATTTCCCCTCTGTTGAAAGGATTTTACAACATGGTGAGAGTACCTGCTTACTGCTAATTATCTGAGTATGAATAGCCTCTCTTGGCCAGCCTTTTAGTACTTCAGATTTTCTTGTTTCCAGCATATACAGCTCAGAACTGGGTTTCCTTTCTGAATCGAGCATTGCACTCACAGATTCTATAATACACTGCAACCAACAGGTTCATGTGATTAATTTTTTTTAATTTTGATTTTGACTTTTCCCCAAACTCTTACAGGAATTGTGCTTTCATGCTGCAATAACTCAAGTGACCCTTGTTTGAACAGGGATTCAGGGATTCATTGCCTGAATACTGCTTACAGATGCTTCTGTTTCTTGAGATAGTGTTGCTTCTCAGATATTTTTGTTTTGTCAGTTTAAATCATGTCATTTACAACTACAGAAATCCCATCTTGTGCTCTTTTCTTTGGCATAAAATACTGTTTGAAACAGAACTCTGTGCTTTACCTCTTGAGATATTAACCTTTTCCTACATGTGCTTTTAGGCACATGAAGAATTTGCTTGTAGTGGCTCTGGAGAAGCAGGAGGTCTTGTCCTATGGAGTTTATTACTCTTCCTTGATTAAGCATGAGCTCATGGCAAATAACTAAACCAGTGAGGGGGGATTAAGGGTGGGAATTTGAGAGGCCCAGCACTGCAGGGGCTGGTGCTGAGTGATCCCCAGCTAAACCAACAACCTTGCTCTCAGCCAGAGCTCCCTGGAGGGGAATTGGAGCCTGACCCTGCAGTCAGGTGCAGAGCCACGTTTCAGGAGGAAGGGCAATTGGCTGGGTGTAAATAGTGCTTTGTTTTGATATCTCAAGATGATTCCATGTGATTTGGCTTCTTCTTTTTTTAGATGGACTGTTCTCTGAAAAGCTGTGTGACCTCTGTGTTGCTTTAACTGCAAAACCTGACAGACCTGGATAACAGTTCTTGTTGCAAATTTGCTTTCCTATTTGACTATATTTTAGTTGTGAGATTCTACTGTTGCTTAGGCTATAGAGTTAAAATACTTTGCCTCTGTTTTTATCACCATGCCAGCGGGTCAGTGAATTGAAGTCTGCACTAACCTGCAGGATTCCTGTTTTTGACTCCATTCACCTTCTCAGTTGTGTTCATAATACATGAACAAAAAAGGAGTAGTTGTGAAATTGTTAAAATTGAGCTTCAAGAACTACAGCAGGGATGGGGAGAGAAAAAGCTGCTTGTAGGCACATGCTTGAAGCAGTGCAAGTTTTATGTTGGTGTCTGCATATATGTAATGCTTGAGACTGCTCTGTGTTTATCTTGTATCCTTCTTAGGTTATTTATAACTCTTGTATGTCTATTTCTGTCTTGTCATTCAGGAATAAATTAGGCTTTACTATTCCTTGTTACTTTAGAGTGCTAATGCGACTTATTTGTATTTAAAAGGACCAAAGAGCCAAGATGTTTCATTAGGCAGACAATTTTTTTTTGTTAAAGAGATAGTACTCAGTAAATGAATGCCTTTGCAAGAATTCATTTATTAATTGAGAGAGCTATGAAATCAATCAGCTAATGTGCTAGTGACAGACATTCTCTCTTAAACATTTACTCTGTGCTGGCTGACTCAAGCTTGGAAAAGTTGCAGCTTCACTTGGGACAATATTTTTTGTCAAGAATATCAAATAGGGTTATAGTGTTTTGTTTTGTGGTTTTTTGGGATTTTTTTTTGTTTGTTTTGTTGTTGTTTTTTTTTTTTTTTAATTTCACCATGCTTTAATTTGTCTTGGGGAATAGTTGTTTTATGATGTTCTGGTACTGGGAGTCCTTTAATACAGCCAAAAGCTGGTCCTCCCTTTGAGTTATCCTGTAGCTGCCATAAATGTGTCCAGCTTCTTTTAATCCAGCAAACTGCTGTGGGTGTTGTTGTCATTTTCACTCTTTTCCTCTGAACTCATAGTCATTGCTATCTTTCTAGTCATACTCCTAAACATGACCTCACTAATAACCATGTAGCTTCACTGCTCGAGCCTGGAAATCTGAGTTCAGACACAAGCTGGCACATGTGGCATAAACTCAGGGATAAAGTTTAGGCTGTATTGCAAAACTGAGTGCACAATGTTACTTTCCTTTGATATTAGAGACAATCCTAATATTAAATGAAGTTCTTGTTGAGGAACAAAATCAGTTTTGACAAATTTCAGAATGCTTTCTTGAAAATGGTCGTGTTTTTCAATCAGGAAATAGTAGTTTTCTGATAATCCTATGAGGTTCCTCATAGTCAGAGAATTTATGCCTGTATCTGGTCCATTTATGCATGTGCACATTGTCTCTCCCTATAGACATACATACATAAACACATACTGGTTTATTATGCTATCAAGTTCCAGCTTTCCTTGCTACAGAAGATCTGTAGACCAGCTTTTTGGATTATTTTGTTCCAGATATTTTATGTTATGACTTTGCAAATTGCATTTTGCTGGTAGTTTCTGCCCATGTTTCTAATCCCTCTAATCTGGAGTTTTCATTACATGCTGTTTCCTGATCATTGTTGTAAGCATTAAATTGGACTAGCAATGATACCTCCAAGCCTCAGTCATTTGTCATTTAGTATTATCATTTGTTTGTACAACTTAAGCTATCTTATATTTTGTAGGGTAGATCTTGTGTCCAATATGATAAGAATTAATTGAGAGGAAATTTATGCAATGCAGTTTTGAATCTCTAAAAGACACATCTTTTAAATCTGCTAAAAGCCCCCATCTACTAATCTTTTTTTGTCAATAAAAATAGTATTGAAATCAGCTCAAAGAGTCTGCCTGTTACAAGCTTATTCTAGTTTCTTCTAGAATTGTGACGTTGAGGCTGCTGTTGGTTCCAAGATACCTGTTCCTGTTTGTTCAAATTTAAACAGTGTAGCTGTGTCTCTATTCTGTATGAACAGAATTCTGGTGTCAGAAAAAATGTATTACATGTTCTAAAGCTACTCTGCAATTATTAGCTGTGCCAGACTATAAAATAGTGTGTTGGCAGGTCTCTGGACTTGTCAGGAAAGTGATAGGAAGACGATAGAAATCTCCATGAGGAATATTGGAATTTGAAAGTCTTCACTTCTGGTGAAACAAGCGAAGCTTGATTTCAGAGTATTCTTTCCAAAGCAGCAAATTAATTTCAGCAAAAGGTGCAGGTGGGCAAGAACACTGTGAAATGCTTGAAAAGTTTTACAAAAAGGTCATAGAAAATTTTATTTCTGCTTGTGAGGATTGACACCCCCTTATCCCACCTGTGTTTACCAAAAACTGTTCTGTAATACTGCCTATTACTGTTTTGTGAAGGTCTGACTTAGAGAAGGCTGGTTTTTGTTTCTGTGTCTTCTTGCTGATGGTCCAAGCAATTATTTTTTCTCTGTTCATGCAGTGAATGTCTTGTGTCATTTGGCTACTGCAGTAGGAGCTGAATTTCAGAACTGGTCTGTGTGAACATACTGATTGGTAATTCAGTTTTTCCTGCCTGCTTGCTGAAGACATTGCTGTGATAGAGTTGTCTGCTCCTCAGAAAAATGCTGCAGAGAAGTATGATTTTGGTGGTTTTTTTTTTCTTTTCACTGTAGTGGGCAGAATTTTTAATTCTGGATAACCTGAAAAATCACTTCTGCCTGGCTTTCACTGAAAAGCATTACCATTGCTGTAAGGCCACGTTTCTCAGGGCAAGGACTTCAGCAGCAGCACCCACCATAAGGCAGGGAGGGGAATAATGGTCTTCTCTGGTCTTTCTTTTCTCACCAGGTTATACTGAGTTCATGGGAGGTTTTGAATCCTTTTCCAAAACTGCATGTCTCCAGTTATGCTGGATCAGTCAGAGACCTAGCAGCAGCCAGCCAGGACAATCACAATTATTATTATTTTCTTTGTTAGGGTCACTCTATTTCGGTTTCTCACTTCTCAGGCCCATTCATCTTCTCCCAACCACAGCATCTCCTGCTCAGCTGCAGGAGAAATCTGCACATTCTGGAGCAGCCATGTTCCCCACTGAACAGCCATGGCAGGAGCAAGACATCTGTAATTGGCTCATAAAACTGAGAGCATAATGCAGATGTAACCTTCTGGAGGATTTGACCAAAATAGATACAAAATAGTCTTCCAGAGCTTTTCAAAATTTAGGCCTTTTCTTCTAAATTATCTGCTGCTTCAGAGAGGGTAGAGAAAAAATAGGGAAATAAAGGAAAGAACTGATGTGCAAACTACAACTAAAATCTCATCAGGAGCATAGTCTCTCTTCAATATTTTCTGTTCTTCCTTTGTTTTCCACTGTCTGTATTTAGACATTTCATCTTATTTAGAGACTCTGGCTTCAGCTATTTTCTTTTGTAAGTTTGGAGAAGAAGTGGGCTTTTGGAATAATCAGTGTGTTGTCCAATTGCAAAGTCCGGATGAGGTGAGTTTTGTTCATCTCTCTGTAGATTGATCCAATTAGTGCTTATTGGTGCTACTTAGAGAAAATCTGGTTTCATTAAAGTTAGTAATGACAATAATATGCAGTTAGTTACTGACCTTTTGGGACAGCAGCTATTTCAGATGAGAATAGATTAATTTTTAAAGAGCTTCTGATACCCTAAAGTACAAAAATTAGTTTCAGGCTATACATCTGCCTGGTTTTGTTCCTGGTTTTGTTAACACAATTAAAATGTTGTGCTCAGATAAAAAGTTCTGCTTCTCTAGCTGGTATTGTAGCATATCCCTAAATCCTTCTGGACAGGAAAGGAATGGCAATGAATGCTTACATTAATTTAGAAGCACTGTGTGCAAGGCTTTTTAAACTTTGCCTTTCCTGAGATTGTTTGCCAGGAAACTTTTTCCGGGTTTCTTTCACTCTTGCTTTATTTGTGACTTATAAAATAGAGATATTAGTGTTCTCAACAAAGCAAAAACTATGGGGGGGGGGGAAGAAAGTTAGTGTGGTTCCTAACATTAGCTAAGCATATTTCTGATAATCTTTGGAGCTTTTTTGATTTTTTTGGGTAGGTGGGAAGAAAGTAGTGCATGGATGAGTCAACCAGAGACTGACTTCAGCTCAAAGAACTTACTGCTTTGTGACTTACGTGAGTTAGAGTCATAGAAGAAGTCAGTTTTTGAAGATAAAACACTTTGTTGCAGTTTTTGGCATGCCTCTGGATTTTGAGTGTTTGGAAGTGTTTGTATTTTTTCCTTGCCTTTTCACTGTGCCAAATGAATTCAGTGAGATTGTTAAATCTTTGTATTAGGGAGATGCCTGACTGAAAGGTAAGTGTTCTACTAATGAACACAAGAAGGCAGATTGCAAATATTTGGAAAAGCACAGGATGCAAACTTTTCCTGCAGCTATCAAGGTTCTACCATGGTGGAATAATAGATAAAATACTATTTTGCCATGGTGCAGTAGTAACACCAAAATGCCCCAGAATCTCCTCAATGCAAAGGAACTTGAGTCACCAACAGATTTTCTCACCCAGAGAATTATATCAGTGTTACATTTCATTTAACTCTATTTATACTTGGAAGTGTGCCTATATAAATGCTTGGCTACCATCAGGATAATTTGTTACAATGTGGGGTTTTGAGTCCTGCTTTAGCTTGCTAAATTAAAAATAGCAGTAGAAGGATGCAGAATGCTATGGGGGTGGCAGCTGATGCTGCCAGGATGCTGATGGCTTTGCTAAAGCCACAAGTAGCCTTTGAAATATGTGTTCAGATTCCCTCTTCCTGGCTCTGTCTGTACTCATCCTCAGGACTTTCCCTGGCTTAGTAGGTTTCAAGCATGGTTTAGGTTTTAAGGTCCAAAATAGTGACTTAATTCAGCCTTTTCAAACTTTAAATTTCTCTTCAATTCTTATGAACCTGAAAATGACCAAATATGTCAGCACCTTTTGTTATTTTGGATTTTTTACCTGATTTTGGACAGTAGTGGCTTGCAGTTGATCTTAGTCTACACTGACCTTGTCTGCATGTAGACAAAGAAAAGGCTGAAATTCAGTGTGGGTGGGTATGAAGGGAGGCTTAATTTAATTCACTCCCTGGTGTTTAGAACAAGTATAGTGCTGGGCATTGAAAAAGAAAATACAAAACCCATAGCTGATATTCCTTTTATAATGTATTCCAAAACTGAGATGCAAATCTGTAGGCATAGTCCAGAGTAACAGTCACTGGATGTATTTCCTTATTTCATTATTCATCTCTTTCACAAGATTATTTTGTTTATGAATGTAAAAGACTCCCTAAGTCTTCACTACAGAATAGGATGTTAAGATGAACTTTTCTATGTCTCAAAAAAATATGGAAAGCAATGTCTGTCAGACATATTTTGGCCCCCTTTTTTTTTGTTTTTCAGGTTAATGAAAAATGGCCTTTACAAAACACTGTTATGTCCCTGTTTTAATTTTCCCCTTGTTTTCTTTTGACTTGATATATGTGCCTTTCTTATAGGTATAATTTATGTTCTATGATGTTAATTAGAATGAGCATATACAGCAGGCAGAATAATTTAGCTTGTATGTACAGTTAGAAATCAGATTTTTGGGCAAATGACTGCATTTTTTGGCATGGAAAGCATAGGGACATATGGCCCTGTGTTTGAATGGGAAAGAGCTAATTTACTTTGTAAGTCTTCTGGCCATGTCTCAGAGTGAAGGTGAGAAATAAGTCACAGATTTGTATAAATTAAGGCTGTAAATGACTACTGTGATTATTTAGAGAGCATTGACTTCTCTTGCATGCTGGCTTTCAATCCAGCACCTTTGTTTGAATTAGGTGCTGTGTTTAAACCTGTACAATTGTGATTTCAAGGTGTGCAGAGAAGGAGAATTCTGGGAAAGCTATTAATGAACCTTAACATAACAAATATATCTCTTATTTCTTATCTGAATATGCCTGTCTTCAGGTTCAGTTATTGCAGCCTTGTTCTCTCTTTAATTAGGACACTGAAGAGCTTTCACTGCCATCAAATTCTGCTCTCCCTGCAGATCCCTATTACACCACAATTAAATCCTACCCCGAACCACACCTCTAGCTTTTGGAATTTTTAGTTCAAAATCTTAAGTAATTTTGTTGCTGTTGCTTTATAAATATTTCAATTTTCCCTATTCTTATTAAAAGCTGAGTGTCAGAACTGTTTGTGGCATTCCTGCAGGTCTTTTTCTGTAGACAAGTACAAGACTGAAAGACTTCTTTACATCTCAGTGTTTCTTTGCTTTAGAGTGTGTGGCTCTTTCAAGCTGTTGCAGTCTGTGCTCAGTTTTCCATTCCTGAATGTCTGATAGATGTAAATTGGCTATGAAAATTCTGCCCTTAGCTGCACCTTCACTGCTAAAGAAAGCACAAATCACTGCTGTTATCAGAAAACTTCAAGACATTGGAAACCTGTATCACCATCTGAGGTGTTTAAAGATTTGCTGTATCTGTGGTTTTGGTCACAGGCCTACAAGAGAATTTCAAAAGATACAATCTTGGGTAGAGCCTTTTGAAAGCAGGCAAACAGGGAACTCAAGAGAGGAAGATGTGAAAGAAGTTGGTGGCAGGGATGTGAGTTTCACAGAGTGATTAAAGTTTGGCAAAGCACAGTGGGGATTGTGATGCCATCTGTTCTCTGTCTCCATTTGATTACATCCCCTTGGGATCAGTGGCAGCTTGATACTCCAGTGGCCTTAGAGACAGCACTAGACAGCAGATCAGTAGCTCTGATGGTAAATTTTGCACCTTTCAGTCCTGCTCTTTTCCTCTTTAGTGTCAGATTAAGGATTGCAAGGCCAGGGATAAGGCATGAAAAAGCCCACTTTGTTCATGCTTCAGGTTGAACTTCATCCCTGCCCTCCTTGGGTTTCTGTGTTGAGTTGTGCCCTTGTTCCCTGCCACTCCTGGGTCAGAGGCTGGTTCACTGCAGTCTCTCTTTGACAATTCATTATTTACCACTCCACTTTTTAGTCACCTGTAGTCTCCATGGAAACAATTTTATGGATAGCATCTTATCAAGCTATTGACAACATTTTAAAATAGATATTTATTAAGCAATCATTTTGTCATACACGCTTGAAACACTCTCTTAACAATACTAATTTACAGTTTAAATTTTGAGGGCTCTATAATTGGATGGATTTAAATTGATTTATGGCCAGTCACATACTCTTTAATATAATCCTGGTTTCTAGCTATATTCAACAACTCTTACACACTACAGCAAAGTTCATATTGCTACAGCAAAAGAAAAGTGGACTTATGTCAAGGGCTTCTGAAAACTCTCCCTCATAAAGAGAGTGTAAGTGGCTAGAACTGTTGTTTCATTTAAATGGCAAACAGAAAAAACTAATAAATACAGATTACCTAAATAAATCAAAGTCAGGATAATTCTGTTGAAATGCAAATCTGCTGTCATAAAAATTTCTATTAAGTTATCTAATTTCCATAAGCAGGTTTTCTACTGGATAATGATTTATTCATCTAATGTTTTGCCAGAAATCTTAGCTAGCTGCAAGAGAACATACCTTGAATAAAAATAAATCCTTATTGTTTTTTTTAATTTCTGTATAAAAGGTTAACACTGCTTTCCAAAGATTTCGAAAAAAATGTTTTGTTTCTATTGTACTTTTGTTTCAGAAAAAAAGAGGTAACTCAATCTTATTCAGCTCTGTGCTCCATGGACTGTTACCTGCCATATTTGTATTTTTCCAATAGTTTCATCTCCCCAAGGTGTGAGAGGGGGACCTTTTACATGTCCTGTAAAACATCCAGTTAAAATTGTGTTTGAGACTACCAGACTGAATGAGAGCTGCTCTCTTGTTTCAGTCCTGCAAAATGTATGAAACAATGTAAATGTTTGGGTTTGCTACTTGAGACTGGTGTTAGTTCTGCAAGTGCACATCATTCTTACTGAGTGACAGTGGGAAGGACAGAGAGAGGTAGGCTGAAATGAAATCACTGAAATAGTTGGGGGGAAAATGTGGTTGCAGGCTTGAACTTTCTCTGCTGTTGTCCGCAACAAAAGAATTTCCTATTTTTATTTGGTGTTTGTTTGAGGTTTTTTTTTTTTACTCCTATTATTCTACTGGTATTGGCAGTGTGCATTATAATCCTTGTAATAGACTTCTAAGTGTTTAAGCAAAGCTTTTATTGTCCATAAGTGGAGATGAGAATGAGTTCATCAGGCTATTTCATCTCTTGGTAAAGCAGTAGGAGTAGTTGGAAAGGAATAGGAGGAATACTGGTAATATTAAGCTTTTGTGCTTGTGAAGAGAGGGAAGGAATCCTGAAGACTGGTGAAAGCACTAAGTGCTCTGCCAGGTGTCATTGTGCTATTTTATCCAATAAGCAGCAAGCAGCAGCCTAAAGGCAGAGGGTGGCTGGAATATTAATCAGATCTGTTTGCAGGCCAAATAGCTTTCTAATATTTCCAGGTGCCTGGAAAGAAAAAGCAGAAGCAGATCCACAGGCCCACCTTTTCAGGATGAGATAATGCACTTTGTTTTTAAAGCCACAAGCTGCCTTCCCAGAGAACTGCTCTTGGAAGAGGCACCTGCTTGAGACAAACTCTGGACCACGGAGCTGCCTTGGCTGTTCAAGCTCGAGCAGCACTGGGAGGGTGATGAGAGTGTCTGTGCTCACTGAGCTGTGCAGTGTAACTTCAGCCCAGCAACCCTGTCAGCAAGCACTGAAACTGCTCATGAAACAATCCCCCACTGCTGCAGGTAATTTTATGACCCTGCCTTGACTATGGCAGAACATCAATAGCCCTTGCTGAAACAGGACTTCAGAGAAGGTGGGCCTCGGGCTATATGTGCTCATTGTTATGGTCCTCTTTCAAATCTGGCATTTCAAAAAGTTATTGCAGGTGTTTTGTGAAGTGAGCCCCTTGGCTGGCTGGCATTTGCCAGGGCAGTGCTCCTACAACGCAGCCCAACTCCCCAGCTCTCCCAGGAACGCTTCAGACTGCTGCTCCTCAACAAGTGAGCAACCTCTCTTCTGCAGCCTCATGTCCAGAAAATGTTTCAGGATGAAGCATTTCATTTCCATAGAAAGTTTGGAATATCTTGGCAGTGCAGTGCTCTTGCAGTGAAGTGAGTAATGGAGCTCACTTGAAGTGATTCATTTTCAGAGGCAGTTTCTTATCCCAGGTGGGGCAGAGGAACCTTCTGGGAAATTGTGCCAGGCATTTGAACACTTGCTTGTGAAACCCTCTGAAACCTGTGAAACCCATGGTGAGAAACTTTTGTACACTCTGTCCTCACAGGGATAAAACTTCAGTGGTTTTAGCACTTTTTAAAATGTTGTGGCTTCAAAATTATAATGACGGATATTTAGACACTTTTGAAAACAATTATGGGCTATTTAATGTAATTGTTTATTCTTTCAGAGGTACTATCCAGATCTGTGTGGAAACATATATTAACTATTTGCTTTCTAGTTATGGAATAGAAATGGAGTTTAAGTGACACAAGTTCTTGAGAACTGACATATATTAAAAATTGTCAGATTCTTTTCTTAACATTAGGTTCAGAGGCACCTTGGTCTTCACAATAGACATTAAATTGGATAATGTGCTGAAGTAGAGAATAAATGTGGTTTTTAAAAAATTATTTCTTGAAAAATAAAAAGGTGTTTTGAAGAAATAATTTTAAAGGAATGGAGTGTGATCATTCTCCATGGCTTGAATACAATGAAAAAAAAATTCCAAGTGATATTTAGAGTCACGCTCAGCTTAGGATGTGAGGCTTTTATGTGTGTTTGCTGCTCAATGGGGACAGCAGGAAGTATTTGACATTATGTTGACAATATTGAAGTGAAGGATAAAGTTGTTTCTGTACTATATCTTTCTGTAAATTGAACAGCAGCACTGTTGTGATGTGGCATTGTATAAATTGCAAATATTTAAATGGTGTGCTTGCTATTGAAATAATAAACTGATGTTGCTACATGATGCTGCTTCTAATAATTTTTAGAGATAGAGTTGCTGCAATTTCTCAGTGTCTTTCATGGTGTCACTAAAGAGTTTATATGAAATGTCTATTTTTTCTGGGATTTTCTATTTCTTAGATCCTGTATACTTATATTTATTGTATCTGGCTTGGTAATACTGTTTGTATTTTATAACCTATATCAGATTCCTGGCCCATCAGTGCATTAGCTGACTGCAGGGCTGGTGATTTCACTGTGCCCAATGGAAGGCAAATGCTTTTTTTGTTCATTTTTAGCTGAATTATGTTGGCTGAGTTGTGAGCTAAGCTACTCATGTGAGAGGAGATGTGTGGATTTACAGAGGGTGAGGCCTAATAGCAGTCTCCAGGAATGAGCTTGAAAAAGATGCAAGCATTGTGGGCATTTGAAAACTCCTTGAAATGGTACTGACCCCAAACTGGGTGAGTTTTCTGTGGCAGAATAGTTTTCTGCTGGCTGTAGTCACCATGCTGTTGCTAAAGCTTCAGTCTCTTTCTATGAAGAGATTCTTCAATGATCCGAATTTGCCAGCAAGTTTTCCCTGGGCACAGGAAGGAAGCCCTTACTGTGGTGGTTGTCTTTATTCAACCCTATGCCAACGTTCTTTTCACCTGTTTTAAGAAGGAAAGAAGCTCAAATATGTGCTGATTTCTAAAAGATTGAAAATACCAAAAAATGGCTGGATTACCTGTGTTAAGTTGGTGCCAGAAAGAGGAGGAGGTTTGCTTCTAGTTCTTGCTGCCTAAAAAAAAAAGTAAATAAGACTACTTAGCCTGCTCTTTTTTTTCTTTTTTATTAAAGCCATTAAACTGTAGGTGTAATAGAATTTAGCAGAATTACCCTCTGTAGAGCCAGATAGCCAAGATAAAATGAAACATAAATCTATTATCTTTACACCAAATGGGACAATCAAATGCAGAACTAATCCTCTGTGTGCAATAGTAAATAGAATGAGCAGTATATATTAGCTGCTGAGGAGGAAAAAACATGTGGGAAAGGAAATTTTGGCGTTATATTTTAATCCTGTGCTGTATTTTACATTTCTCAAAAGTATTGGGCCATCTCCATTTCTGGATCTATAGCATATTAAAGAGAGGAGCCACACAGCTCCTAGTTAAAATAGGTTTTAACTATTCCCTGTAAATGTTCAGGTGTAAGATTGTTTCTCTCTATTTTTAAAAAAACCTTTTATATTGTTTAAAAACATATGTATAACTTTGTTTAATTGACTGTAGTGCTTAAACAGTTTACAGATTCTCCTAAATTGATTTTTTTCTCTTTTAATGAAACCTACTTTTGACATCTGCTGTAGTAGTAGATGCCACATAAAAATGATTACACCTCAAATTACACCTCTTTCCCATCTTGTACCTCTTGTTTTTGCTAAGGGAAGGCTCATCCAAGGTGTGGCTGGGTGGCTGAGAGCCAGGAAATGTGCCAGTGGATCAGTCCCCTTGCTTTGCCTGCCTTCAGGGCACTGGGGAACAACCCCACTGTGATCTCCCTGCCAGCTGGGGGAGAAACGCTCTGCTCCCCTTGCTGTGGTCACACATGAGCTGCCCCAGCACATGGGTTCCTTGGTGAATCCCCTTCCTGTCAAATTGTTCCCAGAACTGCCTACTTGTAACAGTGAAGGGACAGTCTAAGAGAAATATTGTGGGTTTAATTCAATTCATTATCCCATTTTGCACCTTTCAAATCTAAAGGGTGAACATTATGGAAGGTGCTATTTAGCATGACATGTTGAACATGAAGTCTGGATCCTGAGCAAGCAAGAGAGCATCTGGAACTAGATAATTCTCAGAAAGGTGGAAAACCATCTGTGCTAGGCAATCATAAACAAATCGAGCGCAGGACAAAAAAGCTCCTCAGAGTTCCAACAGGAAATATTGAAATTCAGCTGCGTTCTCTTCCTGTGATCCCTGCTTGCTGTTCAGTGCTTCAGCACAGATCAGTCAGACCAAACACTGCTGCAAGCCTTGCTGTATGCCAATTGTCAGCAAAAGTTTGCAGTAATAAGTTGCTTAACTGTGAATGGTATGTGAGCAGTATAGAAAGCAAAACAACAGCAGGGGAGAGGTGTTTGCTTCTGCTTCACTGAAAGTATTGATGAGCCCTGTGTTTATGTTGGTACAAGAGCAGCATTGATCAGAAGGGGAAAAAATTAGAGATATACCTACTAAAACCTGTTTGGAACTGATGAGATAGCAGGGAGCTAAATGCATTATTAAACATGATTTTCAATAAAGAGCGTTTGGGGCTAGTTTTACTACTACAAAGTTGGCTTGTATATTGTAAATAGTCCTTCACTATAACATAGAATTAATCATCTGTTCCTTGGAGCTAATGCTCCAAGTACAAAAAATAAATACACCAGAAGAGATAAATGAATGCTGGTGTTCATAAGTAATGTATTGTGCAGTTCTTATATGGCACCCATGGCAAAATTCCAGCAACAGAAGCTTTGGTGCCTCTGAGCTGCCTGTTATCTCAGAGGGAAGCAATTATGGTTATTTAGTGCAGGAGAGTTAGATTTAGAGACTGCAATAGCCACGAGGACTGTGTGAAGGATGTGGGAGTAGGAAGCAGGTATCTACAAACTGTATAGATTATTCCTCACAGCATGCACACAAGGAGATCTTTAGATTATCTGGCTCATGTTTTCTGTTAAGCGTTTTGATTGTTCATTGTGGGTGTGTCAGTAGAAAAGTGATTCACACCTTCCAATTCGCGTTTCCCATCCGAAGTGCAGATTGATGGTGCTGTACAGGAGCCTGCATCTTTATCTGCCTGCACAGATAGCATCACACTCAAGTGTCCCCTAAATCCTCAGGTTTGTTGCTGTTTAGAGTTGGGGTTCCCTTTGCCTTTTCAGTACAGTGCATTGGCTGTCTGTACTGCTAAATTGCCCCACACCTTTGGAAAGGTGGACCCCTCTTTTCTTCCTGGCTCTCTCCCCCTAAAAAAAAAAAAAAAGAAAAAAGGTGACTCAAGTAATGACAGAATTTATCAGCCCCTTATGTATGAACTAGACAGCTAGGCAGGAATTGGGGCTCTGAAGAGGTAGGCTGCTCTCCTCTGTGTGTGTGCAGAGCTAAATTCTGACTGACCATGAGTCCTAGTGCTGCCACAAGAGCTTGAAGTGAAAATGACTGCATTTCTCTTTTGTTTTAGAATAGGTCTCTCTGATACCAGTAAGACAAGTATGCTAAATAGACCTCTGCCCTGAGTTAGAGGAGTCTTGCCTGTGGTGGAGGACCCAGCTGGATTGATGATATGTTGTGGGCTTTTTTTCATTTTTGTGAGGTGGGTTGTTTTTCCCTCTGACTGGGCTGACTCAGCCTTATTGGAAGAGCTGAAAAATAATTCAGCCAAAAGCAAACAGTAGAGAGAAGAGCTGATTTTTTTTTCTTTCCTTGCCTTCTTGTCTCTGGTAATGGAATAAAACTAGGCCAACTCTGGCTCCTTGGACCCTATTTTATCTTCTTCTTTTATCTTTCAGGCTGTTTTGCCTTTCTAAGAGCCTTGGAGGGCCCCTGCTCTTCAGAGATCTGGTGAAGCAAGGCCATGGAAATTCTGGGGACACAGACACTGCACACCTTTTGTCCTGCCCAGGTTTTCCAAGACAAACCAGATGTTCTGGGCAGCAGGTAACCACCTTTTGACAGGAAATTAGGACCCCAAACTGAGAAGTATTCCTGGGTTCTTTGCTGTTTGCAATAGTGGCCTCTATCTTTAGATTGTTAATTTTGGAGACCAGAAGAAATAATATAACTACTTAGTAAGCATGGAATTAGAGATCAAAACAAATTACTTGGGCAATTTGCCAGAATGGCAATTTAAATAGATTACAGATAAAGCCTTATTAATTAGTATCAAATCTGCTTTGTTGCCATATGGATCACAGTATTTTTCCCTTTGCCTCTTCTTGTCATTATCTCTCCATTTCCTTTTCTCTTTCTGATGTGCACAAGTGATTGTGGTACTCTGAAAAGATTAAAAATGTCTTAATTGTATTGAAGGAAAATGCTATGAATCCTCTTGACTTTAATAGCAATGAAATCTAAATACAGAAAAGTGCTCTAATTGACAGGTAAAAATTGTTTGGGTCAAATAATCTTTTTCTGATGGAGGAAAGATTAGTAAAGTGGTGCCAATTAATTCTGTGGTTCATTTCATCAGATCAGCAAAGTAGTGCTCTAATTGTACTGTAATTAACATTTTATGTTTTGCAGAAACTTGCAAAAGTGTGCTCAAATACCTATTTTTTTATTTTTTAAAATCATGACCTACAGAAAAAAAAACCATGTAAGTGTAGTACAGGAGTTCAGAGAAAGGCAAAACTGGATTTGTTAAAACAACAGAATTTGTGGTTTTGTCTTTGGAGAAAGTTGCTTAGTTCATCTCTGTCCCTACTTTTTAAGCTGTTTCATTATGTGCCATGGTGGCAGTTCAGCTCAATGCTTGAAAATTCTGTCTATTTAAAAACAAAGCAAAATAATACCCCAAGAAAACTTTTTTTTCCTAGAGTAAAGGGGCAAAATTTTTATGAAATTGCCAAAACTGTGGTTTTGAAGAATATGCACTGGGAGAGGCATCCATTACTCACCAGTTTGAGTTTTCCTTTTGGAACCTGACAGCCTCTGTAGGGTTTGCTGTTTGATGGATAATCCTCTCACAGCTGCTCTTCCATGGAAGGCTAGAGATTAAATTCTCCTCTTTACAATTTCCACCATCAGTTTTAACCTCCATAAAAGACAGGAGGTTTTCAAGTCTAAAAAAATAAATATGGAACCATATAAATTGACCAACAGTCAGGTTATCACAGAGCTGGTAGACTTGCAGCTGCTCTTGTTGCAAAATATATTTTTATCATTTCACAAAATAAATATACAGATGTAATTCTGTAGAATAAAAGGAAAGATGGGAAAACCACATGCAATGATGGGATTTTTATATGTTGACATGTCTATATTTGCATTCTGTTAAATTATTAGACACTGAAATGTATGCTACCAATAACTTTGTGCACAAGCTATGCACTCATGATGAAAAGTAGCAGATTTGATTTTTATGAACACTCCCCTTAAGAAGTGGAAGATCAGAAATTATGGCAACAAAAGTATGTGCTGAAATAAAAAATAAAACTCTTTATTCCAAGCCACACCTTCCCAAATCTTGTGATGTTCAGGGAAGCAGCTTCTGTGAGGTGAGATACAGGATAAGTAGCAAGGTTGTTAAAGAATTAGAGAGGACAGAGAATATTTTTGAAAGAGTGAGAGCACTGTATGGAAAGAGATATCCATGATATAAAGTTATGACATTTGGCAATACTGTGCAGCACAAATTGGGGTTTGTAATGATTCCAGAGAACCTTCCAAACCTTCATAGAACTTGAATTAATCATGTGCCAGAGAAGCACAGTACAGCTACAGGAAAACAGAGGATGTGATGGCTCTGTTCACTTCATGTATTGTTTTAAGTTCTGCTGTGGTATTTGAGGGCTGGAATTCAGAAATTGAACTTGTGCAGAAGTGTTATATATTTGTAAGCTTTCTATGTGAATATAGCATAACTTTTTAATCAAGAGCAATAGGCTGCTGATGGCAAGTGCAGCTTGGAATGCTCAGGTGGGAATTTGGAATTTTTCATAGTGGTAAAAAAAAATTATATATATAACCAGCATTCAGGTAGCAAATGAAAAGGACCTATTATCCAACTTCTCTTGTGTTATTTTTGAGCATGGTTTAGAGAAATCAATCTCCATATATGAAATAGCATCTTAATTGACACTGAAACATTATCTTTTTGTATTAATTTACTAGACTTTAAAACTGGATTTGTGGTCATAAATAGATCAGCACATCAGTAGAACTGGTTGATCTGGAAAGATCAGACAGTCTGGAGACTGAACATTATCTATGCTTCAACAATCTTGTTCTGCCCCTTGCTTAATTCATTGGAAATTCAGAAAATTATCAGCCTGAATAAATGTCCAAATCCCTGTTCCACCTTGGAAATTTATTTCCTTCCTCACACAAATTTTCAGAGAACATGTTAGAACAACATGCAGGTTTTTCTCTCACTTTGTCTGGTTTAGCTTAATCAAAAGCTTTTGGCACTGCTATGTGTACTGGCATTTGGTTGCTCTTCCACATCAGATCCTGATGACATGAAAGCCTGCATCATTCTCCAGCCTTCCAGGGCTTGCCCTAAAAGTATGCAGGAAACATCTATTATGTAATGCCTGTCTTCTGTCTCAAGCTAAATAAGTGTTAATTAACAGCAGGAAAGAGCATCTTAAGTTAAAAGAAAGAAAAAAGCTTTTAAGGCTTCTACATTTTGGTTTAATAAAAAAAAAAAAAAAAAAAACCAAAACCAACTAGCCAAAACCCAAAAAACATTAAAAAATACAACAAAAAATCAAAACCAGAACCCACCCCCCCAAAAAAAAACCCAAAACCACCAAATAGGAAACATTGTCATATCATGTCCAAAGTTCCAAATTAAAGGTAAGGAAAATAATTATATCATGTTTCTGCTCCAATACCCTTCAGTCCACCAGAAATGCTTTTAGTGCAAGTGAATGTGTGTAATTGCTGCTCAGCTGCTCTGATTGCTCATTGCACAACAGACTCTTACAAGGAGAAGGGATCATTTGCCTGTCACGATGTAGGCACAGTCCTTAGCACTCACCTTTATCTTGACAGAGAATAAAATGTTTTACTATAAGCTGCTAGTGATAAATTCTATGCACTGCTGCATTTCCTAAACAGGGAATCAATTAGAAGTGCTGTTGCCCTGTGGCCCTTCCTGGTGTATGTGGACACTAATTTTATTTCACTGAATAATATTTTTTTATTGTTCACCCTTTCAGTCACACTTAGATATGCGCAATATAATGAGAAGGTCACAAGTACTTTGTCAGAGTCAGGATTGAGACATGAGATAAAACACAGGTGATCACTTCTGATGCATTTTGGTTATTAATTTCATACTGACTGCTGAGTGTCAGAGCTATTGCACAAAGAATTCAGGCTGTATGTAATGAAACTACATGGAAGAAAGACTGAATATATTTTAATGATCTTTGATGATAGGTGAATGTGTCTGGGTGTTTTGTCCCTGGTTCTAGTTCCTCTGTAGTGTGGAGGTCCCGCAGAGGCAGGCATATCAGTAACACCATTCACTGTCCTGTGATTTCCTTTGGATGGAAATAACTGCACTGCACTTGAGTGCCCCTCCACAGCTCATTGATGACATACATAACAGCTGGTGATATTGACAGTGCTCAAACACCCTTGGATCTGTCGTTTCAGAAAGGGCTTTTGTTGGTATAAACTAATACAGCTCTACTGGCTCAAAATTCTGATTGAGTCTGAAGCTTTCAATTATTAAACCATTGTATTTTTACACATTGGGAAATTCAATTCTCAAGTACCCTGAAAAATTTAAAAGGAGAAAAGTCCACTGTGTTAATTTTAGATTTGCTCAGTGAACAGGGAGTGTGTGATCTCTTCCAGCCCTCATTTCAGGGAACTAAAATTATTGCATCAGGAATCTGTTCATTCCTTCTCCTATGTGTTCTATTATTCCTTTTTCTGTTGCCATTCGTACCAAAAGTGCAAGAAATAGTGCTTTATTTAGTCGGGATTGTTTGGGATTTTTTTTAAAGTACAGCCTCGAGCCATAGAGACAATAAGTCATGAAAGAACCAGCTTAGTGGGAGAAAGGGCTTAGTCTGAGAGAAGGGGATGATTATGTGTTTGTACTGGTTTGTGTTTATGAAAAACAGGACAGAAAAATTCAAATATATTTGAAAATTACAATTTAGTGCTGTGCTACACTGAACTAAAATCTGCTGTTGAATTCTGGTCCCCAAAAGTACTATTGACTTTATCCACTGAGCTGGCCTCTCAGGGCTGTCCAACAGTGACATTAGGGCTGATTTTTTGCTTTCTTTTCTGATCACTGGAATGGAGAGAAGAATGGGATTATCTAACAGTATTTGACACAAAATCTCCCCTTGATTACTGAGGCTGTACAGGGAACAAGGAGTTGCCTGGGAAGAACACATGGTGGTGAGACAGGAGTAACCCCTGTCCCAGAGTCTGCACATCTCTGGGTAGCTGTGTGGACCAGTGATGGAAGGAAAAAGTCAGGGGGAGGGCAGGGAGTGTTTTGTTCCCGTGTTCAGAGCTTTGGAGTGATGCAGGTCCTTGTTTTACAGTCACGTATGGGTATTCTTGCACTTCTGGAAGTATTTTAACACTTCCATGTGGTGTACTTTAATGTGAATTTGGCCTAGATATCTACCTGTTTAATGCTCCTCATAGTTGCCTCTGAGGCAGAGTTAAGGCTTCTCTTTCAGTTTTTTTTAGTGCTGAGATAAAACCTAATACAGCCTACATACAGCCCTGGGTGCCTTCTTCAGTGAAATATTGTCAGGCATTCATTGGCATAATACCAGCAAATTCAATTCCATTTTCTCGATGTTTTCTTCTGCTAAGTAGCCAGGAACAGAAATACATAATTTCCAAGTGTGGAAGAATGCTCGCAGCCAAGTGAAATTCTTTAAAACTATGAGAGTAAGTGCTTGTGAGAGTGCCTGGGGAAGGAAGGGGATGTCTGCAGCATTTTGGTTGTGCTGCTTCTGTTTAGATAGCTACAGCCAGCCAGTTAGGAAACAGAAGCAGTGACAGCTCAGGTGATCAGTCTGAAAAATGGATTACGAATAGCATTAATAGATGTAGTTTGACATATTAGTTGCAGTGGATTTTTTCTGCAAATCTTTGTCTGTATTGGTTGTTAGTGGAATGACTCTCAGTGTCAAATTTATTAGCAACGTTTTGTGCTCGTGATGAATTTGTGGATGGAAAAATGAGCTCCGTTAGTTATGTAAATGGTGACTACTTCTGGCAGAGGCATTTTGTCAAACTGCCTCACCATTTCCCAGGTTTTAGTCAAAGAAGGATCTGACCAGTGCCTGCAGGACTCCCTGTGGCAGTAGGAGAACTGAAGCCTTCTCCTTCTGTAGGCTGACAAGACACCTTTCCACAGAAAGGTTGTGTCCTTAGTTAACCTAACATTTTCATAGTAGCTTTGTTAATATTTGCCATAATCTTCCAGGTTTATGTTCAGTTTCATTTTGAAATAATACTCAGTTTAGGTTGGGGTTACAGAGGGGTCATTTAGCACTTAAAATTTGTAGTAAATGAGTTTCTGATCAGTCATACTGAAGCCATTCCAGGAAGTCACAGCATGCCTACTGCAGGAAGGGTAAGCATCCTGTCAGGGCTAAAACTGGAACATTTTGGTTTTTTTTATCCAGTTGCAACCTTTTAGGTCCAGGGTGGGGTGGTGTCTGGAAACATTGCCCTGGTGAAAATTCCAAGGCTTTGTGCACTGTAGCTACATTCATTTATGTGCTTTGTGTTTCCCTTGCTGCTGTCATTAGCACTACAGAATATCCACTTCTGATTTGCCACAGGAATTGTCACATTTTTTGCCTCCTGCCCTCATTTCTGTGTTTGCTAAGGACAGACTGGGGAGGGGTGGGTGAGTTGTGTGATGTGACTGAGCTCTTTGCATGATGCCCTCTTGAACCTGACTCACAGCCTGCCAGGGACAAAGATCCAGGTAAAACAGGACAGAATTCTGAAAATTTCAGTCTGTGCATAGTGAACTTTTAGTGGTGAGTTTTTCCTGTGTTTAAATGAAGCAGAACTTTAACCAGAGCAACAGCTACATCTGTGCACAAGCAGAAATTAGGAATATTTGAACAGCATAGCAGTTGTCTACCAAAATACCCTGATTTGGGGCGAGGACCCCAAAAGTTGCTATTTTTACTATAACTGATGAGCATTAAGAATGTAGATGATTTCTTATGGATTTTCCTTTCCATTTCTCAACCCCCTCTAAAACTGTCAGAACAGAACAATTCTTTCCAGGTATTCACACTGGATAAGTGAACAAATCTTGTTATGCACACTTAACTTGTTGTGGTTTGTGATTAAGCCAGAAAGCACTTTTTCCTCTCTGAAACACTCATTATCAAGTGAGATTTAAAATGCAATCCATGTAAAGCAAATCATATAGCCCAGGAGATGATCTTGGGAAATTTCATCTGATGCTGGAACCCTTTGGGCTTCACAACAGCAGCAGTACCAACAATTTCATAGTAATATCCACATCTACACAAAGGAACACAGAAACAGTAGTCTGAACAGAAAGAAAAAAAAAAAAAAACAACCCACTAGATCCAAGCAGCTATGCTATAAAACATCATTAACCCAGAAATGCTGCATATTTCTTGTGGTAAAATGGCATTCTTAATTTTTTACTAGGAAAGGTTTTCTCAAAGCCACATTTAAGGCAAGTAACACATGCAAACAGATACAGCTGGTAGCATAATTTGCTTGTCTATTAGTTGTAGTTCCCATTTCTTCTTAGAAGCTTGTTTCTGTGCCCCAAAATGCTAGTGGTTTAAAAATAGATTTTGGGTCTGGAATACAAGTACTACTAGGAAAAAGGATTTGTTTCCCCCCCTGGAATTCTACATCAGATATTGGTGGTGTGCTGTAACAAGTTCTCCACAGAGAGTCTCTTAAAGAAATGGGCCTTGATTTTGAGTTGTGTGGTAGTAGCTACATACTCTGATACCAACCAAGAATAGCTGACCCATTGTCCTCTGGGTTTTAGTTTTATTTACAGGTCTGAGGTGGAATAAATAAGGGCCACATTTCCTCAGCAGTCTAAATTTTTGAGTCTGTTAAAAAGTTAACACAGCATGAGGAAAGAAGCTCTGAGAGCTAAAAGTTGTCCCAGTGAACTGTGCCTCTCATTTCTACTATGAACATTAGAAATTCTAAGCCCAAGTGTTTAATTGAGACCCAAACTTGAAAAAAAAAAAAAAGGGGTGAAAAAAACACAACAATTTTCACAAGATACTGTTTAAATTATTCACACCTTATAATCAGAATGACTGGGGAATACCCACAACATATGGTTTTTAATTCTTCATCATTTTACATACAGAATAACAGTCCTGGAATTCCATCACTCTCAAGGAAGATTTAAGGAACTTTAGAATCTTTTCCTTTGTGGTAGGGCTGCAAAGTCTGAATTGCTCTGGATCCTACAGGACTAACTGTGGCAATTCTTGGAGAGCACTCTGTGATGTAGATAAGAGCTGGGACGCTGTGCTCAGCTGGGAAAGCATCGACATTGCGTCAGCACATGAGCACAGAGATGTTCAGAAACAATAGGTGAGGCAGCAATCTGAGATTGCTAGAGTCTCCTTTCAGAGGGGAGGGAGCATTGGAAAAAGAAAGGATCACAATCAGTTTCAACTGAGCAAGCAAAAGAGACTTCATAAATATTGTAGGAAAGAAGAAAACAAATGGATGTCTGTGGTCTTTAACAGAGGGAAGGAACAAACTGATCTCAGGGAATTCAGGAGAGCTTTAGTGCTGACAAATCTTGGTCCTTCTTACAGAGAATAGTGGGAATATATTTTAGACAGTGGTTTTAGGTACCAAGGCTCCCCATAGGACCAAACCCCATAGAGTGCCAGTTGCTCTCTTCCCATAGGCACGTCAGCTGAGGCTTCATTTTTCAACACAGCAGTTCCCAGTCCTGACAAAGCAGGAGCTGTGTCAGTGCAGGAGTGCTAATCTGTCTGACAGCTCTCATGCAGGACAGTTGGCTTCTCTGAATTTTGCATCAGCATGACCTGGAATGAAATACCAAAAATGGGCAAATGTCTGACAGAATGGAATTAATTGAGGCTGAGTTTGCAATCTGTTTTCCTTGGAAAAAAAAAATTAGTTTTTACCAGTGCAAATATTAAATAATTATTAAAAATCCCCATAATTAATGAACTTGCATATGGTGCATTTTTCTCCAGTACAGGGATCAGTGTTAATACCAAAACAGGTCACTCATCAGCCTCATAGAAATTGAGGAGATGCTTTTTTAGTGTCTCCATGCAGTTTGAGAAACAGGTTTACCATTTTGTTCTCTTTAAAATGAGAGTTATCCTGTCCTCACAATAAGATTTGCAAACAACATTTTATAAGGATGAAATAAAGTGAAAAAATAATGAAGCATCCAAAAAAATAGTGCAGGAAAGGTTTCAGAATTTCTTTTCTTGTCTCACTCATTTCTACACTACTATTTTATATGCAAAACATTACATTTTCCATATTTCATGCTGACATTATAATTTTTCTAATATTTAAAGTATACTCTTTTTACTGTAGAGAAAAAAAAAAAGGAAAAAAGGGAATAAGAATTCTATGAGTGAAGAATTATCCAAAGAAGAGTCAGAATGAGAGCAGGGAGTCAGGACATGCATGTGGTGCTGGAAATGTGCCTTAAACATGGAAATTGGATTGGAATCACACCCCAGTGAAAAGAACACAACTGAAAGTACTCAGAAGCACAATCTGAGGGAAACAGCCAGAAAAGCCAAGACTAAAGAGAATAAAATAAAAAATCAACCAAACAAATGTAAACAACTCTACTGAGATTTTAGTAAAATACTCAAAGTAAGAAGTAATAGAAAATAATATGTACTAAAAAACTATGAAACATTCTTTCTGTTTTAATTTAAGTCATTCTTACTTATTTTGGGATATATATTTAATGGAAATGGGATTAATGAGAAGCTAGAAGTCAAAGCAGGTCATATATATGTAATATTAAAGAATGGTGTAAATCCACAAGGACAGGACCAAGAAAGTCACCCTAAGGCATTTAAAAATGGGCCAATTGCTAATGAATTCCTAAAGGAATTATGGTATTCATTTATTTAAAAGGACTTGAGTAAATTTGTAGTTGGTCATCCTGCATGTAATCCCCAGGAGTGTTATGTACTAAATTATTACCTAGGCAGTTGTTGTGTAGCTTCAGAATAGTAAGGCAGTAAAGTTAAATCCAGATAAGGTAAATCTAGGAGTACCAGAATATATTAATTTATAATCCACTCTCCTTTTTTTCGCCTTTGGTTACTGGTCTTGTAGTCTTTTAAAAAAATAAATTATTAAAAACAGGGGGAAATAAAGAAAGACAGTGATAAATAGTCATTTTGGCCAAGGAGTAAAGTTACCAGAAGGACCCCATGAAAATATGTTGTGGGAATTATGTCATTCCTTGCATTTGTAGCTGAGTAAAAAATAGGATTGAAGATTAAACCAAAAATATTTACAATTGAAGAAAAAGGTCAGTGTAGTTCAACATAAGTCTGCTTAGGATGAACTGCAAAATGATTGTTCAGTGCTGAATGGCTAGGAGATAAAATGGCAGATGAAATCCAATGCTGGTAAATGTAAAATAATGATACCAGGAAAAATAACTTCTAAGGCATATATATGGTAAGTTTTACCTTAGCTACTCCTATTCAGAAGGACCTTCTTTAAGGTCACTGAGTGTAGTTCACTGCAAATATCATCTGTGTGCTCAGTCACACAGAAAAGGCAACTAGACTTGTAAAAATTATTAGGGGGAAAAAAGGGAAATAAAATAGGTAACATCTTTATGCCATCTATAAATTGAGGTTTTCCTTGCACAGTGAACTCAACAGGCAGCTCTGGTTACTCCCTGGAAAATGGCAGAGGGAAAGCAAAGAGAAGGGCAGCAGAGGTGCTGAAAGGTAGGAAATGACATTTTTTTTGTGCAGATCTGGTTAGGCACACCTTGAGGACTTGTAGAAGGAATACAGCTGGGATATACAGACACAGGAGGCACACAGGGCATCTCACTAATTCTCATGGTAATCAGTTGCATGCAGTTATAGCTGCTCTTTCCTTCAGCTGGAATTGAGTATGGATATAGTCTCTGTGAAAGGACATGCCTTGGTCCACGAAATTTCACTCATTTAACTATAAGTATATTTTGGTAGAGTTTTAAAGAAATACCTGTTATGGCATTATTGCATGTATTTGCAAAAAATGCTCTCTGCCCTATGGAAAATTAGATATTTTTAATAGTGCTCTGAGTGCTCCTCAGGCATGACCCATATGAATTTCAATGTTTTGGTCAATGCTGCAATTCTCCTGTATGAGCACATCAGTCCTTGAAAGAGGACTGAGTCAGGAAGAGGAAAGATTGGCTAATTATTGAGTTCTATTCTGTTAAATGTCTTTTTATATTTACCATTGAGCTCTGTGTTGTGTTGTTTTTTTTTTTATCTAATGTGAATTCTTAATTTTTTTTTTTTACAGTAAAGCTGCAATGTCATCATTTTGGTGTTAGGGACTGTAGTGGTTGGAATAGGAGACTGATGTAGTATAGGTATAGAAGAAATTGTTTCTCATGAGAGAAATAATTAGCTGAATTAGTATAGGAGCTCTAATGATCTAAATATATTTTACAAGTGTTAATGGTAATTGTTTTGCACTTCTGTGCTTCACAGATAAGTCTGTTGTAATGATGCTGCTAATAAAGTATTTTGTGTCGGCCTTCACCATTATTGCAGGAAAGGCACTGAATGCTTTAATCTTCTCTGTCTCACGTTCCCCTGAAACAAAGTTTGTGCTAAAATTCTGTGAGCTTGATTTAGACAGAACAGCTCCATGCCCCATGCTTCAGTCCTTGTATAAGGATAGAAATTGTGTGGATTTTCAGGTTAAAAAGCAAGACATGAGAGTAATTTTTACATGTCACTGCTTGAACTAAAGATTTGGTCGAATCATTTGTCAGAGATTTACTTATTTTTTTTATCAGTAAGGTCTGCATGCATACAGATTAGAATCTCAATAATTCTATATTTACTGATAATTTGAGTTTGCAGCATCCAGTGGCAGAGTTAGGCACTGAGTCCCTTGGGATTGAGCCATCTCTAAGGCAGGCAGCTGCAATATAGAGGTGCTGGAATTAATCCTGAGGTTGTCCTTGTGCCTCACATGTGTCACAGGGACCTCGTGGCACTGGAGACCTGGATGACAGATCTTAGAGCAGACATAATCCCAGTTCACAAAAGGCTATGTCCAGTGATGAAAATTTGTCAGAAAAAAATTAGGCTTTGTTCCAGACACTCCTTTTAGCCAGCTTAATCAGCAGTATATGATTCTGTGGAACTTCATTTGTTTTAAACCCAAGTTAACCTCTGTTACAGAGCCTCTGCTTAGTTTCTGTAAATTAACAACAGGATATGACTTTTTGAAGCTGAGGTTATGTTAAAAAAAAGTACACATGTGCAGAAAATAATAGCCAGCTAAATGGGAAGCTTGTTAATGCTTCTCTTGCAGTTATGTTCCTAATTACTTATTTCAAAGACAAAGTGGAGCTACATGTTTTCTATTTGGTTGAAGCAGCTGAATATTGCTGCCTATTTTAATAGATTTTTCTTTCTCCTTTCCTTACTGCTTTTTCACCTCCAAAATGACCCAGCCCACCCAAGCCAGCACTGAAAACATGGTGCAGCAGGACAGCACTGTCCCCTCTCTGCAGTGCCAGTCAAGGCCAGGATCTTGCAGAGCAGGGGACATCTTTTAGTACAATTCCTTCTCAGGGCTGGTGTGCTGCTTGCTCTGAACCATCTGGCAAAAGGAGTCCTGCAGTTCCCAGGGAGTTACTAAACATAAACCTGGCCTGCACAGGAGTGGGGTTATGGTGTGGCTCAGCTGAGACATTGTGGAGAACTTTGTTGTGTTCTTCTGTCACCTCTCTGTGAGACAGTGTGGTGGCTCCTTGCTGTAAGTTATTCCAAGGGCTGACTTCCATTTTGAGATGATTCTTCCTGTTTTGACCAATTTTTTTCATTCTTCTGCATACAGAGCTGTTCCTGCTCCTCCCAGCAGTAAGCTCAGTACACAGGCTGCTCTTAGAATTGATCCATCTGTTATTTGTCCCGTGGATGTCAAAAGAAAGAGGCCAGGTGTGGAAATGGGCAAGTACAAGTCTTGTACAGCAGCTGTTTGGAGTAAACCGAGGTAGATTCTGGAAATAAATATTAAAGAGTTTTCCCTCTGACTTTGTAAAGTAAGTTGGGGAAATGCATTTGAAAGTTAGACTAGGAGAAAACAGAGTAGAAATAGATTTATGGCAGTGTCAGTGAGTGAAGATGGAAGACAAAGTGCTGTTACAAGTGCTGTTCTCAAAGTGAAAGCTGCAAGGCAGAGCGAGTCCTGCGCTGGCCACCTCAGCACGGTAAAGCTGCCAGGACACAGCTCCTGGCAGCACCAGCTTGAAATCTGAAACCCAGAAGCATTGGGAAAGATCATTTACTCATCCTTGTGTGTACTTCAGAGCTGGTTAAGCATGCAGGTACATAAATTAATCCATATGTTGATATTAAGGCTTAATGAATCCAACTGTTTCTATTTAATCTGTTACAATGGAAGTTCCTTAATATGCTTGTATTGCAACTGGTTTCCAGCTTTGTCACATGAATCTGTGGCTCCACAGTGAAACACAAACTAGTTTACAGCACAGCAGTCACTTTTAGTTATGCCTTGAAGTCACCTTGTGAGTGTGCAGAACTCCATCAGCTGTAATTCCAAAGAAGGGTTGTGGTGATATTACGGACAGGATCATTGCCAGGGAGTAACAACCTTGAATGCAAAAAGCCCCAGCCCTTTGTTTTCAATTAATTATGAAATCTTTAAAGACTGAGCTCATTACTTGTTTAAACTGTCTCCTATGATCATTTCAGTAAGTGGAAAAAATCCTGAGCCTGCTGTGGACCACTGGAATTTACAAGCGTATGCATGTTAGGCAAATATTTGAGGAGCAGCTCTTCAGCCTTGTGTGAAATGTCAGAGTATTAAAGGCAGCTTCCCTTATCTGTGTGTCTCTCAAGACTCTCCAATCTCTAGCTGTGAGAGAAAAAAAAAAAAAAGTTGGGATGAAGGGAAATGTGCTTGGGCTGTAATTGCTTCCCAGCTTTGCGAGGAATTTATATGTGCCACTAGTGATGAGGTGGCAAATGCATTTAGATTTCACTGTGTATTATGCTCCCTTTGCACTGAAGTAAAGAACAGGGGAGGCAGAGAGCCAAGAACCTGTATGGTGCTACTGTTCATGCAATATTTTTGAACTCTGCTCTTAGCTTGAGGCACAGGACACTCTTGTTGCCCACTCGATGAGCCTGGTCAGTGAGATCATGCAGAAGCTCCTAGGCCCAGCTCTGCAAACTCAGGAGAGAGGTGCTCAGGAGCAGCAGAGGGTGCAGGGTGTACAGTGGAGGTCTTTTCACAGGAGGCAGATTTTAGCCAGAACACTCAAGGAAAAGGCAGCAATGAATGAATGTTTGTCTATTTGGTTGAAGGAGAAATGAGAGGAAGGATGGAGACAAGGCAGTTTTGCAATGGCCCTTTTGACTGAGATTGCTTTAGTGATTCAAGTCTCATCTCTGCTGTACTGACAGAATGGGATTAAAAGGAAGGTGGAAAGAGAGGAGGAAGGCATATTGAGTACATTTTAAGCTGGCCAGCTTCAAAGTTTGGAACAGCAAGCACCTGTAAGTACATGTATGAAAGCATTGAGCATTTAATTTATAATATTGATAGGTGGCATTTTTTCTGCTGAATTTTGCTGCTGAAGTAAGAAGTGACACTTGAGTCATTCATGTCAGTAGTAGCAAATAATGCACCATGAGCCTTTATGTCATGTGTGTTACTGAAGGCTTCAGAGCAGTGGGGAAAAATTAAACGCAAAAACACATCCAGAGTTCCTTCAGTCACACCAAAGCTCCCCTGTAGTAAGCCAGTAGTAGAGCTGGTGAAGAGATGGTGCAAGGCTGTGCCAGTTTGTACCTTCCTGTGAACACTGGGGCTGTGCAGGATAAGCAGGAACCTCCATTCAGTGGCACCTGCCCTGAGCCCTGGAGGGAATAGAGTGGTGACAGCTCACTCTGAGCAGAGCTGTGGCAATAAGGCTGCAGCTGCTGAGTGTGATTGGGACCCTTCTATGAGATTTTCATGATGGTACAACTAAACCAGCAGGTGCTGAGATTTGTAGGATTTGTTACCTGTTACTTGCCAAAGGAGAATTGCAATCAAAACAAGTCAGGTGTTCCTGAGAAATGTGGGACTCCACTCTGAGAGCTGAAGTAAGATGAAACCACAGGAGCTCAACACTCTTCAGTGGGATGCCAAATCTGAAAGTGTAAGATGAGATCATTCGATTCAGACAGTGGTTTATGATCTAATAAAAACACTAATGTGCTTTGGTGCAGAAGAAGCAAAAAGTGTGGGACAGACCCTACATCTTGTGTGAAGCAGCACATAAAAGATGGGGTGAATTGTGCAGGATAGCAGATGAGAAGTCCACAGAGGAAGGCAGGAGCTGTGGACTTTGCAATGTGCAGCTGGAAGGGAAGGGCCAGGTAGATTTCCCTGCATGCAAGGGAGGAGATACAATGTGCTTGGCTAGCTAGTGACTGAATATTCAGTATATTTTTGTTCCTTATCATTCATTTGCTTCATGTCAATGTCAGCTCTGTCAGCTGCTGTAAAAATATTTTTAACTGGAGAGCTGATCACCAGTGAGGTATTGTCTATGCTTCTGATATAAACTGCTAGTATTAATAATCTTTGGCTGTTTTAACATCCTTTATACTGCAACATAGGCAGGGGAGAGGCATCATTCTGTATCAGAATAATTCCAGTAAAAAATTTTAAGTACTTTAAAAGTATTCATTGAATTACTTTTTTGATTGAGATGTCATTAAATGAAGATTATTAAATGGTTGTTTCCAAGCCCAAATTCAGTGAATTAAAATGATTAAATTGTTTTGATCTAGGGATTTTTTTGGGGTTTTTTTTTGGTTTTTTTTTTTTGTAACTACGGTCAAAGGACTGTTTTCTGGCTGTATACAGGGAAATATACAGAGGATGTTCAGAGTGGAAGATGCATTGTAAGGACACTTGAAAAATGTTTCCCTCTCTCCTCACACTGACTGTAATCATGTGAAGTGCTGAGACACTGCTGAGGTTGAACTGGAGTCAGGGGAAGTAGGCATGCTTGGATAGTTAACATGCTTACTGTGTTCATTAATGACAGGTAAGCCAGTCAAGAATGAAAAATCCTTCTCTCTACTCTTTCCCTCTAGGAAAGAAAATGGAAATAAAGTACTAAGTTCATATGTAGAGGTTACAAGTAGAAACTGGGGAAAATTAATTACAAAAGATTTAATTTTACTCTGAACTTTTTCCTAAATGTCTTTTCTATTTAGTCTCTAAAAATTCTATGAATACAGTTTTTTTAACCTACAAAATGTTTTGACCACATTTTTTGTTCTTACTTGATGTACAGTTTACAAGCACTTTAAAGCTTTCCTTTTTATCATCAGTGTGAAGGCTTTTTTTTTTTTTTTTCCCAGAAAGGTAAGAGAAGAACATTTTCCATCAAAGGCACAGTCTGTTTGCTATAAGGCAGAGAAATAAAATATCTGCAAGCTATCACACTTCTTAATCATTCAGAAAGGCAGGACTGATATTTTAAGGCCAAGGGTGAACATTTGGAGAAACTTCAGTGGAGTAAAACTATAAACACCTGATTGGAATTACTGCATGAACAATCCAGTAGAAGCATTTTCCATCACATTCTCTGGGCAGAGGCAATATCTTGATTTTTTGTTATGTGCCTAGAACATTTGTGTTGCATGTTTGTAAGTGAGCTGGATCTTTAGTCTCCAGCTACCTCCTCACAGGGAGATTCCTAAAATCTTACTAAATAGGCTACACAGATTTTTTCTTTCAGTGCAGCTCAATCCCATAGAAGAGAAGATGACCAGTGTGCTCTGTGATGAGATGTGGGGTTCAGGGAATCATGAACTTGAACTTGATTTTACTTCTGTGATATGACAAGCAACCTGGCAAGTCTGTTGATTTTGGGGTTTTTTACCTCACTAGAAAAGTAGATTGATGCTCCTGTTGTTATTTGTATCCTAGGGAAATATCTCAGTTTGTAGATGGGTATCTGTGGCAGGTTTGGATCACAGACACTTAATTTTTTAGGGCTCATCCCTGAGGTGAGCTTGATGTATTTGGGCTGGTTATATGCCAGGAGAATTTCCTTTGAGGACTATTTTATATATAAATTTTCTCTTTGCATAATGCTAGTGAAATTTATGGTAATTGCCTCTATCCTTGGCCACTTTGCTAGTGTTTTTCCAGCTGACAGGTACTAGAACAGGACCCTGGAACCATGGCCTAGCTTTAAGAGATGGTGTTTGGCTCCAGTTACTCTTCAAAACAGCATGTCAAGTCAAAGTCAAAGGGAGAGTCTTCTGGATTAAATCATGGGGGGAGCTCTACAGTCTGCCAGGGAGAATGTCTGATGAGTACAGTGTGATCCTGATGTCTTTGCCATGGTGTGATGTTATCCTGCCTGACATTATCCTGTTAGGTACATGATGTGAAATGGCACCGTGTTGCATGTGATAAAACCATGTTGTATTAAAAGCTAGAACAGTAATGACAAAGGCAAACAGGCTAACAATAACTTCCTTGAAAGCCAACAAATAAAATAACAGTTTTCTAATCTAACTATGGATCTTTCCATTCAGCTGAAGTTAATATAATTTCATGCAGGCTTAGCTTTTTACCATTACATGTACCTTCACACCCACACATAGTTTATTTCTGGTTCTGCCTATGAATTCTTAATGTTTAAGGTTTAATAGGAAATGCATTGGCTGAGTCAATTAGCTACTGCTACTTGTTTTAGCCCAAGTGTAGCTGTTATAAAAGAAAATGTCATAACCTTCACAGCTGTCTCCTGAATAAAACAGGATTGCAAGTTCATCTGGTTTGCCAGCCTTCCTGTGTCTTAGCAAAACACACTTGAGTTTGATATTGCTTCTTAAAAAAACCTCAGAATTATTTTGCCATCCAGCCCTTCTCCAGCCATCAGCATGTCCAGACCCTGCCTTGGTCCATCAGGAACTGAGAAATTCTGAGTTGTACTTGTATTAAATTATCAATGCCTTAGGGGAAGAGGAAGGTTGGCCTGTGCCTTAGGACTACAGGTGAATGTCCTGAGGATTTTCCTGTATGTAATCTACCACATTCTACCTATTTGCAGTTTTCAGGATGAACTCCTTAGGAACTGATCCTTTATCCATTAATGGCACAAGCAGAGCACATTTTTTTTTAAACAATGTGTGTGTCTTACTGAGTTGTTTCTCAGTTTATCATTTGCAGGTGTCATGTAATTAAAGTTTAGACTAGCCTAAGGATTTTTTAATGGTACTTTTCCTATTCAGACTATCTCAGGGTACTTCATTGGATTGGAGAATGATTATATAGGCAATTAACTCAGTCATTATGCTCTCAGCAATAGTTCACACACAGCTTTTTACATTATGACCTGAATTTTATAGACAAAACTAATGCTAGTCCAGACATCAGGGTCATTCACTTCTCTTTCCAAAGAAGCCCTGTGGGACATTTAAACTTCTACTTAGAGGCCAGCAGAGGGTCTGGCTTTATGATTGCTATTAGCAGAGAACAGCAGCTGAACTTGCCTAGACATTAAATACTGTAATGTCAACAGCTGCTTATAAAAACACGTCCTGATCCCCTCTAAAGCCCATGACCTGCTCCCCCAAAAGGAAGAAAGTCAATCAGTGAGCAGGACTGCAATGGTGGTGTCTTAGTTTGTAACACCTTGGAATGGTGCTGTTGGCTCTCTTGGATTATAGCTCCAGATGTCCTGGAAGTCCTCTGCTGTTCTTTGATGATGAGTATTCGTCTGTGATACTGTGACTTTTAGGCCCAGCATTTTGGCCAATATATTGCGCCCATCAGTCACACATGGAAGATAATGCAGCATTCCCATAAAAAGCCTTCAATGAGAGGCTCTGTCAGTGAAAGGCAGTCTTGAATTATATGTGAGGAACTTGTTTGTGTGGCTGACTTAGAATGGCATAACCAAGAAAGATCCTTTTCTGTCTTAGAGTTCAGAGTCAGGACTCCAATATGCCAGATCCTGCTCGCTCTGAGAGGGATGTCCTGACTGACAGATCATGCAGATTCCTGTAGGAACAGAGCTGCTCTGTGGCCACGTGGGCTTGAGGCACTTGATTTGGGGTAAGGTAGAGGTTAATGAGGTCTGTATACTTGGATGACCCTCAGTGAGGTAGGGAACCCCATCATCAGGGCATCAGTCCCAGTCAAAATTAGTAAAACTTTTCCACATGTTAGAGATATCCTTTGCTCATCTTCTCCATGACAGTGAATGAAGGAAGCACCAGGAGAGGGACAAAATAAGCATTTTCTGAAGAGAAGGACTCACTTAGAAGGTGTGAAAGTTCCTGCTCATTGGTGAGGATGGGAAAAGAAATTTATTGTGAAATGTGTTTCAAGAGCAAACAGCTTTAAAGCAGGAAAAAAAAGTTCAAAACCAAAAAGAGTGGATTTCTGTCCAAGAAGGGGTAGGCTCCAGTTTCCTGGAAGCAAGTAGAGATGGAGAGAGAGCAAACTGAGCATCTTCTCAGCAGTGGACAATTTCCTTCATTTTTTAGGGAAGGGATGTAAAAGTCATTGTATCTGTGCAAGTAAGAAGGGAATTTACAGCTGTTGTGAACACCCACTGGGCCCAGCTAAGATGATTTTCTACTGCATGTCTATAAACAGTGTGAAGACTTGATAGTATTTCTGGCTGTGGCTTTGCAGCAGCAGGAACCATAGGACAAAATATATCTGCTGTGATTTGTCAAAAAGCCATTGATTTCCCTGCAGGTCATATACAATTTCATGGCATTTAATCATACTTTGTGCCTTGTGACACCTCCTCTGTTTTGTGTCTTGTCTCAGATGTACATAGGGAATATTTTTTTTTGCATTCCCATGTAAATGAACCAGTTCTTCAAAAGGCAGCTCATTGACACAGTCCCTTCCAAACAGAGTCCAGACTGGGTTTGTCAGGTGGAAGGTGATTGCTTTGGTGGTCTCTGTGATCTGGCTATAAAGTGGAAGTGCCTGATGAAAATCAGTATAGTTTAAAAGAGCTGGCATGTAAGAAGTGCTTTCATAAGGCAGGATTTTTTGACAGCAACATTAGGCAGTGAGATTTCTCTGGATGCATGGATCTGGTTCTTGTCTGAGAATCACCAGTGTGGCAGCACTTGGTAAGGCTGTGTGTCTCACCAGGTGCACTAACACATGAGTGGAACATTATTTAAACCTCAACAAGCCCTCAAAAGGGGAAGAAAACAACCCCATCCCTCTGGCTTGCAGCTGATATTCTCACAGATGAAAGTGAATTTGTTTTCAAATGCTGTCTGAAGTCAGGATGCAGCTATCAATGTCCAGCTAGCACCAGCTCATTTTAGTGTCTGGAATTTTTCTTGATAATTTTTTTCACTCATTTTCTTATGCTAAAATATTCTGTCAGGGACTTCTCTTGCCTCATGATTTTTGAAGTGATGTTACCCCATGCTTGTTTTTAATAGCCATTTGGCACCTGACAGCACATGTTTTCTTATATATTATCTTCCATTCTGTATGCACTACGTTTTGTTTATTTTGTTGCTATTTATAGGAGGGTCTCCCACAAGGCTGTGGGCACTGGTAATGATTTTTACAGAACAGAAATATCCTTAGAGAAATTTTGTAAATGGAAAATAACCCAGATGATAAACAGATGCAAAGAGAGAGCATATATTATAAACTAGCTTTTTATGCCTACATCACTCAGAGGAACCTGTCAGTCCACAGCTGAACTATTATGGATCTGTCTCAAGGAATATATGCTTTATCCTCCAAATATGATTATTTACCCTGCCAAAAGAAAATGCCAGTAGACCTACATTTCTTAGGAAATGTAAGTAGTTTTAATATGGAAAACACAGAATAATTTCTTCAATTTAGTCGCAACCATCAATGTTTTAAGTGCTTTCCATAAAGGACCTCATAATCTGTAATGCTTTAAAAGACAATAGATGAGGAATTAGCATGTTTGCTGGGAAGGGATGAAGCCAGTCATAAAGCCTACTTTTTAAAATGCTGTAGATATTGTATAGGAGGAATAGTTGTAATCATTGATGAAAAATATTACACTGAAATGCTCCATGTTGTGATTCCAGCATAATGATAACAGTTTTGTGTATAGCCTGTGCTAAAACACTGGCAGTATTTGAATTCAAGACCAATTTCTCACCTGGCCCCAGATGACAGAAGTCAGCCCTCTTCAGTTATGCTGGCAGTGTGCTGGAAGGTTTAACAAAGGAAATGCCTCTTTCATTTAGGCTCAGCTTTCAAAACTTTTGTCATGTACCTTTCCATAAAGAGAACAAGCAGACAAAGAGCTTCAAGGAGCTTTTGCTCCTTCCTAGATTTTTCCCATGGCTGGTTCATAGGTACCCCATAGCCAGGAGTGCTGGGGCATAGTTTTATACTCAGAACAGGGATTTTTTTGTGCTGCCTTCTCAGAATACAGCCATCCTCTGTGTAGCTCTTAAATTCTTAATCTGCAGGGCCTGTATTTGTGTGAGCAGACAATGTGTTTGCAGAGCAAATGAAGGAGGGCTGAACAGACATCTGCTTGACTTTTAATAATTGCTTACATTTCCAAATATGTTAGTTCTAAAGTATCCAATCTGTACCCAAATCACAAACTAGGCATTCAGAAACCTAATTATAGAGTAAAACAAAACATTTAGATTAGGAACAGATGCCTCAGGCTAGGCACCTAATTTTGGGTGTGTTTCTTTTCTTGCTTTAAGAGGGCAGCTGAGCTGGGTGAGTCATTGTAGCCTTCAGTTCAGGTGCTGGAGCATTATCTCTGGACACAAACTTCTTCCTTTCCAAGCCAAACAAAATACTAATGGCAACTAACTGGTAACAATGGGCTAGTCTGTGTTTAAGGTAGGTTTTTTCCTTCATAAATCTCTGATAAAGCTCTGTGTGAAGCTCTTCTATGTTAAAGATAGCTCAAAAACATAGGATGAAATCTTTCATGTGGAAAAAATGGAACTTTGTCCAAATGAATTCACAAGTGTGATATATAACAGCTTCCTCCTCTCTTCAGCACTTTTCTGTCCTGTCCTGTCAGTATTCAGATAGAGAGACAAAGTTATTTTAGCTGCAGGTTGTATCTCCATTCAGCTGTATGCATTAGACAGTTGTTTTTTCAAGTTATCACTGTGAGTTTGCTATTATGTGAGCATGAAAATGTGGACTGGTGCTTGTAAACAGTTTAAATTCTTTAGGTGCCTTGTGTTTATGCTGGGGTAAAGCATGAGCCATAAGCTGTCTCTTCCCAGCATAAGGAAGAGGATTTTTTAAATTCCAAACATAGGAGCCAGCATGAAGCAAGCCACAGCTTCTGTATATCAGATCCAATTTTTCTGTTTCATTGGTGCTAATTGAGATCAAATGTCATGTTATTGGTGGGATCTCTTTTTGGGCAAGGCACACACAGTTTTCATTATCAATATCTCTTCAGAAAACATCTGATCAAAGGTTCATAGGAATTGTGATTGGACATGTATCTGTGGATATGTATTAGACACATATGTATTAGACAGACTACCAAATGCAGTTCATAATCACTTCCAGCAAGTTCCTCATACAGAGAAAAAACCTAACAAGGGGGAGACAATCAACAGTCCCCCACTCCCAGATTTATGTTGTTTTTGATTTTTATCATGTGCATTCCAATGATAAATATTTATTTTTTTCCACCTGAATCACAATTTTAACTTCAAAGGAAACAGGATTTCCCTGGCCATGCATCAGTGGTCAGTGCAGAATGTGCTTTACAATATTGCACGCACCCCCATTTTTACTAAACAGAATAATTGCAGCCTAAAATCTGCATCTTTTCTGGAACTGGGATTGGGGTTAAATCCTGTTAATTAAAAGAGAAATCTGAGATAACTGACAATTTAGAAGTTATTTGTGGGTTATGCATGGTCTCAATAATAAGTCAATAGAGAGGACCAAATGTGCTGATGAAAACTCAAACTCTGTCCGAGTCTGTCCATTTGCAAGAGTGTTTCACTTCTTTGGACTCACTAAAGGAGATTTTCCCCTTTTGTATGTATAATCAGAATGTTGAAAAAAATGCTAAAGAAGGGGAACAACAGATTTTATTCAAAACAGTAAGGATTGAGGGGAAATTTATTAAAAAAACCCAAATATTTTCTCTGGTCTATAAAGCAAGGAGAATTCCAAATATTCCTGGATTTCTGCCTCTCCCAATCTTGTTAGAAAATTCTGGTGCATTTTTATGACAACAGAGCTCTGATGTTGCCAATGCTGCAGAGTCTAGTGATGAATGGTCCCTGTCATTTTACCTAGCAGTTTTTTTCAGCAATATTTAGCTAAGTCCTGTAGAAGTAACTTTAAAGGATTATTTGAGGTTCAAGGTGACATTCTGCTTTGATGGTGTCTTTTTCCTGCTTGTAGTTAGTTTGGCTGGTTGGGAGTGTAAGGGGCAAGGTGTAAAAAATTCACCTGCTCTCTGCCTCTTGTTCATCAGAGGGAGCACTGGCTTCCTGGAGCTTCCTCTTTCCCTGTTTTCCTGGATTCACCTGGATTCACTTATTGAGTGAACTTTAAACATTTGATTTCACACATCTCCATCACAGCAGAGCTTGGGAACTTTGCCTTGCTGCATACTTGAATATCATCACGGGGGAAGTGGTAACATCCATGCATGTTATGGTGTTTGTGCTGCAAACCATGGCTAGATGTGGTTGTTTTGGTTGTTTTCCACATTACTCCTCTGTTTCTTTCTCTTATGCTTTTTCTGCTTATCAGAAGCTTCAAATTTGGCTGTGGGCTATAGCCAGACTGGCACAGAGTTCATGTTCTCTTTCAAAATCTGCTGGGTGACTTGGTGGAAACACAATTTTGTCAGTAGTAAAAGATACTCTCCCAGCATCCAGGGCTTGTTCTCTGTATTGATTTTTTTTTTTTTCCCAATTTGGAAGTCCTCTAATCAAAAGAAGAAGATTCTACTTTTGTGCTTATTGTTTCTCCTACCCTCCTGGTGCCACACATAATATCCTTCTCCACAATATAATTAACTTAAATAGTTCAATTCAATTTATAAAGATACTTTCCAGCAAGCTAGGTGTCTTGTCTCACACAAAAATAACATAAAAACAAAGAAAACTCTCTCCAGTCCAACTGGGATTTATGTATCAGACACATTGTTAATTTAGTGGTGGGTATTTGACTAATTGAAATCTCTGTCACAATGAAGAGCTTTCCTTAGCTGGGCTATGTTAGAGAGCCCAGGAAGCCTGAGGCAGGGTCAAATATAAACACAGTAGATGGAAAGTTTTGAGGGCTAACAGAACCCTTGTTTCTTTATCCAAAATGCTCAGATAGTTTTTATTCTCTTCTTAATAAGCATTGTGGTCATTTTTGTGGAATCAAAATTGTTTTTTTCGTGTCTTGGAACACCTCAGCTCTTTTTTGTTGATCTGGACTGACTTGGCAAAATACCAAATTTGATTTCACATTTATTTTGCTCCTTTGGGGTTCATTCAACAGTGAAACTTGGTAGCCTAGACAAAAGCATGTTCTCCTTGCTGCTCTTATTTGAGATTTAATGTAGGTTCTTGTTGTTAATGGTGGACCTAAACCTAATCTCTGCATCTCTTGGAGCCTTAAAAACCTTTCATACTTCCTCAATTTTCTTATATTAAGTGATTGGTAGCTGAAAACTGATTAATTCTTATGAAACTCTTGTTTACATGGAAGGTTTCACCAGCACAATTTTTATGAAGGACTTACTAAATGATTAAAAGGCTTTTTAGGAAGTGATTAGTCAAATGTCATAGGTTTTCCAATGCATCAATACCATGATTCTCATCAGGAGCCTGGCCTTTAATGTTCTGTGCTGCTCCTGGAGGAATCAGCCTCTCCTGCTGGGTGTAGCACCATGCTCAGAGGAATTCAGGTGGATAAGGCAGATGCCAAGAGCTTTGTAGCTGTCTCAGGCTTCTCCACTCCTGGCCTGTTTTGAAGTAAAACCTTTCTGTCATCCTAACAGAAAAATCAGTGTTTTTTTCTCTCATGTTGTAATGGAAGCTGAATTCCTGGCTCAATATTTTCATGATATTGAAGCTGGACAGCTTAACACATCCAAGCAGAATAATTTGCTAATTGTATGTAACAATTTGCTTGTGTATTTTCATTCTGTTTTGAAACCCAAACACATTTCAAAATGTTAGACTTTTCTGGGGAGCTGAAGGTGTGAGTTTTGATTAGTTCTGATGCAGAGAGCATCTGTGGCTCAGTGTGTTCTATGGGTGTTGCAGGATTATCCCTGTAACTCTGTACCCCACTGAACACTGATAGCTCTGCCCAGTGCTCAGGCAGCTTCTGTCTTGCAAACACAGCCAGGCTGAAAACAGCTGAAGTAATCATGTACAGAAGTTCATCATCATTTTTAATAATGAGAATGGAAGTTTGAGAAGCTAAAAAAATCATTAATTTACAGTTTCCCTCAGAAGGTTTCCAGAAACAACAAAGGAGATAGGAAAGAAAAAACTTTATTCATTTTAATGGGATAACAGATCCTCCTGAGCATCTGGAGTTAAACTTGCAAAAAGAAACTTAAATTGTGATTTTTTTTCTTTTGGTATTTTTTTCCAGAGAAAAAGCATCTTGCAATAGTCTGTGCTCTGTGCACTATTCAATGTATGAAAAATCAACAAATGGGTGGTAAACAATTAAAAATTTCATCTCTGGACTGATGTTTTGGCCCTCATGCTGTAGTGTGCCTTTTTTTCCTGAGGTGGACAGGCTCACTGACAGAGCTGCTGTGGGCCAGGGACATGGAGAGGTGTGGTAACAGTCTGTTCAAGTGGAAAACAAACACCTCGGAAGTGGACGTGTTTTTCATCCCTGTCCTGGCGTGCTGGCTCGCACACTGAAGCATTTCTCCTGTGTGCTCCAGCACTGTGCTGATGTCATCTCCTGCTTTTCTCAGAATCACTTCTGCTGTGCTGGAAAACTGCAGCTGGTCACCGTGGGGGCTGCTGGCCCGCTGCACCCACCCTTTCCTCTGTGCTGTGTCAGACACTGGTCAGAGTTCATGGTTTGGGAGGCGTCCCCACCACGGCCTCTCAAGGGCTCTGCTTGTGTTTATGGGGCTAAATGCCCCCAGACCCAAAGAGACCAGGCACTCACCGTGCTGCTTGTTTATCTGCAGGACACAGGGAAGGTCAGTCCAGTCACACCCGTTCAATGCACAGCAGGAACATGGTGAAGGGTCATGAGCGTAACAGGAAACCTTTTCCCAGAAATAAGTGACACGCTCCTTTTGAGAGGGGAGGAGATTCACAAGACTGAAGTCATAAAAAAAAAAAAAGGAGAAGCTATGTTTTTAGTAATTAGGGTTACCAAGTTTTAGTTTGGGGTGTTTTAGCTTAGTTTGGTAACTGTGTGTCACCATTCTGGCCTGAGATGTAAGCAGTAAGCAGCCCCTGGTAGCAGGGACCTGCAAGGCTGAATAAACCAGCTCATCTAAAAGCTCTGCACTGTGCTGTGAATCAAAAACATGCTCTGCTGCCTGTTTGCTCTGGATCCTGACTGGCTTGCTTATAATACCAGAATCATAAGCCTGTTTTGTTTTGATTCTGCAGAGGGTGGAAAAAGAGAGACAACAGGAGGAGGCAGGAACGGTTTGTTATTTATGACCATATGTCATTGTACTAGCTATGCAGGAACCAGGACAGTGACTTTAGAAAGAAACTCACTGAAAAGATTTGAAAAGGATTTAATTAATTCCTCCCTCCCTCTATTTTATCTCTGTCTTGAAAGAGCTGGCCTGTGTGGCTTTTATATGGCTCTGTGCAGGATCAGGTGCCAAACTGTGGTAATTAAAATTGGGAGTGAGGAGGATGTGGTAAGACAAAAAGCCATTTTTCTTGGCATGCACCTCTGTTACAGTATTATAAAAATAATTTGCTCACAATTTTTTCCAATTTTTCAAAGCTTCCAAATCCCCTTCAAACCACCTCCTCACAAGGGGAGAAGAAAAAAAAAGGCAAAATTTCACACATTAATTATCTTCTTCAAACTTGCACATCATTTCAGAGCCTGTTCTCATTACAACCAGTTTTAAGATGATGTGGCTTCAATAATGTGTACATCTAGAGATTCTGAAGGGGGGGTGTTGCTGTTATGAATTGTTCATGTCTGTAATTGCCACACCCCTGCTGTGCAGGGTGTTCCAAAGTAAACTGTCACTGAAAAGGTGCTAAGCTCAATTAGTGCTGTTCCATAATCAATATGAAATAAGTGAGGAGAATTTGTGCTGCTGTATGTCAAGAATTTGAAAGATACAAAGATTTGTTCCTGAAGAGAAGCTCAGGCTGGAATGATGCAGGATCAATCAAACAACTGCAGAAGCACTTACCTGCACTCGACAATTGCTCTTAAAATGACTGTAGTACATTTTATTTTTGGTACAATTTGTGGGCAGTTGAAACAATAGTCACCATCATGTCTTGAAGGGAGAAGAAGAAAGAGCCTATATATAAAAAAAATCATTAATAATATACAAATGTATCCTTTATACTATATTCCAGCATAGCCAGCTTTGCTATGTTTTATCTGTGGGAACCACTCCAAAATCTGAGTGTCAGATTTAAAAGCCCTTTGCTACACAATACAGCTAAAGAAAGCCAGATCAAGCTATTCTATGAAGAATTTCTTATGCTAGTAAGTAAAACTCTGCTGAGTATGTGGAAGGGTAGAAATGGCAGCTTGATCTCCCAGCCCACTAATTTCCAGTCCACCACATGGGGATTTTAATATAATAGCATTTTAGGTAGGCAGGGGATTTGTCCTCTACACATAGGGTAGCTGCTATTTGCACAGTTTATGCAAAACTCCACATTTATTTAAAGGAAGAAGGATGTCCTGGTAACATAGAGAGTGTAAGTCTAGACATTGCTGAGGTGAAAGCACCAGCACAAGTAGCTTAATTACCCCCAAATATTTTTGTCACGTTCTGCCCTCTTTCCTAAAAAATGGTTTACAAGGAGGGTTCTTCAGATGCTGAGTAGATTGTAATATTTAAATTTCCATTCATATGAAATTTGTCACAGCTTTGACACCATAATGAGCTATTCAGAAAGCACAATCAAGTCATGTTTACAGTGCTTTTATTGGCATTCTGCTGTGAGTTACAAGGTGCTTGACCGCTTTCCTCTCCTCCAAGTTGTCCTTTTTCCTGTTTAATAAACACTGGTTTGTGTCTCCAGCCAGCAGAACTTAGTGTGCTGTCACAGCTACTGTGACAGCATCATTTTGCTTCATCTTGATGAGAAAGTGTCCTTTGGAAGCAATCCTGGGAATGGTCATGGAGACAGATGGGGCACAAAGGGTGCAGAGGTGGAGGGCAGAATTCCTGTGTGCTCAGCCTGTTGCTGGTGCTGATTCCCTCCAGGAGTACTCTGTGCTTCCCTGAGTGTGAAGGGCAAGTGCTATAATTCAATGTATTAAGCATATAAGTGGTTTTGCAGGATTAAACTAGGTATTTAGCCATGTAGCAGGAGAGCCAAAATGCCCCCTTGCCTTCCTCCTGGAGATGAATATGTATCTGTAGAAGCTGTTGTTAGAAGAATGATGAGGTTCTCACTGAGATGTTATGGGTGGAGATTTTCTAGTTGGGATCTAGAGAAACAGAAAATACATCTGGAGGCTACTGTAAACAGGCCTTCTTGGTCTCTGGCATGAAACGACAGCTCCAGGGAGATTTAGATGGGAATAAAGTTGTGCTAGAGGTATGGAAATATCCTCAGAGGCAAATTCCCACTCATGTATTTAATGGTTTTTGTCAACTGAACTCGCTGTGTGTGTGCCAGCAGCTTCCCACCACCTCATCTTAACAGGTATCTCAGGATTTTGACCCATTCTCATCACAATGTCAAAGGCAAGGGAAAAAGTAGTAAATAGCCTGAAAAGAGTGTGTTTTCAGAAGATATTTGCAATAAAGTTGCATCTATTTTTCCTTATTTACAGTACCCGCTGCTTTCTTTAAATGGAAGGCTTAGCTCTGTAGCCAGGGATGCATGTGTGCCTTTTCATCTGCTGTCTCACCCTGATTGTCTCAGAGGTGTGGACTAGCTTGGACTGGTGCCTAAACTGAATCCAGTGTAACAGGAAGAGGGAACCAACATAGGTGTGCTGGTCACAAGCAGATATTGCTCCTGGGAGCACACACATCCTCTTCATAATGTGCATTATCACTGGTGTAAGCACAAGGCTGCCCCAGAGTTGGTTTTTCTCTGCCCAAGCAGACAGTGGGAGTGCTGGAGTGACAGAGAGCTTGCTAAGTCAAAGAGCCTGGATTTACATCGATGTAAGAAGAGTTTCTCAAATCAAGATCTAAAAAGAGTGAAAACAAAAACAGACTCATAACCCTACAAGCCATTAAGTGTGGCAGGAGAGCAGCTCACTGAGGAACAGCTCACCCCACAGTTCACATGTGCTGGGTGCATTTGGCAGTAAAAGAGAGAGAAATTGCTTCCCTTTATGCTACACCCCTCTTCCCTCTGCCTTACCTTTCGAAGCACAGGACCTGTAAAAAATGCCATTGGTTTAGCAAGAAATAGTTCTGATCCACAGCAAATGAAAAAACTCAGCATATCCTCCATCATGTGTGGTAGAGCTGGAAGGAATACATGGGGTGATGCACTCTTGCTTACTCTGCCTCCTAAATCTACCAATCTGAGTATTCATTTTGAGATAAGGCAGTGATTTATACAGAAACCTAAACACAGGGGAACATGCTGTCCTGTGGAGTGACAGGCAGGCGATGAAATCCCCAGAATATGCCTTTGCAGAGAATGGCTCCTTGGTGCAATCTGACAACTTCATCAAACAGCAATTTGAAATATCTCCAGAGGAGATGTTGTCCTTTGACTCCTCTACATGGGCAGAAAAATAAAAAAAAAAAAAAGTTTTATTTGCTTTCTATGGTGACACCTTGCTAGCTGTAAATGTGAATTTTCCAAAGTCTGTAATTCACAGCCTTAAAAGCATTCTCCCTGTGTTGTGCTGTCAGCTCTAGATAGGGAGGTGTGACATGCCAGGGAGGCTGACTGTCAAATGGTGGTCAAAAGACTTCTGGGTGAGAAATAGCTTTAAAGTGACCCAGACAAGGCCAGGGGTCAATCAGTTTCAGTCTTGAGTTGTCATTACTTGGTGTACTCTACACAGTTACTGTGTCCATCACCTGCAGTGACAGTCTCCTTTTTACTGAGCATTATTTTCATAGAAGTTTCTGAATATGCAGCATTAGTTTCAGAGTCTCTTTTTTTTTTTTTTCTAAAGAAACCTTCTGCTATCCATACCTTTGGGGATTCTCTTCTAAGCTTACTGAAAAGGAATTCACTGCTTTCTTGAGCAGCTGTTGAAGCTACCAGCATGTATTGGACTGTCAAGCAACTGAAACAGCTTCTGCTCTGGGCTGGGTGTTCCTGGTGCTGCAGAAAGTGCTGCTGAGGACATGTACCTGCTCTGTCACACTGCAGGCCATTGTCCAGCACATCAACAACTCCACCTTTGGGGTCTAAATGCACCTAATAGGTTCTATTATGTTCTATTCAGCTGAGAGGAGCAACTGCTGCTGCCACTGAGTGAAATATTCTGGAAGGCATTTAACGATTTGCCCAGCATCTCAATTCTCCATTGTCCAGCCAGCAGACAGTAAAAAATGCTGCAAGACTTCCTCTAGTGCCACACCGTGTAGTGATGAGTATGTGAGGAATGTTATTTATCATTTGAAAGTACAGCTCATAGTTTGGTTTGCTTTGTGCTTGCTAGACAATGAAAGCAAGTTTCAGGAGATAAGAGGCACTGGGGCCTCACAGAGTTTGTGAAATCCTGCCATAATTCAAAGTTACAGCATTGCTGATTCCCATTTATCCAGGCCCACAGGTTTCTTTTCTTTTTATCTCATTGTTCACAGGGGTGCAGACTGTACATTTGAGAAACAATTTGAACTTGACATTTGGCAAGACTTCCAGAAATAGACTTAAGCATTTCATCCTGCGTTGCTACCTTTCTGGATTCTTGTACCCTTATTTTGTTTGGCAGTAGGTTTTTTTTTTTTAGGGCAGAAATTACTCTCCTAACTGCTTCTTCAAGGTAAATATTAATTAAAAGCACAAGTTTTTCAGGTATGCATAGATGTTTATAATATTTGGCCAGAAAGAAACTGTCTAAATGTAGTAAGTGACAGATGCACTTTGTGTGGTCCTTCCAACCCAAGCCACTCTAGGATGCTATTAGTGGCTTATGTAGTTATAAACAGCATTTTGCTTGATTAATAATCAAGATTTGTGGAGATTACTAACCTTTTCCCTGTTTGGTGGGAGAGGAAAAGTGTTTTAGAGAGATAGCAGATATTTTTGAAAGCAGGTTGTACACATGGATGAAGCTTTGACTTCTTTTCAGAAATAACTGAAGCTAATTGGCTAATGTTGAAACCAGCAACAATATTAAATTAAAACAACAAATAAGACCAAGAGAGGGGCCAGGATCATTCCAGATAATAAATTTCTAGCTAAGCCCAAATGCAGAGACCCTCAAGATGCTGTGGTACTAGAAAGCACCAGAAAAGCCTCCTACGATTTTGCTAGGCTGCTTTCCTCTCTCCTGCACCTCTGCTTCTGCTCCTGACAGATGCATCTGAGTTGCAGATTCACAAATCAGTGAGCTTCAGGGGTCATGAGATTTTTTTAGACTCTTTAGGATTACATAGTATTAATAATCCACTTTGTTGTCTCAGTCCAGTGAACCAATGACCTTGTGAAGGAAAGGAGTGCTAAAAGAAAACAAAGTAGCCCCCACAAAAAAAAAAAACACCAAAAAAAAACCAAGGCATTGGCATCTTTATTAGATTTGTAATATTTTATAATATCTGAACCATTAAGAATAGAGTTTGGGAAAAAAAGGCATAGGTGGAATACTAGGCAGTAAATTGCTTGGCTTTTGATCCTTAAAATTCAGATTGTTAAGGATAAATTTAAAACAGGATCTTGGTTTAAAATAATCTGTCAAGATACTTTCCCATCAGGGAAAACATCAGGGAAAACATCTCCCCTCAGGCTGTTTTAATATAACAATACCCTAAGGATCTTGAAATTAAAATCTGTTGTGCTTTTAGGTTTTTTTAAGATTTTTTAAGTGGTTACTTCTCTCTGTTAGATGTAGTCAGTTGTTTATTGTAGGGTAGTACAGAAATCATCACTCTTGATTTAGTGTGATATATGAGAAAGGAATTCTAAAGAATAAGTTTGAAAGGAAAACCAGGAGAAATAAAGAATATTAAGATCTTTATAAGATTTTAAGAATGATGGAGAATTTGAAAAATACATATTTTACATATATTTATATAATATCTGTATTATATTATGTAAATTCTGATTTTTTTTTTCTGAGTATGTAAACACATAAGTGAATTCATCAAAATATTCCCTTTTGGTAATGCTGAAATTAATCCAACACTTGCTGCCAGTATGCATTGTGTGTACTTGTAAAGTTTGTCTGCCTGTGCTCACATGGAGAAATCCACCTAATAGGACCTGAGAAAGCTGGAACAAAATGTCCTCTTTTGTCTTTGAAATTTCTCTGTTAGCTTCACTGAAATTGGCAGGCTCCCTCCCAAACTCCTTCGCTGCAGTCAGAACATATTACCTGTCTGGGGAAAAAAGAATCAAGCTGACTAATTCTGAGTGCAGTTTCAAGGATGCCATAAGAAAAAGCTTATTTAACTTAGATATTATCCACAATACATAGAAGGGTGCGATGTCATTTTCAAAATAACTACTTCTCTTTGTTTTTGTGCATGCTTAGTTAACTGAAGTTCATAAACACACATATTATTTTGAAATCTTGCCCAGTGCATGCAGATATTTATATCTGGAATGTAGAAGAGCTTTAATTTGATTGGTGGCAAAGAAGAAAGCTCAGGCTGGATCAGGCTTGCGTGTCTGTCAGACAAAGGAGATCTAAGAGCAAGTGCATTGACTTGTTTGACTGAAAGATAGAAACCAGAAGGAGCATTAGTTTTAAAATGATGTTAGGAGTGCTTGTAAGGTGGTATTTCCATCTTACAGTGACTCCTGAAATGAACAGGGACAACTAAATTTTAGTACATAAACATTCTGCCTTTCACGAGTAGGGTGATTTATTCAGTTTCTCAACTCTCTTTATCACTTCACTTCTTAAAATATTGAACCCAAATCAGATGAGGTGGTCTCTTCCCAGTGACACCAATGTTTAGCTTAAACATCAGCAGAAGCAGTCAGCACTGGTCCCTGTTAGCCTTTGCAAGTGATGCTAAGGGAGCAGAGGCAGGGAGAGCCACAACCTGCGGGAGCAGCTCAGGGGTGGGGGCAGCTCCGGCTTGCCTGGATTTGTCACAGAGGAACCCTGGGCAGGAATCTGGTCTTGTATCTGCACAGGCCCAGCAGCTTCTTGCACAATGTCACTCTCAAACACTGCCTTAATCTTTTAATAAGTCTCCTCCAGAAAGTCACTGAGCTGTAGCTGTCTTTGGATGGGCATTTTTAAATGTACAAAGTAGAAATTATGGTAACTGCACTTTTCAAAACCCATGGAAAGGAACCATGTCCTTCATTAGGTTACATTAGAAATATCTTGCTAGCTCAAAAATTTTATTTTAGCAGCAAAGTGGGGGGTTGAGTTATTTTTACATTTTTATTTGTGCCCATAATTATTTTTCCCTGGTTTTGCTCATTTTTTCACCACTGGCCACAGCATGCTCATTGTTTCCTGCAAGTCAGTTTGCAAATGAGACAGCTGTTCTGGTTTGGACACAAAGTGGACAGCATCTCCCTGGCAACTGGAGCTGCACAAAGGCTGCCTGCCTGATAATTTTGTTTCTTTCCTCATTTTAGTAGCCATCACTCACATGGGAAGGGCCACTGCAGGATTAGGTAGGACGTAATGCACAGATACGTAAGGAATGGAACCTAAGCAATGGCATTTCTTTTCATTTCCTGCACAAGAGGACCTGAGAGCCTTTCAAAACCTTTTTTAGTTAAAAATGTGTTCTTCTGTGCTCAAACTCACATGCATGTGGATGGGTTTTTGTGTGTGTGTGAAAATATTCTCCAGGCATGTGCCATCAGAGTGGAGTTTGCTTTAGCTACCTACAGCACTGAAGCCAGCACAGAGAGCAGGAGGACATGGGCTGCCTTGTTGAATAAAAGACCTTTATGCACATGGATTATAATTTTGTTTTTGTGATTCTCTGTTAGAGAAAATTAGCAGTTGTTTTTGTTGGCATAAACCACTTTTGAATTATAGGAGACATCTATCTCTCTTTCCTGACATCAGCGTCCATCCTGACACCAGCTCCTTCACTCTCCAGTAAACCAGGGGCAAGTTAACACTTTTAAACATTCCTTCCTCACTGTGAGGACACTGTCCAGACTGTGGGAGAGAGAAAATCTGAGGTCATGTGTGAGCGTGGTGTATAGTCTAGATATAGAAACTAGCTAGTTGTACCTGGAAAAATGTCTTAAAGGACTGACTCTCCCTTTGCTGTCAGTGAATCTTCTCCACTCTGCCCCTGTACTTCCTTCTGGGAACTCCCAGATGCAAAACTGGAGATCAAATATGTAGAAATAAGTTACCATAGCTGTTACCAAAAAGCTATGGTGGCTGTTCCCACAATTAACACCTTTCATCCTGTCAGTTCAATTCTCTCTTCTTATGGAGATTTGCCTTTTAGATACCCTTGAAAGCATTTTAGTTACTTTTTTTTTTCATTAGTCTGTGTACACTAGATGGGTTGCCTGGCTTTGGCTGTAATTGCTGGCAGATGCCTTGTTAGCTTAGGAGTGAAACTATACTACAGGAAAAAAAAAAAAAAGCCCTGCCAAGAACCCTTACCTAATGACCCAGCCTCTGCTAATTGCTGCTACTGCTAACTGGAGTTTCACTTGCCAGATACAGTGCTGAGTGGTGCAAAACCTGAAACAAACCCATACTCATGCAAAAAGATATTTTTGGGGGACGTGGATAGCAGCAAATGGCACATCCGAGAGCACTGCCAAGACCCTTCTTGCCCCAGGGTGTGATTACTCCTTTCTAGTGCAAGTGGCTGCTGCTTACAGCTTTATGGTGGCTGAGGAAAGCAGGGTCTTGTAGCTCTGCTGCCTGAGAGGGGATCTTTGCTCAGGACACAGGGCTTTTCTGTCAGGAAGAAGTAGGAAAATAGATTTCCCTACAGTCATGAGGTCTCTGGCATGCCAGAAGGCATTGCACTGCTTTATTAGAGAAAGGGAATAGAAAAGCAGCATGAGATGGAAATGACTAATAACCACAGGAGCCCTCGGGGCTGGGCTTTTGGTTCTTTTTTTTTTTTTTGGTAGTTTGACTCTCCCTGTGAAGGTTAACTAGAGAAAAAGCCTCTTCTCCATCAGCAAGACTGAAATATTGCAGCCATGTCTCCTTGTTCTCTGAAGGTTGCAGAGATTTGTGAAAAACAGAGGCAGTTCTCCTTCTCTTCTTCTTAAAACTGAGGATCTAAACAGCTTTAGAGTTGCCTCTGTGTAGGAAAGTAGCACGTGTGTGCTGCTGTGTACAGTATAAAGGTACTGTGTTGAAAACCCTAAATGAAAACTCAGAGAAGAGAGCAATCTACTGTAGGATTTTGAAAACCAACAGTTAATACAATGAAAATGTTTGGGAGAGAAATTTTGGTGGGAGACATGGAAGATCTAGCTGGAAACACACAACTGCCATTAATTTATGGAAGCTTTGGAGAGTGTCAGCAGAAGAGGAGCGAAGTAAAGTGGTGTCTGTGGCAGCTGGGCTACCTCTGCTCATGTATCTAAGCATGGAACAGGCTAGTTGGCTCACTAGGACTTTTTGGGAGAGGTGGAACAAGTTCTGTGGGTGCTGCTGGCTTCCTAGGTTTCCAAGAGAATGGGTCAGGTGGTTGCTGACTAGTGCTCACCTATAAAAAGGCTCCTTATTTCCAAGGGTAGAGGAAATGGGAGCTCCCTCAAACTGACTGGCTCATAGGCTTCTTTCTGCTTACTGCCTGCTGAAAATGAAAGACTGACTTTCTCTGCACACCTACTTAGTGTTTCATGTTTGTTGCAGAAGTTTTAGGGACCTTTCTGTGAGCTGGTGTCAATATTTTTTGTGGCAGCAGCTGTTGAGAGCTGGAGCTCCTGGGAGCAGGGCTTGGTAAGGTGCAGTCCTGGCTTTTGCACATAGGCTGCTTGATAGAGTGATGCTTCTTGGTGATTCTCATCCCTCTGAGGTAGCAAAGCAAACAATGGAAATCACTTCTGCTGGACTCTGATCCACATCTTCTGTCAGCCCTTGGCATATATCCATTAGGAAACAAGTTGTCCTGGCTGAATTCCCTGGTGAAAAGGAGGTGAGTACTTAATTATATTTCCTATTAGTGTATATCACAAAACCAGTCTGGCATTACTTGCACAGCAATGGTTGCAACAAAACATCTCCTACTGCAGTGATGGGAGGAGAGGGGGGTGTCACAAAGCAAGCCTAAAGTGCCTGGAGTCTCCTCCTAAATCTAATTAGATTTAGAGGACCTTTCTGTTTGGAACAGGCTTTGGATCTGACCCAAGAAGAGCAGTCTGAGGCAAGTATGATCAGTAGAGATTCTGGGAGCTGGAAGAAAAGTCCAGACCTTGCCTGTGCTACTCATTGTTAGAAGTCCCAGCCTGCACAAATATTAGTCTATTAGTCTTCCTCAAACCTTACACTGAGTTTAACTTGGAATCTCTGGTGAAATCTTTTTTCCACTGCTACTTTTAGGAGGAGAAACAATAAAGAAAAAGTTCTTAATGGAAATGCATGAATGCTATAATATCCCACAGGAAAAGCTCTCTGTTTCTACCTGTCTCCTTAATTTTTAAGAAACCTTTTCCATCCCTCCCTTAAGGGTAGGAGAAGAAGGGAGAAGGATGTTAAAAAAGGATCAGAGTTCTCAAACTTTAACAGTGCTCAAAGCAGAAGTCTCAAAAGGGCCCAGAAAGAATATTTTAATAGGAAAAATTTGGGTTTGTGTCTCCAAAATTGTTTATTAAAATCCTAGCAATTCCCTTACTCCATGATAGAAGATTTCTCTGTCAATGTGCAAAAATCTGATTCAAAGGCAGCACTCTCATTTTTACAATTTTCCATTGATTTACTTCCTGGTGCCTGCAGATCACATAATCCTGGTTACATGCTTCATCTTTCTGCTTCCCGAGGCTCTTGGTATTTCTCCTGAGTTTTTCTTCTTCATTTTCAACCTTGCGTACATGTTTTGGTCAATGAAACCAAAATTAATCCATTTTTCTTCTGGCTTCCCTGTTTCAGACATCAGTATCCTTGTCTTCTATGTTTTTCCTCCCCTCAGAAGTCCAGAGGGACATAAGTTTTGCTTTATAATGTGAATGCTTTCCCCTGTTTATTACTTTATTTTAGAAGTCTGTGATTTCTTTTGCTAAGGAGTTAAAATATCCACAAAGAAAGCAGCAATCCTAAAACTTTATCTTTTGAAAATTAGAAAAAAAGAAGAATGTAAAGCATTAGCTGCATGCTTTCAGTTTCTTTAATAATCTCTTTTCTTTTGCCTTTTTGGTAAACTTGATGGATGTATCCTGTCTGTGGCAATTCCTCACTGAGTCATGGGAGGAAAGCTAATCAGGTCAAATCATGTAACACAACTTTTAGTCTCAGTTCTGAAGGGTAACAGCTTTGCAGTCCCTGGATATGAAACTCCAAATTCTCGGTGTTTTTTTTTAAATGATCAGGGTAAATAGCTACTTTATTTTTAGAGAATTCACCGTTGTAGGTATGCAATCATACTCACGTGGGATCTGTGAATGGAAGACACCTGACTGTCTCCAGATCAGTAAAATGTGAGAGCATAAACAAAGACAAAAGGGCTAGACCCTAAATCATTAAGATTAATCAGGTACTTGCAACAAGTGTAAATTACCTCAAAATGTTGCTACATCTGTATGGTTGTGGGAAAACATCATTGTTCAAAGAGAAACAAAACTGATTGGGGATTTTGGAAGAAAAAGCAACAAACATCAGTCATAGGGAAATATGATAATCTTCTTTATTTGCTTTTAAGCAATTTTCTGGATTTTTTTTTACCAGAAATTAGGCTTCCATAAAAGTAGTGTTTCTCCATTGAATTTTAGAAGGGCAATTTCCCCCCCTAAATCTAAACTGTGGTTTTCTCCTGTTTTCTCTCACAATTATTCTGCACATCTCACACCGTTTTCTTGAGGCAAATGAATAGCTGGGGAAGTTTTTCTAAGAGGTGTTCACAGTCCTCTTTTAAAAATGCAACAAGACTGCAATCTTTAAGGAGATGCAAACAGCACCTCAAATTCTCCAGGGATGTTTTGATTCAAGGAGCAAACCTATTTTCCCCTCAATTGACTCAGTAATGAAAGGATGGAATCCTGGAAACATTTATTAGCTGCTAGGTGAACTGGAGAGAGACAAGCACTTTGGTGTGGTCTCAAATCTTTATCAATTAGTAAATGCAGGTGTCAGAGAGACACAGAACAATACAAATCCTGTAGCAGCAGTGGTGCAGTTCACATTACCTGCCTGGCTTTCTGCAACCTGAACAAATCCCCTGCATTTTAGCTTGGAAAGAGGTGATGGTTTAAAAAGCCATTATTGTTAAATCAATGCTATTGACAGAAGATCAGCCTTCTCAAAAGTGTTAATAACTCATCAAAGCACATTACCAGCTGGATGGTTTAAAGGCTATCCGAATGTGAAATTAAAATTTGATTCCACTGATACAATATGATGTTTGTGTTTGTCAGAGATGAACTGCTAGCAACATTTCATTTGCCCACGGTGTCACTTACAGCAGTTTCAGGCTGGCACGCTCAGACAGGCAGGGAGAATAAGATAAACTTGCAAAATTTGCAGCTTGGACAGGTGATGTGGCTCTGCCTTTTGTCCCTTTCCCTGTTTGTGAAGGGTCAGTCAGCATAACAGTTGCCACAGTCTCAATCTTCTTAGGGTGCTGGGCCAGCCCAGAGGCTGAGTGCTGGCACCAGAATGAATAATTGCAGTGCTGACATCATCTGTCTGGAAAAAAACCAAAAAAACCATGAATAATGGTAAAAGACAGCATATCTCAAAATCCAAGCTGAAATAATGAGTTGAACCTTGTCATTTTTTTTGTTAAATATTTACCTTCCACTTGAATTTGAGATACCCACTGCCCTTCTGTGACCTTACAAGATACATCTCTAGGAAGATTTCTGGCAAAAATTTCACAACTGAACGTTGTTCCTTCAGCTGGGGACTTTTCAAACGAACTAATCTTTTCTCAACTCTCATCCACACGTTTGCTGCCCTGTGTGCCTCTCCACAGGCTCGTTCCATGGCAGCTGGGGCAGCCCTCCCAGCCAGGAGGCTGCAGAAGGCTCCCCCCCTGTAGCCATTCTCTGCTGGCCTGAGCAGGCTTCTGGCCACCACACTCCCCGTGGGCATGCTGCTCGTTGTCCTTTGTTTGTCCATCCCCTGCCAGGGTAATCCTGAGATTAGGGTACGTGAGAACATATGTTTAGTGCTCTGTACAGAAATTGGTGGTACTGATGGGAGGCTGTTACCTCAGGGAAATACCAATCCTCTCATTTAGGATCCAAACGCTGGATCTAGGCATTCTGTTGTTCTGCCTGGAAGAGAGAAATGCAAAGCATTGATGCCAGAGCTTAGTGTACACCATCTCCTGTATTTCTGTTTTCTTCCTTGTCTTTTCCCAGCTCTGGTGTTTGCTGCAGAGTGAGAAGGTGGAGTTAAAGGCACAATCATTGTCAGCTTATTGAACAGCACATCTGTAGTTCATTAGCATCCAAATACCTTTAAACTGATTGTCTCCTTGGCCACACTGCTCCAGAGCTTACAGGATGAAAATACCAAAAGTTCAGAAATAATGGGTTGCATTGTTGCTGAACGGAATATCTGATTAGTGAAGGCTTGCCCATGTACTGTATAGAGGAAATACAAAAATGCAAAGGAATTTTCTCTTTATTATTCATGTATAATCCCATTTAAATACACTAATAATTAGGCATATGTTTCTGGAAAAATGAGGCAGCTTATTCATAGTCTTCCTGTGTTTTGCAGAGCTTTGATTTTTATGTAGGTAATTAAGAAAGAGGTTATGAACTCTAATAATTGCTAGACTGGGCTCTTTTAAGGAAATAGTTTGAATAGGAGTGAGGTAAGAAAAAGGATTGTTGCTAACTTTTCTCTCTCAGGCTCTCACCTGTGCCTGGCTGGAGTTGAAATGAGGATAGACTAAGAGGAGAATGGACTAGCCTGTGTTTTGGTTAGCTGATACATTCATCTGGGGTGGTTTGAACACAACTGAAGTGTAACATGTTTGTGTAGGGAGAGGTGCTGTACTCGTTCAGTAATGGACTAAAAGGACAGTGCAGTGTGAGAGTGAAGTGCTTAATGTGAGTGCCTGAGCCTGGGAGAGCTGGGGGGCTGTGCCTCAGCAAGGAGGTGTTTTACAGACCTAAATGAAGGAATTTCTTGTGCCAGTTCTCCCCAGGTGGCAGCATCAGAGGTTCACTCAGCGATATAAAAATATGATAACTAAATGGTGCAAAGAGATAAAAGCTGCTATCTGCTCAAAATAAAAAGGTCATTAGTGTCATGAAAAAGGCCTTTGCTGGAGCCATTTGCATTGTCAGCTCTTTCTGTGGAAATCCCCGACTGCAAAGCTTGGGAGTGGCCCAACCCAGCAGCTGTGGAATTTACCTTCATAAGGAAGAACAACAAAAATCGATCTGTTAAAGTGTCTGCATGTCTTACCCCATGGAAAATAAGCTATTCCATCACCTGCAGCAGGCAAGCAGGGGAAATATCCGAGGTGGTGGGTGAGAAGCAGCACCCAGCAGTGTCTGCTCTGGGGGGCACCAGCTGCCAGATTCCGTGGCAGCCCCGCGCACCCAGGAGTGGTGGGAGGCTGTGCCTGCCCTGGTTTGGCTGACTCAGGCTCTGGCAGCTCCTGCAGCCAGGTTAATCTGCAGCAGGGCAGACCCAGCACTGCCAGCTCAGCCTGTGCTGGGAGCACGGTGTGGCCTCTCTTGCTCAGCTGAACGCTTTATGCTTTGCCTGGTTGCACTGCTGGGGCACTCTGTCATTTTTCACCTTGCTGAACAGAGACATAAGTAAGTAATGTATACATTTCAGGCCTGCCACTGCCTATGGTTATATATGAATTATTTTCTTTATCATTAGGTAGAAGTAGTTTTAGCAAATACATACTGAATGCATAAACCTGCCAACTCCACTCAAGTAGGGGGCAGCAGCTGGAAAAGGATATGCCAATTTAGGCAAATTCTGGAGAAAGTATTTTTTTCTATTTTCATGACCTAGGGTAAACCTGATTTGAAGGTTCATTTCTGATGCATTGGTACAGAGGTATAGCCTTTTCTTTAAGCAAAATATGTCTTTGTATATCAAAGCCTGCTGAGAGTGCCAGAGAATCATTAATGCAGGATATCTGTTGTCTCAAGATGCTCTGCACCAACCCAAATCATATCCAACTGATTTTTGCTTCTGGCTAAAGGAACCTGAAGAGTCTGACTCCAGTTGGCCATTTAAAATAAAAATCCATTTTGACGAGACATTTCTTTTTCTTTCTAAAGCAATACAAGTTTAGAAGGAGAAAGGCAAAGATAACATTTTAATTTGTTACCACGATTTTACATACAGTGAACAGAAACCTGGGCTGTATTTACTCCATCTTTTGCAAAGCAGACAGACCTACTGCAAGCTGCAAATTCAGAGTTACTGTCTGTCTAGGCAGCTGGAAATGAGTCTCCTGTGCTGACTAAAGGCTTCTCTCCAGTGAATGCAATATATGTACCCAGAAGTGCCTGGCAGCCTGGCTCTGCATGGCACCAGCACACAACCAATATATATTTGCAGAACTTTGGATGCAACCAGCTTTATGCAGTGTGAATTTCCACCATGTGCTGACTGCTTCCATCATATTTTTAGGAAGATAAAGTGGCTGGGTCTAATGTCACACTGTCCACAAGCTGTGCTGTGGTATAAACCTTGTCTCAGAGATTATGTGGTTTGTTCCTCCATTCTCAGAATGCAAATTCATTGCCTTAACAAAAGGCTTTTATTTCAGCTGTGTCCCTCCAGCAGCTGCCTTTCACTGAGGTGCAGTTTAACACCTCAGCAGAGCAGGAGTTCAGGTGCTGTTAAGGCAGGCAGGTAAATTGAGTGTGTCTCCTTCATGGAACAGTTCCTCCCCCAGTGTGTGGCAGTGAGCTATGCTGCTGCTCTGAGCTGTAATGCTCTAAAGACTTTGAGACCATCTGTTTGAAAAAATGCCTCTTTTACCTTGCTGGGCATGTCTGATGGAAGCCATCACAGCAGAACAAGGTACTCTAAAGCCATTTATTTCATCTAATGCCGCCACTGCTCTCTCTCTTTTTATCTTTCATTCTCTCTCTTCCCTTTGTGAAATATCAAGGAACAATATCAACACATTGCACTAATCAAGGAAGTATCTGTAGCACATGCTTTAGCTTTTGCATCTTGTGTGAATGAATGCAAGATGTGACAGGTTTGACAGATGTGACTGTCATGGAAAGGAGAGCAGGACTCGCACTCTGGGGCAAGCACAGGAAGACAAATGTGAAGAAAAGAGTGAAAAGGACATCCTTTGTGTCACTGGCCATTTATATGCAGTCCTTTCCCCATTAGCACGCAGCAAAGAGGAGGGTTTTGCTCTGGCAGTGACTTGGGGAAAGCTAGGGAGTGATCAGACCGGTGCACTACATCCCTTTCCCCGCAGTACTGGGGGAACTGGACCCGTGGTCAGCTCTGAACCCAGTTTGTGCTCTGTAGCACTGGCCAGGAGCTCTTATGGATGGTTTTATAGAACTGGTGGAGGTCCAGCCCTGAGCTCTGCACTGGTCTGACTTGACAAGGCACCCCTGGGCAGAGCTGCTGCTCTGCACCTCACCTCAGCCTGGGGAGAGCTGCAGAGCTCAGCGTGTGCCCCTCTGCAGTCTGTCCCTGCTCGCTCCTCACGCTGCTGCTGGGCTAGGGCAGAGTGCCACAAGGACAGGAGACAGCTCCCCTCTCCTCATCCCGCCCGTGCTGCTGCCTTCTCCTGCTTGGAAGGCAGAAACACAAAAGTGGGGCTCTGCAAAATCTGTTTTGTGCCACAGAAGTGTCAGCAACGTTGTAAACAGAGCAGCAAAGCTCCACTGATCTAGCAGACAAGCACAAAAATAGGAGAAAGCTGTGTATATGTCTTTTGTTCGGTTATTTTGGTTTTTTTTTTCTTTCTTTCTGAATACCAGCCTTGAATCAATCAGATATATTGAGTAGTTACCAGGGGTGGCCAGTGAAAAGACAGAAATTCATAAGGAGATGCATTACCCTGGTAGGCAGAGTGTCACTCCATATGAGAACAATCAAAGGAGATATTCTGACATGTTCATAGCCCTGAATGCACTATATTGACCCAAATTATCTATAATACTGTGAAAAAAATCCCTTATTTTGTAAAGATTTAAGTACTGTTATAAGGATTATATTTGGACATAGTTAAAAACTTCAATTATTCCCAGGCCTCTGAAGAGAAATCTGTATGCAGACTGGGTTATGTTTCTGTTTAAAGGCAAGAACAAACAAAAAGCTGCTGTAACCAAGTAGCATTAAACTGCATATTAACAGGACCTACTATTCTCAAAGGTACTTTATTTGATCAAAATCAGGCTTTTGTCTCTAAAGTTTACATGTATCCATCCTTCTTTCCTTAACTTTAATATGTTTTATTGGAATGGACAATATCAAAGTACTAAGGTGTTTTGTACCCAGTTCACTCAGAAACTTTAAAAAATATTTTTACCTTTATGCACTAAGAAAATCAATAGATGTGTTGAATCTCAGTCTACAAAGCACGTTGGAAGCAGGAGGACAAAGTGACTGGGAAAAATGGATTAGAGAAATGGCAGTTCTGGCTGCCATCAATTTTCTGCAGAAGTGACATGTTTATCATGGAAGTCACTCCAGCAAGCAGCTGCATTCCCAGCGAGTGTCATATATCTGAGATGATGCAATCTCTCTCTCCCTCATGTCAGATATATATGCCAGCTGTAAAATGGCCTTTGGAGACAAGCAGGTTTGGGCTTTTTTTTTGAGCTGACAATGCATTATTCATGCGTTAGACACTGTTGAGATGGCTGGGATTGCTGTCAGCCTTGGGAATCTTCTTCCAATTTTTTTTATAGGCAAACATGAGCAATAGCATGAGGGTCAAGCCTTTTCCTGTCCTCTCCTTTCTGTTGTTTCCCCTATTCTTCAGGCCATGTAACTTTCTGAGCATGACATTTTGATGAGTAAAGTACAGAATGCAATACATGAGGAATCCCAAAAGGCAGGCAGAGTGTGCTACTTGACTTTCATGTCCTGTTCACCTTCAGCAATAATTTGGTGTCTTAAATGGTTTCCATTCTGTAAATTTGATGATGCGTGGTATGGGAAGGGGAGGCAAAAAGGAAGGATGAGTAAAAGAGCAGCTCAAAAATGAGGTAACTACCAGAAAAATCCCCTTGAGGGTGGTTGTGATTTTTGAAGGGGATTGTTTCCAAGAAGCAAAAAGAATTTCCAGACTGGGAAAAAGGGAAAAAAATATCCTGCTTTTAGGTTTTATGCTTGTCAGGACTTGCAGGCAGTTGTAGTAGTTGGTGCAGCATTTATGGTAGGTATAAATTTAGTGCTGCAGGATCCAGGCCACAGAGAGGAAAGAAAATGGAGTGTGCCACAAGTTGTGAGAGCTCACAGTTGTTCTGGCCCTAGTGGAGATGCAAAATGAGGGGCATCACAGCAGAACAGGCTGGTTTTGGCACCAGCTCAATCTTCACCACTTTGTTAGTTTTTCTTCTGTAAACCAGAGAGATGCTTTAGTGATTAAAGACAAAATCTGTTATGGACCATGAGTTGTGATCCCTGCTTGTCATACAATCTCTTTAGATAACAGATAGTGCTATCTTTGATTTGAGCTAACTGTATGAAAATATATATTTGTTGCAGAGCATAGGTGCCTGATGAACATAGTCATGAAAGAAAGCAATAACTATGTCAAGAGGAAGTGTTTTATAAATAACTTAACACATTTCAAGTCTCTTAATGTTTATAACTCATTTGCATACACACATGTTTCTGAACGTCTGAATTGCTTTTAAAATATTTGCATTTGAAATAGTTTGGTATTTATGTAGTTAGAGTATTGTTGTTTGGTTTTATTCCCTCAGGACTGTGGAGCTGTTGGGAGAATATAAAAAAAGGAAAAGAATTAATGCTGCTGGTAGATAAAATGCCTGTTATAGAGGGATAGCCCATGCAGCCCTTGCAGAGGCAGGAATGTGAGACCTGCAGGAACCTCTGTGACTCTATCAGTCACTGCCAGTGTGACACTTTGTCAGAAATCTTTTTTTCACTCCTTTCCATGACCCAGTGGTGCTACTAGTCACCCATTTTGCTGAGCAGGGTGTGCAAGGCTCACTTGTTAGAAAACACATCCTGTCAAAGCCAAGGAGGAACAAACAGGTACTGCAAGAAGCATGCCCTGCTGTAAAAGAACTGTTAAGGCAAATTTTCATCATTTGATTTCAAAAGATTTTACATAAATGTAAGCATGTTTACCCAAAGAAGCTTAATCAGATAGAGGGTTTAGTTACAAGTAGGAAGTCTCAGAGCTTGTTAAGAATTTGTCCAGAAAACTCATTGGAATGGTTAATTAAATTGCTTTTTCTTGTCTCCCTCTTTTAATACTGCTCTGTGGAAGGAAGAAAATTTACTTCAGGGAAATGTTTAAAGTAGTTTAAAATTTATCCAGGCCATGTAAATCCTTTTAGTTCAATTTTTATGCCGCCGATGATTTCCGTGAGCTGCCTTCAGTTTGAAATGCACTTAGGCAGTGTTTGTAGAAATAAACAAATGGAAGTCCCTCTTTTTGCACATCATCAATTGTTCTTCTTTCCCCAGTTAGAGGTGCAGAAAAAATATTATATAGGAGAGAGACATGGGCAGATGAACCTGAGAAGGACCAGAGTTTGCTATGAGTGTTTGCTGGGCTTAGGAGACATCATTGAAACTATATCTTTATTTTCCATCTTCGTTAATGTTTGCCTTTACAAAATCGCTGATAAATTGATTTGTAGCCCCTCTTATAAAACAGAAGTCCATTCTCATTTCTAGACCTGTAGAGACGCCACATTTTGCATAGGAAGCAGTAAAAATTGTGTGGCCAACTTTCAGGGCAGCTCAGTCACAGCAGGGCTTGAGCCACTGTCGGTTCAAATGGCTGAGGGTGGTGGGGAGCAGACAGACATCGTTGTTGAGGGTCTTCAAAAAAAAATCCATCCACAGTACTTTTCTTTGTGTCATACAACTGGCACAAAGCAGAAAAGGATGCCTCAAAAATAAAAAGCCTTGGAAAACATAAAACGGGTAAACCACAGTCACCAGTGACAGAATATTCAGGCTGTTGGGGAAGTTTAGAGTTGCATTTCTATTTCTGAGCTTGTATCCTGAGCCAGCTCTCCTTGGGGGAACTGTGTTGACAGCAGAGGTGGGAAGGTGCCAGTGGCAGCAGTGGTGCTTTGGCAGGAGGTGGAAAGGAGTGGTTTATTTAAATATTCATGGCCACTGAGGTGACTCAAAGTATGGTTGGTTTATGCCATTTACTCACCTACTGCACAGTGAGGTCTCATCATCTGCAGTTACAGCAGGACCAAAAAGCTAACCAGAAAATAGAAGATTCCCAAAAACCTAGAGGAGATGATCCAGCATGGCTTAGATGTTTTCCATTTTCATACTTTCATTTTTAACTAAAAAGTTGAAGTAGCCTGATGAAAATGAAAGTGTTCAATTGCATGCATGGAAGTTATCTTTAAGTGACTTTGGAGCTAAAATGTAGATACAGAAGCAGGAAAAGTACAAACTCTGGTTTGTCTTTTGCTTAGCATGTCATTATGGGAAAAAATCCCTTTTTCTTTTCCTCTCCTGACCTCATTTGAAATGTGTCTGAACTGCCACCTGTAAGAACAGGGAAGTAGCAGGAGGTGAGAGTGCCTGTGTAACTAAGTGTTACCTACATTTATTAGTAGAATTCTTCTAACTTGGGAAATGCTTTTGTGAACCTGAAAATCGTTATCTTCTGCTTCCAAACAAACAGAGTTTGGAATTAATTTCAAAACATTATTTCTATTTAAAATACATTTTGGCTAAATGATTCACAAGTTCGGCATTTTTAAATAAAAATGCTTCGAAAATATTATTAATACTGGGTAAAATGTAAATTCTTTTGGCAGCTGACTTATATATCAGTTTTTCTTACTTAAAAACAACCAAGAAACCCCTTCTTCACTGAGATTTCTGCTTGTTCAACTCTAAGCCTTGTCAGATGCTGCCAGCTGAGGATAATTGCAGAGGAGCAGGTCAGACAGGAGAGCTCAACATCCACATTGCAGGCTTGTCTCTTTTCCAGATTTGCTCCATGATACCTGGAGAGTCACCACAATGAGTAAATCTTACTTTGGAATAACAATACAGCGTTTTTCATTAAGACCAGAGAATTGCTGTCATAGGGAGTTACACAAAACCAGAATGAAACAAAATTAATCCCCTCCCCCCTGCCCAGGAAACAATCCCTCCACAGACAAGAAAATAAAGAGCTTGTTTATTGAGAATTTTTATAGGAATTTGTGTTGGGATATTTTCAAGTATGGTGACTGGTTTAATAGTCCATAAGGCAAATAAATGCTTGAGCTAAAAAATCTTGTAAAGGCAGAATTCACTTCTTCTCACACCTGTGCCACCTGCTTTATCTGTATTTATACACATGTGCCATATTTATATATTTTCCTAGACAGTTCTCATTATTACCACCAACCAGGGTTGGAGAAGGAAAGTGCAGATGATGAAATAAATTGGAGTGTAGGATGAAAATTCTGCTTTTTCATAGGAAAGCTGTCAGATGGATTAATGGGTGTGCTGAGCCAAATAGCTCCATTATCAGATGAGATAAAGACCTCTCCCCTCCCTGGCTAAAATAATCGAGAAAGGGGCTCTGGTATGGATTTTGTGAGAGATGAACTCCTTGAAAGTAAATTAAAGACAGGATAATAGAGTTCCTCACTACGCATGTGTAACCACTACTCTGATAAATTGGGATGAATGTAATCTTATATAGGCCAGCAACATCCAGGTCTGTCAAAAACCCAGATATATCTGTATCTATCAACAGAGATGTGTATTATTTTCTTGCAGGACTAGGAAGGGAGCTGCAGAGTGTATGAATGAAATGGAAAATCACTGCAGTGGGTATGCCATACCCACACAGACAGAAAACTCCATTATCTTCCACTCAACCATAAATAATACCTTTGTTCAGGAAAAAAGTGTGTGTGGGGATGTGCAATAACCTCTCCCAGCCTAGCACAGGGAATGTAGGAAAGAAAGGAAAGCAGTGAAGGGAATGAGCTCAGTCTCCCATCCCAGGCAGCAGCTGGGACCTAAACCCACCCTGGGAGAAGAGCTTTGGCAGGAATTCCAGCTTTCCATGCCCAGGGTGGTCACTCAGGCTCTGCAGGGACATGAAGAACTCCCTGGATGTGAGCACAGGTGCTGTGTGAGGGGCTGCTGGGTGCTGTAATGCACCATTTAATTCCCTTTGCCTGGGACCGAGGGGATCAGCTCCTCCCTGGTCCCACCCTGGCTGCACTGTGGGGAGGGACAGAGCTGCTCATTCTCCCTACCTCACAGGGCTGGGCTGAAAAATTAATGCAACAAACTGAGAGGAGGGGGTCAGAGAAACTGGCTGACAAGATGAACGAGACAAATGATAAGGGAGGCTGGGGGAACTGGCTGGCTGTGTGCAGAAGGGCTGCAGATGAGATAGGAATGCTCCAAGCAGTCATTGCAAGGTGACTTGGCAACGTTCTGCAAATATTTGAGGGAATAAACTTCACTGGGGAAGAGAAATTAGTGCAACAAGTTTTATCATAGAGAACAGGGAGATGATCTGCCAGAAAAACTTTTTGAAAGACATTAATAAATGGTGAAATGAGCCTTTCAGGGGCAAGAGGAGATGTTACATTGAGTGAGATTTTTTTTTAATGAAATTGGAAATCAGCCACAGGAAGCAGTTCTGCTTTGGGTGAAAGAATGAAGGTGTGGTGTGCTAATGTAGGCAACTTTGAGGTTTTGATTCTCTTGTACACCATTGCTTCAAATGGATTTGTCCCTCAGGGATGGGGTGTACTAGGGAAATAGTAATACCTAAGGAAAACAAGTTGGAGAAAATGCATCAACCCTTTGACAGCATGAGAATTGAGTGTATAATCATGCTCAGCCTTGTTTAGAAGCCCAGAATAACAACATGCAGTTGTCTGTACAGGGGCTCTGTCCCTTATTTGCAGCAGGAATGCTCTGTGTTGTGGAGTTTTTTCAAATTGTAGATGTATAAAATCACTGAAATTTCTTGATGTGTGCTGACTCTATAAAACCAAAGTGCAACACATCTTTGTGACACTGCTTGTCTTAAGAAAAGCTGTTAATTCCCCATCTGCATTTATTTGTACCATTTATTTTTCTTTATTTTGTTATTTCTTACAGCTTCTAACAATTTATACTATGCCATGCTACAGCTATAGTTGTCTCTGGCTTCTTATGCCAGTGGACCCGTGGAGGATTGCTCTCAGCAGAGCTGGGTTTAAATCAGAATCCCTGTCAGATTAATAGGTTATGAGCAAGCACAGAGGCAGGAGTTTGCTCTCTGGAGCCCTGTGATTTCTGCCTTCTCTGCCTGGCTGCTGGGGGAGCTGGCTCCCTGTTTCTGCTCACCAGGTGGAACAGCAGATGAATGTGTGTCTTGGCATCCCTCCTGGCTGGATCTAAACTGATTCTTTTACAGAAGTACTTTACTTGTCACAGGAGCATTATCAGTATTAAGATCTGAACACTGATATTTTTTTCTTGCATTCATGTTTTCTGCTGTTTATCTTCCCTGGGTTTGCTGAATGTCATCCCTTTCAAAGTACTGTATCTTCCTTTTTCTTCTGTTTAGGGATTTGATTTGCCCCCCAAAACCTGGTGGTGCAACAATGATTTTTCGGGGGAAGCTCTTAAAGGGGGTCTGATTACCTTCAAGTCCACACTCATCGTCAGTGCTTTTGTTTGCCACCTTATCCATCATTCCTGAGCCATAGTATCAATTCAGAGATCTCCCTGAAGACAGAAGAACCTCATGCTTGTCTTTACCATATCATCTCTTTCCAAGCAAATGCTCCATACTATGAAATGTCCTCTCTGTTTTGCCTTCACCTGTTTTTTAATTCTGCATAAAATAGTTATGTGGTCTTGGTAAGAAATGCTTAGTAGAAATGTCTTTTTGAATACAGAAGGATTTTGTGGTCATCTAGCCTGACTTTATTCTGTTCCCCTTTGAAGACCAGAGGGATGGATGGCTGTGAGTGAGCCTTGGCACCTTACAGAGTGCCACCAGAGCGCTCCAGCAAGCATTTCCTACCCCAGGGGGATTCCCCTCCTCAGCCCATCTGACCCCTGTTAACTGCAGAGCTGCTTTCCTCTTGCTTGTTTGCAGACAAATGAGTGAAACAAGGTGTAGTGCTGTAATCTGCTCTGAAAAGCCTCCCTGACAGGACAGAAGTGTGGATGCTGATTCGCCTTCCCCTGTTGAGAAGCCAAGTGGAACAGATTAACACACTTAGTGCTAACACACTTCTGAATCTCAAGGGTTCCACTTGTTCTTCCTTCTTCAAAGCAATTAGCTGTATATAAATTTGATTCTGTATGGTATATGCCTTTTGACTGTTTTAAGATCTTCTCCTGGTGATGGTGAGGTTTTCAATAAAACATGAAATAATTTACGTGACTAGATTACCCAAGGTCCTTTTTCCTACAGCCAGTGTGAGTAATAAAAATGTGAGACCTGAAATATGTCTGTGATCTCCAAAGCCATAATATCCATGCTACTTAAAACCTATTTAAATTACAAAAGAAAAAAAATTAAAAAAGGAAAAAAAATAAGCTGGTTTTGCTTCATCCTTCTATCTGAGAAAATGACCTGCATAGCAATCAGATGGATTTTACTACTTAATTTTTTATTACAGGGTTTTGGAGAACCAAATTATTTTCTATCTCCCATGCAGAGTTTTTGCTCTGAATATTCAATCCTGTCACTCTTTTGTTATCTTGCTTTCCAAGTTCTCAATTTCACAATTAAAAAAAAAAAAAGGCTCCTCTGCATTATATAGAAGGAAATGGAAGGAAGGCAAAGTGACAGGAAAAGCTTGTGGAAAAGCACAGCAGTGATCTTAAATCCCTTGCTTCATCTCCTATTTCTTTGCATTTTGTTTCCCAAACATCTTTCAGCTGGATTCCCTCTAGGCCCTGTGAGATGCACACATCCCTGTGTGTGCTTCCTGCAGGAGCAGCCTGGCTGTCCCCACGGATGGTGTGCTGGTGTCACAAGGCATGTCCCCTTTGTTTGTTAGCAAGAGGGCCAGCACTAGCAGGCTGCTCACAAATGCCAGCTTTAATTACAAATTGTGCTCTCAAGGGCAGCACACAGATTATGCCTGGGTATCTTAAAAGTGCTTCTTGCCTTTTGAACTCTGACTGTTGTGTTTTGAAAAATAATAAGGCTTCTGTTCTCGTGATTACTAGTCCTTGCTGTCACCCTGTCCTGGGAGGAACCCAAACAGAAGCAAATGACAACAGACAATCTTGAGCATCTTGAGCTAGCTGATGGTAGGAAACAATACAATTTCCCATAAAAAAAAATAAATTAAAAAGCACTGGAAATAAGTTGCTTGCATTGTTTTCTCCAAAGAACACTGACCCTTTGGGTTTTGATGTTAACCATTGTAGAGGGTGTCTCAGAAGCACTCAGTGTGAAACAGAGAGCACCAAATTCCTCAGCCTGCCTTGTTTTAAGCTTGCATGACCCACAGCTGTAGACTCATCACTGTGCACAGTAATGTGAAAACAATTGGCTACTAATTTCTTCCTGGATGATGAACTACCTTGTGTGTAATCTTGCTTAATAAATGAGTCCATAATAGTTATATTAGTCACCATTTTGGCAGAGTAAAGTGGATGAAAGCATAATGATGTTTATGCTATAGGCCCATAACAGTTTCATAGAAATATAACCAAAGTCTGAGAACTGGGTCATAGCAAAACATATCACCTAAGGTATGTATCTATTGTACTATCTTTTAAAAAATAAGAAAAAAATGTAATCATATATGCTTAGTACAACACAAGTCCAAGAATTAGATGATGATGGACTTCAGATCCAACAAAATTAACATCAAAATTGACTTCAAACTCTTATTGTTTTGGGCCAGTTCTACTGCAGTGTATAACTCAGATTGTTCAATGTTTCTGTGCAATGCTTGAGAAAGATGGCTGGAAATTGATCTGCTTACTCAGAGTTTATTCTTCAGGGACTTACACAAGGAGGCACTGCATGTGGTGAGCTGGCCAAAGAGTTCAAGGTCAGTCCAGAAGCTTGGCAGGGCTGTGCTCTTTCACCCATGATATTCAATTATCTTGCTGACTGGATGTGGAGATGAGCCCTTGGTACAAAAACAAAAGAGAAAGCAAAGTTTGGGGATTTTATTAGTATGTTGCCAGCTTTTTAGACTTTGGTGCTGACCTTGGGTATGATCAAACACACAGAATTTTTACAGAAATCACTGCTTTGCAGAGAAAACAGAAATTATCCTAAAATGTGGGGCTAAGGGTTTTATGGTCAATGACCAGGAGAACTTTTTTCATGTTTTTAAAGTTGTAGGGTTAAGAAAGGCTGGAAGAAAAAGTCGTGTAAGTGGCTTTCTTTCAAACTAATGATACTTAATCTTTTGTAATTTTCTTGGATTCTTATCTGCTCTCTGCTGGTATAATTCCACTAATTTTCTGTACCATCTCAAAGGAATTAATTGTCCCTCACTCAGGAGATATTAACTAAAGCCAAGGAAGGTGATTTGCATCATTCTGAGCTGTCTACTGACACTATTTTTAGCTATGGAAGGTAATGGCTGCACTCCAGCTCTGATAAAAACAGAGATGAGTGCATTGATTCATTCAAGCATCTGTGCACATTCTTAGTATTTTTCCTGGCTCACAAGCTGGTCACTTAAAAGCAAGTTCTTGGTGGTCTTGTTTGGTTGATTGTTTTTTTTTTTTCTTATTTGGTTTTATTTTCTTAAAACAGTATAACATGATGTGCCTCAAGCTGCATAGGTTCTAAATAAACAAAGTGCAGGTCATATGCTCAAGGGATGGAAAGCCACAGCCCTAAATTTGCTGTTTGTTGATTTATGGACTCCAAGATGCAAGAGTAAGAGGTAGAAGTCAAGAGAGTAAGTTTGTTGCATGTTTAATTGGTAGGGATATGGTCAGCTGAGGTACAATTCTGATTAGAACCATTTAGTTTTTGTACCATAACTGTTGTTAAATTAATAACTGTTGTTAAATTAATTGAGAAGGAAAAGATTAATTGTTATGGGTTGATTTTCTTTATGGATCTTTTAGGAACAGGCCTAAGTTAAAATCTAAATAGTTTTTTAAATGACCTTATGCAACTTTTGAAGGAAGGTTTTTTGTCCCTTTTGCTTTTTCAAACAACTTTGTTCTCTGGTTAAGACTTTCTGGGTCAAAGCAGCTACTTCTAGAAGGGTCAAGCTGTCCTCATACATATTCCATTGCAGAATATTCACATCATGTGAAAACAGTGGTGATTAATCCTAAAACACTCTAGAGTAAGTCACTGAGTAGCTAGTGCCAGGGAAATTAATTTTAGCTTAGAAAATCTATACTTACTTTGAGTTGAAAACCAGGGAAAAGTGCTACATGAGGTTCAGGCAATAGAAAAGTTTTCTTTTGAAGGTAAATATTATTTTCTCATCCACTGCAGTTATTTGGAACTAGGAGTAGTCTTTTATTCTTGAGCAGCCCTCTGGCACTCCCCAAGTCCTTTCTCCACCGCAGTCCATGGTTTTGATTAGTGCCATAAGGGCTGGATTTAGGTGAGCAAACACAGACTCATCAAAGTCTCACTTAAGAGCCACCAGAAAGAAATAAGCACTTCCAGTGTCTGGGTCCTCTCTCCTAAAGTATTTTCATGAAAGTCAATTCTGTTCTTAAACATCCTTTTCCTTCCTCTGACTCCCAGGGAGTTTCTGGTCATTAGCACAGATTTAGGTATTTCTACAGCAGCCACCTGAACCTCCTGAGCTCCTGGTCACTGTGTCTGTGACAGTGTCTTGAGTGATCATTAGGAGCTTTCTAGGGCTGACTGTATTAAAAAAAAAAAAACAAAAAAAAAGCGGAAAATATTTAAAGAATAAAATGGAAACATTTTTGCTTTAATGAAAAAAAAGGTGAAGTTTTCTACCCTGGTTAGAATTTCCTCCATAAACAAAGTACTTGTTAGTTTTGTCTGATTGTAATGCTAAAGATATTTATGCTAAATCTGGTTTTTGAAATATGAGAGTCTGTGGATCAGGGCAGTGGTCACCCTTTTCCAAAAAACTGTATTTAACTGCCCTTACCATAGGTTAAAGAATATCCTCACCAAAGGAAAAAAAAAATAAAGTGAGCGAGCCATATAGGGTGCTTAGGGCATCTCCTAGCTTATTTTCTGATTAGAAAATGACTGTGGCAGAAAACAATGTTGCTTGATCTAATAAATCCTTTGCTACCTCTGTGGTGACATATATCCTCTACCCAATTTTATCCTGGTTAAACTTCTCCTAGAACAAACATTAAATATGAATTCAGCCGGGAACCAGGTGAGTGATGGACTGAGTGAAAAGCTCTGTTTTCTTATTTTAGCTGGCCCTGGGTTATTCAGAAGTGCCAGAAGCTGCCAGCTAGAGGGGCAGTAGTTGAATATCCATGGCAGAGACAGCAGGCACAGTGGTCGAGCCTGACTCACTTGTGCCACCCTGCCCAGAGGCAGATGCAGCTGTAGCAGAACAAAAAGTATTTTCTTTTCCAGCTCATTAGTCTTTGGATCTTTTTGGGAACTGGGGAACAATTAGAACCAATATAGTATCAACTCAAAATAGTAGGAATATTAATAGAAAAACTAAATTAATCTGTATTAAAAGAAGATAAAAGTATGTTTAATGGCTTTGTGACAATGAATGCACCCTGCACGTGCTCATTTTGACTTCAAGAGAATAAAAGGGTAGCAGCCCTTGGTTGTGGAGATAGCCCTGTTGCAGCATGTATTATAAATAAATGACAGAAAAATAAATGGTGTGATCATCCTGCTGAGGTCCTGAGAGGCTCCTCTGTGCTGCCTGGCAGGACAGGGGAGGATGCTGGTGTGCAGGGCAGGGTATGACACAAGTGGAGTGGGCTGCTCCAAGGAGCTTTGTGGCTGGAGCTGAGCAGTTCAGCAGGAACCTCTCGAGGCTTTCTCCTTGTACAATAAAATGCCTCCAAGCTTTTCCTCTGAAGGAGCATAGCTGTGGTCTCTTAAACTCCATTCAGCCTGCTGCTTCACAGTGTATTTCCCAGAGCACAGTGCATGCTGTAGCACTGCTGGGGGCTGCCCAGGACACGGGGCTGGCAGGCAGCATTTGTCTTCATTACATCTTCTCATAACTGCAGGGGGGCCACTGTGCCAGCATCAAAATCACTTCAAGTTTTTGAAATTTGGAAATGCTACTAGTCACCCGTAGCAGCTTTCCAATATCCTGATTGGATAAGTAAAAATAATTGTTTTGCTATAATAGTATAAATAAGGTTAGACTAGAAAATAGTTCATGTTCTGTAAGGATACAGTTTGACATCACTAAACGATATGCAGGAAGAATAATATGGATGCATTACCAAAAATGTTCAAGGAAGTTTGCTTTCATTAAGCTACAAAAGTAATGCAAATATAAGAAAATCTCTGCAGGAGAAAGGTTGATAAGGAAAATTTGATAAAATTAAAATTAAATAAAAGAAAATGAAAGATTAAATAAAATCAATTAAATAAAAGAAAAATAAAATTAAATAAAATAAAAGAAAATGTTTTTTAAAGTAGATCACTGAAAAAAAAAATTTTACTTGTACTATTAAGACATAGCGTAAGTTCATACACCTGACCCAGGGACTGGGCCACAGAACATCACACTGAGTAGGGTAAAAGAGTCCCAGCTATATCTTTTTTTCCCCCTGGGAAATGCTAAGCCTTTTTTTTTTTTGAGGGGTGAAGCCATGCAGGTGGCTTCTCCAAAGCATCCTACTTCAGCCACAAGAGCTATTTGTGGTAATTTGTTTCTCCCTGTGTTGAACTGGTTTTGAACAGGCACAGTGCTCATCAAAATATTTTTAATTCCCTCCAAAGAAATAGAGAGATGAGTTTAAATGAGTTCATTTGGTGATGTTTCTGTTCATTATTCATAACTGGCCACTGAGGAGAGGTTTGCAAGCAGTAGCACTTCAGGTAGTGCTGACATCCCTGACTTGAAATATTCTCATGCTGTGCCTCTTCTTCTAGTCTGCCTTTTTTTCACAGTCACAAAGCTGAAAAGCATTGAAGTCCCAGAATCTGACTTCACTTTGTCTACTTCTGGCTGTGGCCCATGCTGGGAGTCTGTCCCTCCTAATGAAGTGCTTGTCTTCACCTGAGCTGCTCTGATGGCTGTAGCCCCACCACGGTTTCCTTTGGGAGCCTGGGATTCACTGTTTGGCCTTTTGTTTGTGTGTCTTTCTTTTCACATCTCCCTTTCACAGGACGGGATGATGATCTCTGTTTGCAAGTATCTGGGCCCAGGGACAAGAATTCAGATTTCCAGGCACGCTCTCATCTCCATGGAAGTGCCAGGGGCTGGCTGTGTGGGGGCAGAGCTGCTTTCTGCATCGCTCACTGCCCTGCTCAGGCCCTGGTGGGAGGGCCAGGGGGAGGAACTGCAGTGGGCTTTGCCTCTGATTATGCTCTGTTGACTTCATGGGTGTAGAGAATAGCATCTCAACGTGTGTCAGTCCAGCAGCTTTTTAAAGAACAGAATTGCTGTTAAATCCCTATTGCAGATAACGTTAGACTTGAAGATCAAGCCCAATTATTTTCTTGCTGTAACTTCTGCCACCAGTCCTTTTGTCTGCTACATCCTGTTTAATTAGTGTAGTACTGGGGCTATTTTTATGCACACTGCCAGTTTTACTGGTCTGTTTTCTCCAACAGAGTGAGATTTGCTTCTCAGAATATCTGTTTTCTTGTCCTATCTAACAAGAAAAGAGCTTATTCTAACTCGTGTCTGCTGATGGCAGATTTCAAGGGTTTACAACCTCCCAGTGCATTCCCTGTGGCTGAATGTCATCGGAGAGGGCAGGTCCAGCTGCCATGAACCTGCTGGAAACTTCTGTGTTAAAATTATATCCAACAGAGGAATTTGTGAGAGTTTCCTGAGTAGTATAAAAGGAGCACAGTGTGACAGCATGACAGTGAATTTTTTGGGGTATCTGAAGCCTTGTTATTGTTGCCAACTTTATCCCATGCTCAGTTGCTCAGTAAATTAATTTGTATTTTAGCTCCACAAAAGTCTGCTGACCTCACAGAACAAGTGAAGGAAAATAAGTCATCTTTCCAGTTCTGGAAGTGTTGAAGGGGTTCCAATTCCACCCTTGAAAATGTCCCAATCTACTGATATTTTATTTACTTTCCCTTATTTCTGGCTATCATAGACATGGTAGGTAAAAAAAGCTATGCTAGATCAAATTCTGATTTCATATGTCTGCCAATGAAAGTTTTCTCCCAGAAAATACCTTTTTAGTTACAATTAATCTTCAACTTAGTTTTTTTAAAAACAAATTCAAATGAAGTTTCTGCCATTTCTGCTGCAAAACTAAAACACAGCAATGAATAACTTTGTGTGGGAAGTCCTTGACACTTTTTCTTTTGATATGTGGTAACTTATCACTACCCATATTTCTGATTGCTTAAATGGCTTTCAATCCAGAAGATAGTATTAGTACAGCATGTTTTGCTGTTTGATACAGAAATTTGGGATATGGGATGTTTGACTCAAACCCAAACACACCCAGCCTCTTCCCACTGATTTTGTCACTGCAAATCTCAATCATTTAGGATGCCACGCTTGCTTTGCCTGAGTTGCTTTTCCCGGTGGCAGCATTGCTCATCAGGAAGAAGTCGTGCCTTAGGTGTGTCTCAGGAACAGGAATTTTTTCCTGACTGCTGTGGTGAGACAGGTGTGCACTGCTCCCTGTGACAAAGGGGATCTGATGTGACAGGCTGCTGTACCTGCAAGAGGAAAAGGTCTGCCCGTGACAAGTAGCGAACATGCTGGGAAAAAATTATTTAGAAGGCAATTCTGCCCACGGAATTATCTTGAGGTCTGGAATAAAAGTTCAAGGTGAAACAGAGAGTGAAAACAAGCAGTTTAAAGAAAAGGAGGCCCCCTGGGCTTGCCTGTCCTGTACAGCCCTTAATGAGGGTGAGTGGAGCTTTAGCCTGAGTGGGGACAAGGGTTGCCTGTGCAGAGAATGAGGTGTTGCCACCACTGGAGAGATCATCTGGGATCAACTGCAGCTCTTCTCAAACCAGAGGACTCAGCAGTCCAGTCTGCTGCACTGACAGCCCTCATGAGAGGAGATCAGAAGGGCTTTGTCTGTTCACTTGAGCCTAATGAAGGGTGAGAGCCTACAAATACACCTGGAGAGACTAGAGCTGTGTGGGTGAAAGGAGTGTGCTGGCACAAAAGCCAAGAGCAGGTATGGTGCCTGTGAACAAACACAGGCTGTGCCAGAGAAGAACATTCTGATCCATAAGGGATGGAAGTCTGCCATGGTAGAGACAAAATGTAGCTTTTGGGGAGGAATGTGACTATTTTGTGGGACAGTTTATTTCATAAGTTTTCTACAATAGCAAGTGGACCAGGCCAAATAACTAACATAACATAACAACATAACATAACATAACATAACATAACATAACATAACATAACATAACATCATAACATAACATAACATAACAACATAACATAACATAACATAACATAACATAACATAACATAACATAACATAACATAACACAACACAACACAACACAACACAACACAACATAACATAACAACATAACATAACATAACAAACATAACATAATCTTCTGTCACTGTGCTGGGTTTGCTCTGAGTTGGAGCCCACCACTCAAGTCAGTACTCTCTCTCTTTACCTTCTTCCCTGCTCCCATTCTCAGGACTCTCCTGTGCAGGGATCTATACCCTCCTTGTGACATCTGCAGGAGGAGGAGATGTCCCCTTGCAATGTCCCTTTTTGCCAGTGATTACACCAGACTCTATGATGAACCTGCAAAACATTTTGTTTCCTTTTAGTATTTTTCTAAGAAAATAAGTTGAATCCCTTAGGCTAGGTTTTCAAGTGAGATCTTTGAGATTTTCCTTTATTTTCTATATGGGGGAGCCCTTTTAGCAGTTTTGACTCTCTGTGTCTCCCACATTTCTTCTGTGATGATCTAATTGTCTAATGTTATACACTGATAATTTACCAGATTAAAAAAGGAACTTTACCTGGCATAGCATTAGGAATATGAAATTAAATCGATTGACTTGGATTTAGCTATTTGACTATGCATGTAAAGAACCTCTTCCTTACCCCAAATCCAGTTATTTCAGCTGTGATATTGTATCCCATTTATTTCAGCTGCAGTACTTTGCTTATAAATAAGGTATGGGATCTTAGTTCTAGATGCTTCTCTGAAACACTTCAGCTTGTAGCTTTTAATCTAGGTAGTTAGATAACACAGTAATTACTGATGGGAAAGATCAATGCCTTCAAAGCTCAGAGCATCCAAGCAGAACCTCAGTCATCCTACAGAGGAATATGTTTCTGCATTGACCTACCCAGCAGCATCAGAAATCCTGTTTTAGCTGAAGTGGATGAGTGCTTAGAGGAGTGAATCTGGATTGAAGTGTGGGCTTTCATGTTTTCAATACTAAAATCCCTTTTACTTGCTGTATCATCCATCCTGCATTTCAGCTCCAGGCCTTTTCATACATTGTTTGTAGCTGTATAAAAACCTGTTTAGGGTTAAGGAGTTATGCCCAACTCTATAGTGTATGGTTTTATTTCTGCACTCCCCATAAGGATAAAGGCAAAGAAAGTCTACAGTTGGATATATTATGATAGTATAAGAGCCCTGTCTCTTAACAGGCATATGATTTAATTTCAGGTAGCTTTAATATGTGGCTACAACTACTGGCATTGTTTCCAAATACATTTTCTTGCTTTTACTCTTACTGTTGTTCATTAAATATGGTGGCTAAATAGTACCATATCACCCATATGGTTTTGTTCTTGGAAATTTTCTTGAATAACAGCTGAAGTAATGTGTAGATAATTACAGGAATTTAAAACTTTCAGCTTTATAAAGCCAAGGACAGGGCCTGCTCACAGAGTATGAAAGCAATAGCAATCTATAGACTCTGCTCTCTCCTCAGACTGAGAAGTTGCTTCCATCTGCACAAAGGGTTCACCTGCTGCAATTCTGGTTTAGCTTTACAGTCTGTTTGTTACTACTTTTGGCTTGATTATTATTTAATTGGAGAGACTTAACATAAAAGTTTGTTACCAAATGGGACACATAAGGGTTGGAACACGAATTCAAGCAGATAGGAACCAAGAGGTAAATCAGCGCTGCTTTCCCAAACTTGTTGCTGCATCCTTGCTGAACCATTTGGAAATCTGCTGGCCTTGCTTACAGCCTCACCAGGGTTAAGGGCCAGAAGATGTCAGTGTAGCACCAAGCATGAAGGAATGGCAGGCGGGTTTGTGCAGCTTCTTGCCTTGTCCTGCTGGTAAAAGGAGCTGACTCTAACTACAGAGACAGCAGAGTGGTCAGGAAATGGCCCGTGTGATGAGGAGCTGAGCCTGGAAGAGCCAGGGCAGGCAGGAGCAGGCACTGCAGGGCTGTGGATGGAGGTGAGGGAAAGGCTGAGTGTGCCTGCAGGAGCTGGGCAGTGCAGCTCCCCTTTTCCTGCACAGCACAATCCTCCGGGCTTGCCCAGCTCCCTTAGAACCACTCGACCTGCTGGAGGCTCCTCACTGGCAGTCAGTGAGGAGAAGTGTGCTTTATTTCACAGGTATTACCCTGTATAAAGTAGTAATTCTTGATACTGTGGGAGGGCATTATTGAATAGGGGTCAGGAAAAGCAAGTGAAAGAACAGTTCCTTGCATTGTCCTCTGGGTGACGGCTAAAGAAAATCTGATTCCAGATTTCTGAGACTGATAATAGCTAAAGAGACATCTCCAAAAGCTTGATTTTGTTGTTAATTTGTTTTCCCTGTTTTGTATTTCTAGGAAGTATAGTATGAGTCCAATACTGAACAACAAAACTGTTTAAGGCATCTCAGCACACTGGAACTGTGCTTTTCCAGGAGTGACTGTTTCTGGGTGCAAAAGGAGCACTTTCCCTTTGTATGTATCTGTACCCCCAAGTGTGACAACAAAGGAACCCAGAAAAAATGACACTGGAAAAGTGCAGAGATGTCTGGGCCTGATTCCTGAAGTTAAACCCGAAGTTAAGCTGTACAAACTACTCCATTCCCTCACTCACTTATTTGTTCTCTCCCCTTTGCTCTTGTCTCAGAGGTGGTATCTCTTTTGGATTTGCTTAGTTTTCCTTACATGGTTTCCTCTTCCAGTTCAGATTTGTTCAGCCACAGTATGGGTGATTACAGAAATGAGAGAGAAATTGCAAATTATGGACTCATTGTCAGCTATCAGATTCTAAAAAAAAAAAATAATTAAAGGAAACCAGATATTTTACGATGTGCCAGATGAATAATTCTGGAACATATTTTATTAAAGAAGATGAAGTACAGTGCTAATCTTTGGGAAAGTTTCCCTTCATTAGTACAGAGCTGTTAGCACAGTTGTGGCCTGGAGCTAAAGTTGTGACTGAGCACCACTCTGAGTCTCAGACATCTGTGTTTGGGATCTGTTTGGCTCAGGTGCTTCCAAAATACTCCCTGTCTCTATTGTGGACTGAAGCTAAAGGCAGTGCCATGGATATGAAAAACTGAGAACTTAAATCCAACACTTGACCACCATTTTCAGTTTGTGCCTCTTTAAATTTATTCTTTTTGAATTGCCATTTTCCAGGCCGTTTGTCCATGAGGACGGGTTATAGGTATCCCTGGGAAATAGGAGCCATGGCTGGGAGAAGACTCAGTGGGAGCTGCTAACCCATCTCTGTCCCTCCAGGGCAAAGACAGAACTCATCTGTACTGACCAGACATAATGACATGCATTTCTCTGACTTGTATTTTCCCACAAAATGTGTGTTCTGCTTAAACAGGTCTCTCAGTGTTGTGGTTCTTAAAACTGCTTGGGAAATCTGAACAGTAACTACAGAATTTCTCTTAAGCAAAGTTTAAGTTCATGCAGTCTTATCTAAAGCAAGTAAACCCAAGCAATCTAAATGATAGAAATTATTTCTGAACATCACTGAAATGTGACTTCAGTGTATTTTACATAAATACAGTTTAATTTCATTGATGAAAATTATAAAAAAGGTCAACCAGATAACAGTGGCACTAAGACCAGACTTGCTCAAGCTCTTTTAATCTCTGTGTCTGTACAAGTCAGCAGCTACTAAGTGTTGCAGGATAAGTGCTAAGCTCTTGGCTTTGATGTTTTTGTAAAAACCACTGGTTTAGTGACAAAATGATGACCTGATGAAACTTGTTTTATTGCTATATTACTAATTCTTTTTTTTATTAGATCTATGCAATGGAAGGATATAACCATCAGAATACCCAGGCAATTTTGTTTTGCACACTAAAACCTAATCAGGCATTACCTAAACTCTTCCTTACTATTGTAAGTGACAGCAAGGTTTGATCCTATTTCTGCCAAAATCAATACATGAAAACTCACAAAGATAACACTTTAGATGAACTATAGCACTCATCAATTCTCCTCTTCTCTTTCTCTGATTTTATGAACATAAAATGTTCCTCTTTACATTGTAAGCTCTTAGAACACACATATATTTGAACTTTTTGTGGTGAGAATACAAAGTGCTAAGTCTTCATTAATATAGGGGTCCCTATAGAAGATGCATATAGATAGATACTCTGATTTTTATTACAGCTTGTTAAATTATTAGCAGTCTGCTCAGCCAAAGTATTATGCCTTAGCTAGAGGAATTAAGTATAATTAGCCTGCTTTGTTACCTACATTGTGGCAGTGGAGATGGATGAGTAGATTTTGTGCTGGCAAATATTCTTGACAATATTTTAAGGTTGTTTCTCTTTATGTACTGGTTAAAGACAATCTGGTGTTGGTGAAGCATTTTGTAGCAAATTGAGTAGGAGAAAGGAAAATCAAACAGCTTGGCTTGAGGTAACAGTCTTTTCACTTTTGTCAGATGTGTACACTACACTGACAAAGCTGCACTTTGATTTCACTTAAGTGCAGCAATTACATATTGCTATCACCCCAAAGAGAAATGCAAGGAATCTTCTAATCACATGGTAGATAAGAAAAGAAAAAGAGTTACTTTCATGGCCTCATTTGAGAATGCTAAACTGAAGTATGTGTCTTGTGCTTAGTAATTAGTATCTATTGATAAATCCAGGCATGAAGGACTGGGAGCGCTGATGCTCCTACAAGATCACATCCAAATATTAGAGATAGCTTTATACAGTGCCTTTATCTGGCAGAGACATGAATGCATCTCTGTTTCTCCTCCTTTTGTATTAATGTACTTTGTTTCACCACACTATCCAGTCACCTTTCGGTGTGAATGGAGGTAATTACTTCATTGATGTCCTAATTACCATCAGGTTGTATTGTTGTTCAGTGACAGATGATCACTGTATATTTGACCACAGACTAAAAAACCCCTTTGTCCTTCATGTTGGTCTCATATACATCACAGCCAGCACAAAATCTGCCATCGTCCTTTGTGCTTTTGGGAAGGTGTCCTTTGCAGAAGGCTGGAATTCAGAGAAAATCTTTGCCATGCAGGATTGTATTGCTGCTTTTTCCCTTCAGTTTGCTGTTCCTCTTCAAACCCATTTTCCCAGCTACTCTGGAAACAGGAAAAGACTCCCAAATCTTCTTTGACCAAATCCAGGAGTTGAAAGCTCCAAAAAAAAAAGTTTTGCTCCCCAATTTGAGCAATCTCCCTTTGCTCAGTAGAACCTGGTTATTAAAAATACACCCATACTCAGGGCTAGCTTTGGACTATATATGCTTTCAGCTGCTGCTTGTCCTTCCATATCTCAGTCTGGTTCTAAAGAAAAGTGGCTGTGGGCTTCTGCCTGCCTGGCCCTGTTTGTCCTGCCAGGTGAGTGTGGGAACAGAGCCATAGCTGCATGATGAAACCAGCAGGTCGTGCTTCCCTTGACAAGGGGTGACAAACTGGCCACGTTGTGTATCCTCGCTGTTTGCGTGCCTGCGTCGTGTTAGTTTCCAGTACAGATGTATTTCAGATTTGCAGCATTCTAACGAGACAAATAATGCAGGCTGAGGGTCACGCAGATGAACAGAATGTCCACATCTTTGGCAGCAGAGTGTTGCAGTAGTGGTGTTATTTATAAATATGCTGTTTGAAATGGGACACTGAAAAGTAATTGCTGTTAAAAAAAAAAAAAAAGGTTAATAACGCTCAAAGAGAGATTATGGAAAAATGGAAGTGCTGTGTTGAAGAGCTCTCCAGTGCAATTGCCCAGATAACCCAGGGCCAGATGATATCAGCAGGATCAGCTCTGCTCATACCAGTGAACACCGGCCTCACTGCATTTTCCCACTGCACCCACACCACTGCTGGGAGTGCTCAGCCTAAGGCTGTCAGCACTGCTGCCCCACAGAGATCCTAGGAAACTTTTAAATGTTATTGAAGCTCTGTTAATCTCACAGTCACCTCACCAGCAATGCCTGTGGGACAGCTGACTAAATACAGCCATTTTAAACCTGTACCTAAAGGTACAGTTTATAAGTAAAATTGGATAGATAAAAGAATTTCTGCCATGTGAATTGCTGATGACCATTTATTTGCATTTTTTATTTCTTATTCTAATAATACTGGGCCAAAATCATAACAGCTTGTCAGGGTCTGATACAGATTTCAAAATGTGCAAATTTGCCCAACTATAAAGACAATCTTGTGTACATCAGTTTAGGTCAATAGCATGAAGAAATGACTACAACAGCTGAGCTAAATTTCAGTGACAATTCAGGTTTGGGTGGATCTGAAACTTGTTAAAACCTGGAGAAAGCACTGGAACTCTTGTATAGAGTTGCAGTGGCCTGTATGAATACTCATGGTCCTGAATGCTGATTATAACTGGTGTTCTAAGCAGAAGTGTTTTCAAGTATAGCTGCAGTTTAATTTAGGAGAAAGGCTGAGTAGTAAGCTTAAAGTAAGCTGATGTGAGGCTTGTTCCTCCTAGAAGCTTGCAGGAAATCAACAGCATGTTTTTTAATAACCCAAATAGTGATTTGCACTTAGCCTCAAATAGAAGTGCTTTATTTCCTTTTTCTTTGCATGAAATGCTTTCCTCCTCCTTTTAAAGGAAAGCTCCAAAGTTGTCAACCCAAAGTGACAATAATTCTGTTTGGAAAAATCCTCTGTGGCATGAAGTTTCACACCAAATGCTATGAAGTGAATAAATTCATCCTTAAAAATAGCACTTGAACATGGAAGGCCATTTCAGCATGTTTGAGTGATTCATGCAAGATACAGTCAAGATTAATTAGATCTGAGTTTTTCTTGTAAACATTAAGATTCCTAGTAGCTGGAACTCCAGTAATATCTTTGGGATACCATCTACTTGTTGGGAAACTTCCTGGAGATCATTTAGGTTTCTTTCCATCACTAGTAATGTGGCTACATCATTCCTCATCTTTCCTGGGATTTGGGAAGAAGGCAGTCTGCCTTGTGATTCACCCCAGAAGACAAGCTGTGCACAAAGCAGAACAGTGCTGTGATGTGCACATAGGTACTCATGAATCACAACCAGTTGTATCTTTCATTTCAAATCAGCAGTCATAGCCATCCCTTTCAGTGGATTTCAGTGAATTCAGAGTATTTCAGAAATAATCTAATAAACTTCAGACTGCATTTTTACCATGGAGAGCTTTCTGTCTTACTGGCCCTTTCTTGGAGATTCACTTTCTTTTCAACAGATCAGCAATACAAAAAAAAAATCTGTTCCCTTCTTTTTTGCTATCTTTTCTTCATGTCTTCTTGACTAAAGCCAATTAGGTTTCTGAATTAGGAGCTTTTTTGGTTTGGGGCTTTGTTTAAATAACAACCTGGAGGAAGAGGTTCGAACACCTTGCAGTCTCTCAATGGGGTGTCACAATTTGATTCTCTCAAGTGGTGATATTCTTTCCCTTTTGTCTCTCCTCTTCTGGTGTCAGGCTAATATTTGTACCTTTTGATAAGCAGACCTCCAAAGGAACTTCTGGGTCTTAACCCCAGCACTCTCAGGCTGTGTTACTTTTGATAAAACCAGACATGTTTTGTGATCATAAAACCTTTGAAGAAAAATTCCAGAAAAAGTATATTTTTTTTCCTTTATTTTTTGCCTTTTTGGGGGGATTTCAGGTCCCTTAACACTCCTCCAGAAAGAGAAATAATTTTTGTTTTAAAAGAAGGGAAAAAAAAAAGGAACAAAGTGCTGTTCCCTTGGAGCCCTGAAAGAAGCAGAGCAGGGAGCACAGAATACTTATGTGCCTGATAAATGGCTGTGTTGCAGAAAACTAAAACTCTGAAATGGCAAGACAAGGCATGGAGTCTTATCTTATATAAAGGATGATGATGTACACTTGTTTTAGGGAAATCAGACTGATAGGCTGACTTATGACTTTGATTTACCTGGGACTTGATTAATGCAACAGATTACCTATAAAATAGCTCACATGATGAAAACTGGGAATAGTTCTTTGTGGAAAAACAAAAACATTTGTTAATCCCCTAACCAGCCTGTGAAATGATTCCCTTCCATATGAATCCAGTGATGTGGAACTACTCAGGGAAACCCTCTTAGCACCCTGTAAAGAAGCCAGATCCTCACTGGAGATGCAGATTCCCTGAGGATTTTAATTCTGGAGAATTTTTATTGCCAGCTCCTCTTCAAATTATATTTGGCTAATACTTTCTAGACAGAAACCCTGGTTATTGGGACTCTGGTGATAAGTTTTACAAGTCCTGCACTTAGATTTATGCCATGTGGAACCTTTGCCTTGTTTGTCTACAGAATAAATGCATGCTGTTTTCCCCTTTGTAAATTTAAAAGTAGTGTTATAATTTGGGGGAATGAAGAATAAGGGTGCAGTAGAACATGCATGAGACTGGAAATATGAACTGTGAAAGGTGGGGGCAAGGCCACACATTGAACCAAATAATAGAAATGTGAGTTACACCAGAATAGAGCAAAGCAGGGCCAGAAACTGGGAGACATACAACTCCTGATCATCAGCAGGGACCCAGAAAACTTCTGGAAGTGATCTCTCAGAAGCAGAAGGAACATAAAAAATGAGAAACCAGCACGAAAATAAAAACTTGGAAAAGAAGAGGTTAGGTTTTCATCGTGTCTCCTCCACAGGATGGGGATCATGGGTAATGGGGCTGAAAAAGCATGGAATGAACAGCTCATTTTGAAGTGGATCAAAGCCACTGATTTTGGAGAGAGTAGGATTTGTCAGGATTGTGACAAGGTTAGAATGTGGGCCCTGAACTACTTTAAGGCATGCTTAAAGCTTTGCGAAGTGAGAGAAACTAACCTACTGCTACAGCTCACCCAAGGAAAACTGCTGTGTGACAACTTCAGGAATTTAGGCCAAATTGAATAGGGAAAAGCAAAAACATCTTTAAAATTTACTTTGCTATTTTAGAAGCTTCATTCTTTTTCAGAAATGTAGGAACTTTTCAATTCCACATTTTTGCACAGAATTCATTGTTTCCCAATTACAATAAGGCATTACAATTGCACTTAAAAGATGGTCTAATAAGAAAAAAATCTCAAAACCTTTCAGAAAATGGAATACCACCAAAATCATAGAATAGTGAGAGGCTTTTGTCTTTCTTAATTAAAACTCCCAACCATTAAAATAAGTGAAGTTATTTGCATTTGTTCTAACCTTTTTAAAATTTATAATTTATGTTCATCCACCAAAGAGAAAAAAAAAAAGTCATGATTCCCCCAGATCTAATTAGTTCTGGATACAGATTTTCTGCCCTTTTTTCTTTTGGTTTCAGCATTTGCCCAGCACAGTATTTCTTGATCTGTCAATTTTTTTGAGCCTTAACTTAAGGAAGATAGAGTTACTGTTGAAAAGTCTATTGTAAAGAAAAAGATTGATCTAATGCTAACAGAGGTAAACCTGTTAAACCCCAAGGATTGAAAGACACCTGTGGATTTAAAAGAGAGGAAACACTTTCTTTGCAGATAAACTGTGGAAAGGAGAGTTCCATTTACTGCATTTGGCCAGCAGTTGCCCAATATCAATGTGTGTACTTCAATGCTGCATCCAGGCAGGAGCCAGTGCTTCCAAGAAAAGCTTGGAGATTTAGCCCTTAGCCAAGGAATCATTAAGTCATTTAAGCAGCATTTCTGACCCTTGAGACAGCTGTACAGGTTACATAAATCCCCTTCTAGAAAAGCCAGTAAAACTACCCAGGGCAGCCCCAAAGTTGTGTCAGAGTCAGCCTGGCTTTCTGGCATGCAGAGCATCCCAGCTCTGCAGGGAGTAGGGGGCTGCCTGCTGGGTCAGGGAGGAGTTTGCCATTTCTAGTGGTCAGTGAGGGTTTGTCCTCTCAGCCTCCCAATGTACTTCCTTTGTCCTGTCAGCGCAATAAACCACTGCAAGGGCAGTGTTTGGAGTGAAGGAGCTCAGAGACTCCAGTCATACTCTGGGATTCTCTCCCTTCCCACCCAATAACAATTAGTGGTCCGTGCACAACTGATTGCCAAGCCCAGCAGATCTGTGAAAAGGCAAAAAAGCAATTTTGTTCTCCAAAATGTCCCACTCCTCCTCCAGATGAAGCCCATGTGTTTTCTCTTGGTGTTGCAATCTGTGATGCCCATGGAGCTCAGACCAGGGCCAGGGACCTGAGTGCTGAATGTGGCTGGAGCAGCTCAGTCTGTTCCAAGCCCTGTGTCCTCCCTGCCCCGTGGGGAGAAGTTGCCAGGTCTGTAGCAGGGTCAGAAGAGAGGAGCACATGCAGCACCTCAGCAAGGACTGCAGCAGCTCCTGCACGATCCCAAACATGGTGTCATTGACTCTTCAGGCTAATTAGGCCAGGGAGGTGAGATCACACTGGTAAAAGAGCCTGTGAGTGGCAATGGCTGAGATGTTTGCACACATTCGCTTCTGCTGCTTTTCTTCAGGCGTGCAGGAGGTTGGCAAGGAGCAGGGAGGTCAGCAGGGTATGGGAACAGCTTTAAACACTTCAGCTAGTTTCACCAGAGCTAGAGTCAAGCCCTAGGCTTTATCCTTGTGGGCTTGATCAAATTGCCTATGATTTCGAGGTCTTTCTTGAAGATATTTTTTTCCCGAAATGCTACTTTTTAAAGGAAAGTTGGAACATTAAAAGTTAGAATTAAAAACTACAGTCACACAGCAGAAAATTTGCAGGTCAGTTTGAATCACACAGAGCAAAAACCTATTTTTTTGTCTCCCACAGAATACAAAATTTTCAGTGACTTTTTTTTCTTTTCTTCCTACCATAGAATAAGTCCTCTTCACTCATTCTCCTACGTTTAAGAAAATAACGTTACTCAAAAACACCAATGCCAAATTTTCAGCTCCTTGCAACACTCCTCTATACTAAACATCATCCTGGGGAATGTTCCATCTCTTCATGCCTGCTCCATTTGATGACTTGGTAATGTTTGGACAACAAAAACATGTGACCAGGGATTTATGGCTTGGATTACAGTAAGGGATGGGTGTCTGTGTCCAAACTTTTAGACTTGGTTCTCTCCTTCCAAGAAAAAAAAAAAAAAGAATGCCATTGCTTTCTAGTTTTCTCTCTGAGAATGCCTGGTTAGAGCTCACATATTTGTTGCTGACATCAAAGCTTCAGCACACCAGGCAGAATTTTGAAGAACCAAAAAGAGCTGGATTATTCCTGTTTTGTATTTACCTGGATGTAGAGAGGGGACAACATGCTAGAGCATCCCCTGGTAACCTCAATATTGCTTGACCCAGAGCAGATGTGATTTTTCTGAGAGGCTGAGCTGTGTGACAGGGAACAAGCTGCTGGGTTAGTGTGGACATCTGGTATGGGCTGTGCTTCAGAAGATGTACAGAAAAGTGGCTGCAGTTTCTGTGCTGCCTGGAGCTCCCAAAGCAGTGTGGTGGGAGCTCTTACCCCTAGGATGAACTGTGGATGGCAAGAACAGCTCCTCTCCTGTCTTGGCCAAGAGCGGCAAAACCAGGCTATGAGCTGGCAGAGGCACAGGCTCAAGTGTCTGCAATTAAGATATTTCACAGAGATTTCTGTGCTTGTATAATAAAGCCACAACTTTTGGAAATGCAGACATAATTCTTCCCCACTACATTCATTATGGAGTGATAACTTTTAATTTTTCCTTCCTGATGCCATTTCTCTGATCCAACAAAAAAGGAAAGGAGCCAGTAGGGATAATCCCTTGGGAGCACAATATTTAACACTCATTTGGCAGGTGATATTTACCCTGTTTTAAGAGGATTAGACACAGTCATAGTCCAGAATTCCAGTCAAGGTATCTCCCACATCAGCGATTGCTTTGCACAGTCTTTGCCCTTTTAACCACCTCTTTTGTAACACTGGGGGCCACTCCTGGTTCATCCTCTGTGCAGGGCCCAAGGCTTTTCAAGAGATGAGAGAGAGAAGCTCTGCAAACAAGACACATCAGTGCAGTTGTATTGAAGTTGCTATCGAGGCATTTATTGGTATGCCAATTGCACTTCAGCTTTCCAACTGTACAACTTCCTTGTTTTTCAAACCAGCACTTGCTTGTAGCATTTGAAAACACACCATGGACAATGGTGCGAAATGCCAGCAGAAAAATAAATGGGGAAGAAGGAGAAATGAAGGGGTTTGTCAGTTCTCGGTTGTTTCTTATTTATTTATTTGTTACTTAATATGGATTTGGAGTGGAAAATATGTGTAATCATGTGGAAAGTAAATTGAAACAGCTCACTAGTGGGGGTTAAAGAAACACCTAATTTTTCTGAAAGAGGTGTCTGTTGAGAGATGATAAGGTAAAGCACATTTCCAAGCTGAACTGCACTCCAGAACCTTTTGTAGGGGACTCCCCCCAGCCTCAGTGGTAGCACAGGAGCCACAAGATGGTCCTGATTCTGTGTTGGCAAGGTGTGATGTGAAGAGTAGGGGGGAAGGGGGACTCTTCTTTGCTTTATTTTCTTTCTTGTCTTCTTTCTAAATCTTCTGCACTTTCACTTCCTTTCCTCTTCAGCTGAGCTGCCCCTGTGCTTGCCTGGCTGTCCAAAAAATGCTCAGCTGGCAGCTGTGCCAGGCAAGAGCCTGTGGAGAAGGGGTGTCTGAGACCACGTGTGGTTTTTATCTGCTTTATAGAAAGGGAAACTGGTATTCTTCCATCAGTTGCCTCAGCTCATGAATGGGTAATGAGAGTAACATTTGTGGTTAATGCTCACTGCAGAAGGCAGACCTGCTCCCATAACTGCACCAAAGGACAGCATGTTTAACTCTTGGGTACCAGACTCTCTTAAAGCCCTGCAGAAGGGAAAAGGAAAACCTTTTATCACTATGTCTTTTTCTCAAAAGCATGAAAAATGGAGCAGGTTGAAAAAGACAACTCGAAGGCTGCTACATCTGTAACAGACAAACAGATGGGGAAAAGAAACAGAGGAGGAATCAAGTTCAGGGCAAGCAAAGAAACAATTTCCACTGAATGCATTTCTTGGTTTGGGTCAACCCTTTTAAGCAAATGTGTCAGATGTTTGAGGCAGTGCACACTTCTTACATCATGCATGGGAGCTGAGATGTGAGGCCAGCTTTGGCTTGAGAGGCTTGTACAGTGTTCTGTGCTCGGGACTGTGCTAGTGTGAAATGACAGCTACAATAAATGGCAAATACTGCCTTCTATGCATGTGCTCGCTGTTCCAGCTGCTTGAATAAACATGCCATCAAACCTCAGCCTGGGGACTGAACCTGAGCTTGGATTATGTTTTGTTTTGACTTCCTTACCCCTCAGCTTCCTGCTGAGGGTGAAACTGGCACCTTGAGGCCAGCCCCGCTGGGTTATTTCTCGTGGCACACAGAAATGATGCAGAAATTACACAGAAATGACGCAGAAATGACACAGAAATGACACAGAAATTACACAGAAATGACACTCTTGACTCAGCAACCCCCAGCCCAGGCCAGGTCTCTCAGTGTGATGTGTGGAGCATGAGGAGCCAGTTGTCTAGGAATGGGAAAAAAGGCAAAGGATACCCTGAGCAGGGAATTTCAGTCAGAATTTATCAGGCGTTGGCCAGAGCAATAAAGATCCTAGAAAGGTTTTACTACCCATCAGGGAAGTCCTGCACATTCCCTCAAATCTAAAAAGATAGAGTGGGAGAGACTAGGGGCTTAATGGCTCGTTTTCTGGCTTTTATTAGGTCATTTCATACATTCTTGGGAATATTTTCCACCTATTCTTAAACCCACTTTTCATTTACATTTCGTGTGCTGAGTTCATCTGCATTAATTATTTTCTTGAATTGTCCAATATAAAACAATGGGCTGAAAACATTTCATCATCTAAGACATGCATTTTCTATTAAATATTTGCAGCTTTTCTCAGTATAATAAATAAACCTGTGTTTAAAAAATCACTCCAAAGAAAATGCTTAATTAAAAAAGATATTAAATTAATTTCTTTATCTGGCTTTTATAATAAAATGCTAAGAAAGCAAACATTTTGAAATGCTGTAGTTGTAACAGATTGCTTTTCTTTCTTGTTCTTCCTTCTTTTTCTTAAGGCAATTGCTTTGACAAATATTTCTAGTTAGTCATAATATCATTATGAATTTCTAATAATAAGATTTTCTCATAATTATTTAACATCACATTAAATATTTCTGGGAAAAGCTATGGAAACAATAACTGTTATTATGTAAGCAAACAGAAAAACTGAAAAGTACTCAGAGAGGATTTTTATTGCTTGTTGCATTGTGGGTCCTTTTTTGGTTGGAAATGCTGACAGGGAGTGTGTGTGTGTGTGTGTGATATGAATGCAGGGTTGTGTCCACAGCCAAGGCTACGGTTGAGTGGGTGGGATTTGAAGTGTGCTAAGAATGTTGTAGGTTTCCAAAGAGAGTTTTTAGCTCTGATAGTAGCCAGACTCTTAGGAAGAAATAACTGCAGGGGTGTTGGGAGGCAGCTGGGAGGCTGTTTAGGGGAATGAAAACCTTTATCTCACTTGCCAAATACGAAATGAATTGATGGAGTAATTTTGGCGCTCTGAGTCAGTGAAAATGCCACATGTGCTCATTTCTTAAAATGTACTTTTCTGCCTGAACTTACAATGCTGCTGAGTCCAGTGGGAGAAGTAATGTAGATAAATGCACATTTCATGTCCCCCCCAGTGACTCCAGAGCAGGGCTCCTGTGCAGAGCCACACGTGTGCCACATCCATCCATGTGAGCATGGGGACGGGAGGAGGAATACCAGTGTGGTGGTCTCTCCTCAGACAATGACTTGCTCTGTGGCCTGTCTCACTATTTCTGTGAATTTTATGTCATTGGGGTCTAAAATGAGGATAATAGTAATGATTTACCCTGAAATGTGAGGTATGCAGCTTAACGAGGCCATATTTGTGAGGTTGTCAACTACAGAATGTGCTATAAAACTCGCACTAGTCACTGAAAGAAGGATTTGAAGGGCCAAGTTAGTGACACAAAGGACAGGAGGAATAGGCTGTGTAACACTGGGTGACCATCTAGAGATGCTGCAAAAAAAAAAAAGAAAAATCTTACATCATCATTAATTGTATATTGGGTCTTCTAAACCAGGGGTGCAGACACACCCAGCCCTTGAAGGGAAGGAGATGTTCCTCCATGGTTACCTGGGTCTGGGCAGGCTCTCTCTTGGGGAAAAGTCACTCCTGTGCTGTAAATGAGATCTGTCTTAAGGATTCTTCTGGATGTGAGCTTTTAGCTCTGCCTCAGTGGTGCTCCACAGCAAGTGGGGCTGGAGCGTGGCTGGCAGCAGCTTTACCGTGCCAAAATGCTTGAAGGAGCACCAGCAGGGCACTGGCTCAGCCTTTTGTGTTCCCTTTCTGGCTAATGCCAGTGTCATCATAACATGAACCAGGGCACAGAAGTGAAATGGGCCCTGGAAATGTTAGCTGCGTACAAAATTTTCATTGCTGATATGAAATTTTCCTCAATTGAAGTAGAATTTTTAATGTATAAGCTTTGTAGGCCAAAATAATTTAGCCAGCTGTTCTATTGTGCCAGACACTTGGCTTACATTCAGAATATGTTTCTTGCTGTTCTGAAGTCAAATAGAAAAGCCAATATTCCTTGTCATATTTAATGTATCTGCCTTGGGAAACCCAAAAGTTTCCTGTACCAGCATTGCCTCTACAGTAGGGTCATCTAGGTCTGCTCTTTTGTGAGTTTTAATATGCTAGTGCTGTGTTCACTGCTCTCATTCTTTACCCACTTTCTACCTCCTGTATCAGGAGGAAGGTTTTCCTTTCTTCCTCTTTTATACAGTGCTGAGCTGATAGATGTTTTGAGCAAGGCAGCTTTGGTTCAAATTAGGTGTACTGCTAGGGCAGGGCAAACTGATGAATTGTAAATGTTGCTTTTGGAAAGATGTGTCCAAGGCACTGCAGGTTGGTTGAACTCTAGGACAGCACTGCAGCTTCTCTCAAAAAGAGGAGAAGGAGAAGGAGAAGGGAGGAGGCATCTGCAGCAAAAATGTATGACAGTGCTTCAGAGGATGATAGCCATAGCAAGAATGAGGGACCTGAATTTAAGCTGGGGGCTGGGGCAGCAATCACCTCACCTAGTGCTAGAAAACTGCTCATCTGCTCCCAAACTCCCCTTCAGAGACAACTCCTCTGGCCTACTTCAGTGTCAGCCAGCAAATGAGGTTAATTAGGAGCTAGGAAGAGCTGCTGTGTCTTGGTCATATCAGGTGATTTCCACCTGGCTCCTGCACTGGGGTTACAACGAGCCAGGGGATTTTTGCACTGTTTAGGAACCCTTCAGCTGCTACAGGGAGTGCTGGTCCTCTGGGCCAAAGGATAGGGAACCCCCAGGTCAGCAGGGGAGCAGCCCCATGGGGATGTACAGACACCATGGACAGCACAAGCTGTGGAGGATGCTGCCCTGCTGTGCAGTGAAGCTGCTGCTTTTGGGGAGCATTGATGCTGGCACTCGTGCTGGCTGTGTGACAGACACGCCCTGTCCTGACACAGGAAGCTGCATAATCCACCTCAGTGGAGAAGGAGAAGCCAGCAGAATTCAATAGTCCTGTACCACCTTTCTTTATGTACCCTGAGCACAGAGCTCCTCCATCTCTGCACTGCACTGTCTTTTCCAGTTAAAGACCCTGATCTGAAGCCAACTCAGATAAATAGGAACATTTTAGATAAAACCATAATTGAAGGAAATCTTTATTGCATTTTCTTCTCAAGGTGCTCCAAAATTCCCTTCACAATTAATTCTTAAAAATGGAAGATGATGCCATAGGTTAAAAAAAAAAAAAAAAAGTGTGTGTTTTACAATCCAAAGTCAAGAAACATATAATTTCATTCTAGTTAGGAACCTTGTTCGATTTTTCCCTTCATGGATTAAAATACTACCACCATAATCAGCCTTTTTATTTTTATTGTGCGTTTAGAAGGTCTATTCATTCACAGGATAAATTTATCTAATTGGATCTAAAGGCAACAACTTTTTCATTATACAAAAAACCGTGGAGGCTTTTCATGCAAGTAAGTACATAAATACTATCTAAAGTTTCTGTTGTCATTCCTGACTAGGAAATACAGCTAGAGGCAAGAGCTAACAAAATGGCCAGCTTCAAAGAAGCTGAGTCTTTCTGCTTTAGTTTTCTTTTGCCTTCTTTATCAAAACACAGTAAAGAATTCATGGCCTTCTTGTGTGTGTGTCAGCTTTCTTATTTTCCCCTTGTAATCATTATAATCGAACAGAACGTTTTCATGTTTTTGTATGCTGGATATCCAGGATGTGTCATCAAGCACCAAGCAGGGAGAATTTTAAACTTAAGCAGCAGAGTGCCAAATTCTGGCATGGCATCTGGCAGGAGATGGGCACAATTATATCCCTCCTCTTCTTGTGCAGTCCCCTTTTTCATTCCCTCACTTCCCTTCTCAGCTTTAGCCAGAGCACCAGTTCTGGTTAGGAACTGGAATGTGTTTCCCAAATGGAGTCTTAGGTTTGTAAAGACAAACCTAACTGTAAGATTTTTTAATTTCCTTTTCCTTTGCTGCTGATGAATAGAACATGGGCTTGAAAATGGGATTGTCTTCCTGCTGATAGACTGCAGGGCTTATCTGTAAACAAAAAAGTATTTATGGAAGTAGGTGTTAGTTGTAGCTTTTCATAGCTGCCTCTAGGTATCGAGGAACTGTGGGATTATCTCTTTTAGGATTTTTTTTGTCACTCATCACTCCAGAATTTGTTCATCTGCTGCATAAAACAGACTAGGAGAACAAAGACCATTGTGAATCTCATGGGTGTTTGACTCATCAGCTCTGCTTCTGCTTACAGAAAGTTTGGCCTGGTTGAAAAATATTGTTTATAAGTGCCAGAGAAGCTTTCAGTTTCTCTGGTCTAGTTTGAGATTTTAAAACTTTTAGAGAGTAAGGAATTCAGAATCTTTTCAAAATACCCCTTTAGACATCCAGCTATTAGATTATTTAGAAAGGTGTCAGGAAAGAAACATCTCATGAGGTAGCAACCAGATTTCAAAGAAAGGTCCAAACCACAAGAAATATCAACAGGGAGAAATACATTGTCTCTTTCCCAGAATTTCTTTTGGTGAAGTCTTTGTATTATTTGTGATTTATTGTCTAGTTCTGTGCTCAGAAAATGGTTTATATCTCACTGTTTTTCATGTCAGATGTCCATAATGTATGACTATTGGATTTTATTTGTTTCCTAATTTCCCATCTAGATTCTTTAAAACAAGCTTAGGGGCTTAAGGTTTTTTCCTGTCTTTGGTTACCACCAGCAGTAAAGATTATTCAAGCGAAACTAGAAAGACAAGTATCAAATTTAACAGAGAAGGAGAACAAAACAAAACAAAAAACCTGGACATTAGAGATTCTCTCCTATTCTATGCTTTAAATGTGCCTACTAGTTTCACTTCCAGTCCAAGCCAGTGCACTCTGGCACTTACAAAACCATGTCAAGTAGATAGGAGGGGAGACATGGAATGAAGAGAATGTTTTGATCAAGTCGGGTTTACCTGCAAACAGGTAAAACAGGCTGAGCTGGGCTCAAGTCTCCCTGCTGAAGGACAAAGAAGAGGATCAGGGAGAGCAGGCTTTGGTCCTCTCTGAGTTGTGAGCTGCCCAGGACTGCATCCCAAAGGAGGACAGCTCTGCCTGCTGACTTGCTCTGGTTGGATGGGTCAAGTTTGCTGAAACAGTAAGGTTTTGCAAACATGGCTCATTTTAAATGAGATTGCTGAGGGGATGATTATGCTGGCAGCTTAGCAGCCAGATGCAAGGAACAGTGACTTTTAGAAGGCATTTCTCCAAGATCTTTTGGGCACAAAGCTATTTAACTGGGTGATATTTTTTTTTGTTCATAAGTAACACCCTAAATGGGATGTAGCCATTTTGTATGGCTTTTCTGCTCTTAGTGTATATTAAAGAGGCAGTAATTTTCATTGGAGGCCTAGCTGGAAAATAGAAAATGCCCATGTGGTCTAAACTTGCCATTGGGGAAGGCAGCAATGATGCTCTCAGGGCTCTGAGAAAAGAAGCTACCAATGTGTTCCTGAAGGAGGAAAGGAGAACAGTGCAAATGCAGATAACTTTTCCAACCTGTGAAAAAAAATAATGTTTAAGAGTATCAAAGTCTGTGCTGTGAATAGTCAGCAAGTGAGGAGAGGAGAGGATAATGGACCTACACAAGATGATGATATTGAGAGCAAAGATTCTGAGGGAGAAAATGGGAAAGGAGGTTTAGCTGAGAATAATGGCCAGATAGTGTCATACAAACTTATTTTTTTAATCCTGCTTTTCTTTTTTAATGAAACTTTTATTCATCTTCCCAGTTAATCAAAGTAGCTGCCCATCAGGGCTACAATTAAGAAAATTATACAAAGCTGGTTTTTTCCAGCTGTTTTTTTTTTTTTTTTGGAAGGTGTTGTGTTGAAGCTGGCATGTCCTTGCTCATTATTACTAAAAATAATTAGTAGATAAACAGATACATGTGAGCTGTTCCAAACCCCAAGGCTGGCTGTGTGCAGCACATGGCTCACCTGCTGGCAGGGTCTGTGCTCCTGGGCTGTGTTACTTTCCCAGTAACAGTCTGCATTGTGTCTTTTTCCAAAGCAGAAGTCAAATCCTCCACCAGAGATGTGCAGTGCATTGGAGTTGCTGTTTTCTGGCCATCCATTCCTGCTGTACCTCTGTGTTAGGAAGCACTCACAAATACACTAGAAGGAGAATTATTCTTTTAGGCATCCCATGAATCAGTAACATCTGTATTCCAGTTTCATCTCTCTGTATTGTTTGCTGCCTATGCAATTATATTTTGTCTTCTGCTGAGGTCACTGTCATTGCAATTGTTTTAATTGCAGCTGATGAGTCGTGGGCTTTTGAAATCATTAGTGGTTCCTATGAGCTCTAGAAACAGAATAACATCATTTCTTCCTTGCTGTTCTTAGTCTTCCGTGAAAGTGAAATCTATACAGAACTTAATTACATTTTATATCTTATGTGTTGTTTTAACTGAACTAATATTTACAAATGGATTTGATGAATATCGTTGCGTTTAAGGGAAGGACCCCCTCTGTGTTGTCTTTTCAAGTTGCTGAAAAGAAATCAGAAAGAATGAGTTCTTTAGAAAACTTTAATTACTAGCTGATTTCATTGACCTGCTAGGCTGGTGGCATCTGCCTTCCAGACTATTTCAAATAATTTCTCTTCCATTTGGATGTTTAGGGATACATTAGCATGTGGCCATAATAATTACAAATTATAATGATTAAAAATTAGGGGGTTTCTGCTATCAAAAGTTTTTCTCATTCCAGCCAAAGGAAAAATACAAGTACAGATTTCTGTTCTTGTCTTTGTACTTAGAGGATGAGATTTGCGGATGAGTGCAGGAGGAAGGAAGCAGCTGATGGCAAGTTTAAGGAAAAAAGGAAGCATTTTGTGGGGACTTTTTGAAATACCTGACTCACATCCCTCTGTTAGAGGGCATGCTGGTTTGTTGTTTCTGGCCACAACCTGAAGCAGCTCTTGAGCTGTAAAGGTTGAAGTCTTGGTTTCTGTTGTACCTTATGATTTCAGTCCTCTGACTTATCCTTGTCCATCAGTTTTATGTTTTGCCTTTGTGTTTCTAAACTTTTAAATGGGGTAAATAAAATGACTGCAGGCATTTAATTAAGAAATCCTAACAAGTTCATCTGTTGTATTCAGCCTCTTTTTAAGGAACTCTTTACAGTGAGAAAAGACAACTGTGTGTCAGTAAAAGCAATTGTGCATTTTCATAACCCAATACACCTGTCAGTCAAAGCAATCCTTGAGGCACTCCCTGAACCCTCTCTGACCAGCCTTTTGACCCCCTCATCTGCTGTCAGACTTCTAGTTAGAGAAATTGATTTTTTGCACTCTTTTCCAATCTAAATCTTCAGACTATGCAAAGGTGTGACCCATTGTACAGCCGCATTTCATTGAGGTGGGGACCTTCTGCAATTAGAACAATTACATGAAGACAACTCTCCTACTCCTCTCCTAAATGGGATAGGAGGAATTCAGTGATACCTGGCAGTTGGGAGATAGAAAATATCACTCCTATTCTTCCTCCAGTCCTGGATTTTTCATCTACAAGCCCAGGAGAGGAGCTGGGTAGAAGGAATTCTTTCTCATCCTTTGGCTATCAGAGGTGGAGAGGTTGGTTTAGTCCAAGCATCCAGTGCTGCCAGAGCTTCATGGTTTGTAATTAAAATTCTGTCTGATGCAGCCCTTCTGTAATGATTCCTTCAGTAAACAGAGAGCATCCCTTGCTTGCCCTGGTGTTCCTGACTCCAGAGCCCTGTGTTCACACGCTGCAGAAATGGAGGCTTGCTGTGTGCAATGCTCAGGAGTCTCTGTTTGTAAATATTGGACTATGACTTGCCCTTTTAACTCTAGCACTTGCTTTTCGTTCTCAGTTTAATAGTAGCACCTAACTAAAATTTATTTTCTGAATTTTTTAGGAAATGTAATGATCACATTCATTTTTAACCTGGCTGCTTTGCCTGTCCCAGTTTTAGCTTCATACTTTTGTTTCTTTTTTCTGTCATTTATCACCTTTGTAGGCAACAGAAATATTCATTTTCCTTTAATAATCCAGTCCTTACATCTTACCTTAGGCTAAATCAGGAAGAAAAAAATTCCTAAACCAACCTGAAAACAAATCTTGCTTGATAAGTGAATTAATATCTTTCCAAGGAGAAGAGAGAGAAAAACAAACCACAATTAATTTAATAAATTTTCCATCTTAATGTTTCATGGGAGGTTGATGCTTCTTACATAACAGGGGAATTTTTCTACCTTTTTTTCAACACAGCTGCTCTTAGCCAGATGTGACCAAGAGTTGCTCTAAATGCATTTTTTTGGTGTAATTGGGCAATATATCTCTTTTGGGGCATGTAAAGTGTGACTGACAAACATCTGCCATGAACATGACTGCCTCAGCACTAGAAACATGCAAATAGATTTTCCCTGCTCCTACAGTCAGTGGCATCTTCTGGAAACTTTTCAAACGTATCAGTGAATATCTAGAAATGTTTCTGACTTGAGTGTTCTATTCCCTCTTATTTAATTCTCTCTTTGTCCTTTATTAGCACAGTCATTTACAGGAAAGATGAGATGCTGCAGGGGTTTTTCTATTGGTTTTGTCTTTGCTGATGCTATTATTGGTGTCTCTACTTTTTTTTTAATATCACTCACCTTTATTACTTAACTAAGATTTACAGTACACTGGCTGTAGCATCTGCTTCATCACCACTGCAATGTATGAAATTTTCCAAGATTTTACTTTTCCTTCCTTTAAACAGCTGTACTGATGTATGTGAGAGCTAGAGGAAAAGTAAGCTATCAGTTTCCATTATAAAGGGGATTTTTAATTATTTTTTTAGTGACATTGCTGTCTTTCTCTGGGAGTAGGACATGGGTGTAGCTCTTTGAGGAGGAAGGAGTAGAGCAAATAATTCAATCTAAGCAGTTTTTTTTTTTTTTGTCACAGTTTACTTGTAATATTTATTTGTTTCCTGCTTTTAAAAGAAATGAGAAAAGCAAGCTCTTGCAAAACATCATCAGTCACAAACCAAAACCATGGCAGTCAGAAAGTCAATATTTTCCCTTTTTTTCCGCTTGTTTTTTGTATCTTGGTCAAAGGGGCAGGGCTACAATATTAGCCTCAGAAAGAAAACAAATGTTTTTTATGAAGGCACATGGGTGACAGTGTCCTGCTCAGTCTGGGCTGGTGGCTGTGACTGCAGGGACACTCCCTTGTCCCAGCCTGTGTCAGCCACTGGAATGGTACGGCAGGACTGAGGAGATGAGGCTAAACACAGCCAAAAATGATGCCAGCAGTCTACTGAACAGCTCATTCCTGCATTGGAGGCTGCTAGATCGCTTGTGGACTCTCATGGAAGTCCCAAATATTGATTATTGGGACTAATTAAAGGCCAAATTATTGTGGACCTCCCCAGAGGGCAGCGTTAATTTTGTGCAAACTTAACTCTGATGTTTCTCAGTTCTGGGAGCTGCATTTGTGGTTAACTGGACATTCATTTATTAAGGTTCTAATCCTCACAGGTTTTGGTCCTCAAGTTGGTTTCTTACAATGGGAAACAGAGATGAGCATTTCCATGGGGCTTGACAAATCTCCCAACTCACACTTTTCCCTGCAGCTTCTGAAGCCACGGGGCAGGCCCTGTATCAGTACCCACTCTGCTCCTAGTTTGAAGGTTGTGACACTAAACTGATGAGTGAATTTGTAAAGCAGAGTTCAACTAATTAAAAATTCCCGTCATCCACACCAATTTTTTTTTTCAGTTTTATGGAATGGCTCAGAATGGTTACTACGCATGAGGCCAACATGATACAAAGCAGCTTGAGAAATGGTGTGCCTTTTCTAAATAGAGCATTTAAGAGAAGCTGCTGTGCTTTCATTTTTTTTTTTTATTTGATAATTTGATTTTAAATCAGACAAACCTCGCATTCAGAGTATAGCTTTCTGTGTGTTGGGCTCACTTTGTTTTCTATGTCCACTTAAATCCCAAACTTGTAGCATTACAGTTTACAGCAGGATGGAGCTTTCTGAATTAAGTGTTAAGGATTGCAGACAGAGTGAGGCAAATTCAGCAGTCACTACTGCATCAACACAATGGCCATGAAAATAAGTTTTATTGATCCACACCTAAATAGGTACATAAAATATTTTTGTTTTATAACTGATCCCTGTAGAAAAGGCTAAGATATATTTCTAAATAAAAATGTTTCCTGAAAGAGATGAGTATAATTCAATTCTAAAATATTTTCCTTTTGCAGTACTAATAAAAATCCCAGAGTAATTGGTCACAAAGCAACAAGCTGGTTTATGAAATACACACTCTGGTGTAAATAGATAAGCCATAGATCCTGAATGAATTTTTTTCCTATTAAAGGATCCATGCTCACTTGCATTTCCTTCCAAATATCTCCTCTTGCTGATAGAAAGCAGCCTGTGGCTGGCTTCCACACTCTCACAGCACTGTGAGCTGCTTCTCTTACTCTGTTGTCACTTGCAGGACATTTTGTGCTATAAATCAAACATTCCTGCTTCACATGTAAAACACGGATGGAATTAAACCAAGTCTGTCTTTCCTGGGAAGTGTCAGGCTCCCTGCACCAAAGATTTCCCAGGTAACACAGCAGCTGTGGCAGGCTGGGGTGTGTGTGTGCCGTGGCAGGGAGTCTGTCCTTGTCAGGCATTTGAAAGTTGTGCCGTGGCCACGGTAAGGAGTTTATCTATCCAATTTGTGCTCAGAGATAGGAGGTCTTCAGGGAGGAAAATGCTGCATGGTGGATGAAGCAGCCCTGGCACAGGAGCCTTCCTGCAGTGTGAACTCACACTGTCAGACTGAACTATGATTCTGCTCCTGGAGAAGCTGCACAATGCATTAAAATAAGAGCTGGGAAATGCTGAGCAAAATTTTGACTATTTCTGACACAAGAGCAAAAAGACAATTATATGAATACTTGTTTGAATCTCTGCAAAGGGCTGATACGGTAAAATGTTGTTATATGCAGACAATCACTAATGCTTTTGCTGCTGTTTTTAATGGGGTATAGACTCCTGGCAATACCAACATCATCTTTACAAAAAGGAATGAAATCAATTGATATACCAAATGTATTCCTTTTTATATTAAAATGTCTTTTGGGATATCATCCTAGGACAAAACCAGTTTCTTTCCTACATAAATAATTTTGTTCAGCTTGCTTGGACATATACAAAATGAAGATGAAATATCTCTAACCTTTCACAGGTTTTTTCCAGTTGTTAGAATGGAAAAAAAAGTTCTTTTTTCTTCATCCCTGCACACAGCATTTATTGGATAAACCAGGAAAGCCCTTCCATATTTTTACCAACTAATTAACCACTGATGAATTTCATACTGGAATCAAACATTTTTGCAATTCTGCTCATTGAGTACAGGCAAAACCTGCTTTACCTTTGAAAACTGATTTAGATGAAAAATGTCTAATCTGGCCAAGTAATGCATCTGACACCTTTGGAACATTTATTTTAAGTCTTTGTCCAAAAACCCTGTAACTTGCTTTTTCACTACTCTCTACTGTTGCAGGCACACAGTTTGTGGGGATTGGGGTAGGGGCTGGGCTGAGTGGGCAGAGCTGTGAGCAGCAGTGACAGCAATGAGCCATGGAGTGCCCAGGGCACTGACCAAAAAGGGCACAGAGGGCACACAGGTGTAAGGCATGTAAGATGAAGGTTGTACTTTAGAACAATAAAAGGCTGCAACGCTTGAAGTCTTCTTTAGTGCTGGCTGCGCTCTCACCATGGTCCCTACGCTCTACGTTTCTGCAAGCACCTTGGATTAACAACAAAACCTGTGAGAAAATAATGATCTGTTTGGCTTCACGAGGTGCCAAAATGAGTCTGTGCTCATGCAAAATGGGTCCCTCCTCCATTTTCTTGACTTGGTGATTTTATCAGCTGGCAATTTCCAGTAGCATGACAGGTCACGTGTGTTAGTTAAAAGGAAACGCACCAGGAAAAGTGGGAGAATTTAAATAGCAAAACTGGTTTGAAAAAAAGTGACTGTATTCTCTTTGTCTTTTGTTAGTTCTGACTGTGGTCCTCAAAGGAAGGAAATGTCATCAGCGTACGTTTCCAGAAATCTCAAAATCAGAAAAAGTCAAGATTGATGGGTGTTTTTTTGTGTCCACTGCTTATCTCTAAATACAGTAGTAAAGGCACAGAGAAACCTTTTGCAGCTGGAAGAGTCTCTGAGAACAAATATTTAATGTTTCAGTTTTTCTTTCAATGTTCATGTGAGCGTAGAAATCTAAACAAGAGCTTCAAAAATCAAGAGGAATTTCCTCAGCAGTTTTACACTATGCAATTTCTGAAATTGTGTTTTACAGCTCTGCTCAACCTATAAATACCAATTTCCTATGAAATGCTCTTTCTTTTTTTTTTTTTCTTTTTTTTTTCTTTTTTTTTTCTTTTTTTTTGGTAACAATTGGTTTGATCATGATTTGAACAGCAAACCATCAGTCTCTATATCCACAGCTGTTACCCACCCTACATGGCCTCTTGGATCTTGGCCTCTGGGTCCATCTCACGTCACTTTTGCTCTACTGCAGATGTGCAACATCTTCTGGTTTTGAGACAAGGTAGAAAAATACACTTGAATGTATTTTGTGGTGGAAGGAAAGGAAATTTAATCATCTGTTTCAAAAAAGCATGAGAAAAGAAAGTTACATGCACCTCATTGTCTCTTTTAGGTGAATGTATTAATTTTTTTTGAAGCTAGAAGGGAAGTTTAAAAGAAATTCTAGCCTACTTAAACACACTGCTTCAAGGAGAGTTCAAGATATAGTGCAAGGTACAATTAATATTGGTCCTGGCAGTGGCTCTAAAGTCTATGCTTAAAATGAGTCACAGAAATGTAGCAAGTAGTTTTACTATTACTGTCAAAAATACACTTTATTATTTAAAAAAAAAGGAGACTTAATTTATTCTAATTAAGACACCTGTTTAAGAGAGGAGCATGTAAAATAGCAGCAAAGCACTGATGAATTTTTGAATCATGTATTACATTTATTACCACCTGAAAGCCATATTTAACCTCCTGAGTACAGCAATCAGCATAGATGATGTAAGAGGGGACTTCTATATTAGTTGTGCATTAAACATTAATGCCTTCTATTTTTTATTTTTTTTTAGTACAGAAGCAAATGGGAAAAAAAAGCAGAAATAAAGGATAGTATGGCAGACAAGGAAGGAGGTGATAAAACTAGTGAGACCTGTAGTAGGATAAGGGATGCAGCTGATGAAAGTGTGGTCCCAAAGACTGACAAGAGAATGGGTGATTAATGAGCCAGCACTGCAATGCCAATTGTGCAGGTGACAGGAATGTGGAGAAATGGGAGTTTCCAGGGCAGAACCTGAGGGTGGATATCTAGGTTGGCAAAAACCACAGTGGAATAAAGGATTTCATTGCAATTTCAAAATTGAAGGGCCTGCACAAATCAGGAGAAACAGAAAACCCTTGCAATGGGATGGAAGCAAGATGGGAAAGCAAGGCTGAAATGGACACTTCTGGACCCAGACTGCTTAGGGCAAGAATGGTAAAGTAGTTTTCAGGTACAAACTACGCTAAAATTGTTACCAGCTACAAGTCAAGGAGAATTAAAAGAGAAAGATAAAAATAGGTCTGTAAATAATATGATTGAATTGGAAACCCTGCACTAGAGGGCTGAGAAAAGGACTTTGAAATGGGGCTGCCCTGATCTATCTGCCAAGGCAGCACATGAACAGGGATGGCTGGGAGCAGGATCAGCCTCTGTGGGAGATGGGGATTTGACAGCTCAAAGATAGGAGCAAAGTATTTTAGGACAAGAGGAAAATATTTTAGAGGCCATTGTAGGAGCTGACTGAGGAAAAAATGGGCTGGCTGACAGTAGCAGAGCTGGGAGGGCAGTGTGGAAATGGCAGAGAAACCTTTGAGGAGCCAAGGAGGGAATTTCGTGTTGCTGAAATACCTCAGCTTGTGCTGTGGTGGATGTGCCAGGACACAGTCAAGTGCCTGCCTTAGTTTATGGGTTAAGAACAACAAATTAAGAGGATTAAGAAGAATGTTTGAGGACCCTTTGGGATTGCTCTGTTATAGTAGGGCTGAGCAGCTGAGGCTCTGTGTCATTACTGCTGGGAACAGAGGAATGATTAATAAGCCTAAGGCAGTGCCCGTTGTATTAAGGCTCTTGAGTTCAAAATACCTTTGAAAAGATGTCAGCTATTCCAAAGCATTTAAATACTAGCAGTGTCCTCAAGTTACAGGTAGAAAGTCATCTGGAGTTTATTTTAGGAACAACAGAAAAAGCCTTCAAGGCAAAGGGCTGTGTGTTCAAGAGAGTTATGAAATCACTGAAATGAAATCGGGAGTTATGAGTTAAAGTAACGCAGAAGAATCTCACCAGAAAATTAAGCTACAATACAAAAAGTCAGGACAAAGTGATGATTAATTCATCACATTGATCTGGACACTAGTGTAGCTAAAAAAGAGAAAAAACCTTGTTGGTGACCTTCTTCCTTGTATGTAAAAGAAGAGGGGCCTGCCTGCAGGTGTTACTCATGGCGCCAAAATAAAATGTCTGTTTTCAACAAGAGAGATTATTGACCCTGAGAACAAAACCGGGTAGCAGATGAGATGGAAATACATTCAAGGTAGAAGAAAACCCAGAACAAATCCCAGGAAAGAAGGCAGGGAATTTCTGCTGTGACTTGGTCATGTGTTAGAAAGCAGCTCTGAAGGAGGGCATTGAGCTCAGACTGGCAAGGCAGAGCCAGGATGGCAGCTGGGGTACGCTGGGAGGCTGGGAGTGGAGCTGCTCCTGGGCTAGTCTGAAATAAAAGCTGTTCTCTCAAAGCACAGTGAACCCTCAGAGCAAAAGGGTGATGTGCTGGAGCAGTGGCACCAGACCAAAAACAATAAGCTTGCTGCTGGAGAGTTCAGTCATCCTAAAAGGCAGGTATGATAGCATAGCCTGATCCAATTGCCTAACACAACAGGGAACTCAGCTCAGTGAGCTCTCTGCTGACTATTTTTCTTTTGTAGCCAATAATGATATTCATTGCAGCTGTAAGATGCTACTGCTCTGACTTCATTATTCAGTGGCTTAAATGCTTTGACCTAAGTTTCTTGATCCTTGATCCAGTCCTGTCTAAAATGAAATCTCTACCCAGAAAACACCTTGAAGCAGCACTTCAGAGCTCTGTGACAACCAATGAGCCTTATCAGGTCAATGAATTAAAGCTGTAGCAGAATTTATTATCCAGAGCCTTGCAATCAGTGATACAATATAAAGTCAATTTTAGAAAACTTTCTGTGCTTCCAAAAAATACCTGCAGGATTTAAAGTTACTCTAGTTTCTCCTAATTTTTGTACACAAGGTAGTGGAAGACAACTGGAAGGGTTCCTCAAATTTCACACTTACTATTAGTGCATCTGCAGCCATTTGCAAAGTCCTGAAACTAGGCAGGTTGTTGAAAGTGTTTATTGAATATGAGAAAACAAAACAATATAATTTGCCTCAGAGCCTCACCACTGGAGCAGTGGGTTAAGTTGAATGCAGGTCTCTACGCTAACCTGTTTCTCTGAGTCTGTCACGTTTCTCTCTGCCACTTGTGGTGGGAGGAGGTCCACAAATAAAGGATATTTTGAAACAAAACACTAGTTTTGGATAGGTCAGTGAAAACCAGCACACTTGCTGTAGAGCTGCCGCTATGTGAGATTTGAGGTGGGATTTTTTTTTTTTTGGTAGTATCTCCATATTTTCTTACCCCTGGAATGTGTCTGTTCCTAGGTAAACTTTCATGCACTTATTTCTGGAATTGACTATTTTTATTGTACTAATGTTGCTGCGCCTCAGCTATGGACCACTCTGTAGTGGAATTCAGTACTTCTGCCTAAATTCATGGACTCAGAAGTGAGACCACAGCAGGATGGTGTAGGTGGCTGTGCTGAGGGGTTCTGCCTTTCCCAAGGAACAAGAGGTGCTGGCTGCTTTGATTTGTTCAGTATGCTTTGATTCCACACTAAGAATTGTCTGCCTTGTTCTTTTAGGCAGATACGGGTCTCCCAACTGGTGCTCCAGAGCTGGTTCAGGAGATCTGAGTCTCCAAGGAATGGCAAATACTCCTAATATTTTTTGTTCTGAAAACTTCTGAGGCAACTGCTCCATCAGAAATAAAAACTAATCACAAATGCTGTAAATGAGCTGATAAATGATCAGCTGAGTATTCCTACCTAAGTATTCATTTGATTGTACAACACTGTTGATCTCTCAGAAAAGCCACACCTTTGGATGAGATCAAATGCTCAAGGTGAAATCAGTAGAGATAATTTGTGAGAATCTGAGAGCATCTGAGAAGCAGAAATGTTCCACTGTACTATCAGAGGTTAAGTGCCCTGGCTGTGAGTGTCCCAGGAATGAAAATCTGTCCACATCTTAAACCAGAGAGAACATCAAGTATTAAATACAGACTGTTTAATTATCCATCTGTGGAATCTCACAAGCTGCTGCTTACTTGTGGGTGTTCATGGGGCTGCTAAATACATGTTGCACTGCTTTATTTGTTTCAGAAAAAGGGAAGCAGAATGGGTGGACTAGAAAAATAGAATAAAGATCCTTTAGGCAATTCTTTTTCTGCATCCCAGGAAAGAGCTGAGAGCTCATGGGTTCTGATCCAGATCAGCAGGATGTTACAACACAGAAATAATGCATTGTGTTTTGAATGAGAAAATATGTTGTATAAGTCAAATTAGAATTCTACACTGGATCACAACATTTTAAACCTTTTAATTTACATTTGTAAGGTGGTCCAGCTCAAGAGACATTTGACAGCAACCAAAAAAATAACCTTTGTGAACACATACTTCCTGTTAGCTTCTTAATAGACTTTTTTTTCTTTTCAAAGCTGAAATAAATAAAAGATTGGAAAAAATCAATATGTAAACACGTGGAGAAATTTATTGGCTGAGAGTGCGGGCAGAACTAATTTAGATAAGGCTATGCTATGCTTCTGCAGTAATCCAAGGTTTCAAATAACCTCCTTTGCAAATGTTTGACCTTATGAGTAATCCACAGTTGATGAAGGTGTACCAGAAAAGTTTGCTTCACTTCTGGTACTTATTGATTAACTAAAAACATAAAAACTATTTGTTTTAATCAAATTTTCTTGATTTGTTTTTGTTTGGTTTGTAGTTTGGGGTGTTTTTGTGGTTTGTTTTTTTTTTTTTTAATTTCACATTGAAATATTGTAATTGCCTAGGAGATTGCAGAATATATCTTCTACACCTGGCTGTAGAGAGAGCTTTGAGAAAAGTGGAATTTGTTTTTCCATGTGCTCACAAGAAAAACATCATGTAACCATTCATTCTGCTGTCCTCAGGACTCCTGAAAAGCCTGAGATGCCAGAATAAACTACTTCCCCTGTGCCAGTTGTTAGCCAAAATGTTCTTCCTTGAACAAGATACCAGTTTTTTGACCAGTATCCCATTTAGAAGTTTTCTTTGGAATTATGTAGAAGGAAGCATTTTTATCCCCATGGTTTCAGCCAGTAGTGAGGACCATTTTTTGAGACAAACAGTTCATTAAAAGAACTTATAGTGGGATCCTTTATAAACAATTTTTCCATTTGAAGATAGAGCTTTAGGCAGAGCTCTACTTCAGCCAAAGGCTGGACTGATAAAACCTTCATAGTGGGACCTTAAAAAGATATGTGCTAAAACTGTGCTAGAGCTGTGTGCTGTTGGACTCTGGGTCATAATCTCCAATCCTTTATGTCAGTCCAGCCTGTGGGGTTCCCAGCTGAAGCCTGGCTTTCCTGGGATCAATCTGCAATACAACAGACACAGCATTTCCTACTGCTCTGTCAGGGAGGAAGAAGAGTGGGGATAAATACAGGAATTAGTTCTGTGATGGCTCTGAAAAGCACTGTAGCTAATGGGAGCAGCTGGACTCCTGTTCTATCATGTGTATTCAACAATTGGGAATTGCAAAGTCTCTCTCTGCTCCTGCAGTTGTGCTGTTCATGCCTCGCTTGCACCTCCCAAACAGCCAGGAGGCAGCTGCTGCTGTTTGCTCCTTTGTCAGCTGTGTTTCTCATCAGCCTTAACAAGTGGCCAGGATTCTGCAGGTCGCTGCCTTCCACGTGGTGTCCTTGCAGCTGCATGAGAGCATGAATGGGGAGGAGACCATCTCTGCACACCCATGCATGGTGTTTGAAGGGGCAGTTCTTACACTGTGGGTGATCTGTGTTCAGTCCTGAGACAGGGAGCAGGGTGTTCTCACCGTATGTTGCACCAAGTTGGAGACACCAGGAAGGTGGCTGAATGAATAATAGAGAATTAGCTAGGTTGGAAAAGACCTTTGAGATCTTCAAGTCCAACCTATTCATGTCTTGGCAAGGAAGATGTGTGGAATTCCTCCTTCCAGGCAGTGCACAGAGCCTGTGAATTGCCATTGTAAACATTCACAATGTATTCCAGCCATGCTCCTGAGCCTTCCAACTCCCACGGAATAAAGGAATTGTTCTTGTGGAGCTGATGAAGGAATTAGTATGAATGCATACTGGTGGTTTGGAAGCTTTCAGCAGCTCAACAAAGCCACTCCTTTTCCTTCTGCTTCCATGAGAGGTCAGGGAGTTAACCTATACACAAGACATCCTAATTGCTGCTTCTTCTCATGAAAGAGTTGTATCTGACAATCCACCTGTTAAAATCTTTTCAGACTGGGGTAAAAAAGCAGCAACATCAGTCAATGATTCCACAGAAATCGTTACACTTTTCAAAACTCATTACAGACTCAGGGTATCAGACCCACAAAGATACTTGGTTCTGCAAGAAGTGTAAGGACAAATAAGGTAAGAGTATTACTTTAGTAGGGCTTGCCCCATAGTCCAGCATCCCCAGGATTTTATTACTTATTTGTCTGAGTGGCTGTGCAAACTTCAGCATTTAAAATTCAAGTGAAAATGAGTAATATTTAATTGGTGTCTTTTTCTATACCATACTGGGCCTGTCACCACTGATTCTAAATAAATTACTAGCCTAGTAAAAATCTTAAATTGTCTCACATCCTCTGCTGCCTCATTATACAGACATTTCAGACAAGTATACCATGGGTTTGGGTTTTTTTAAGTCCTTTTATTTCCTCAGTAACAAATACTGGAGAGAGAGAGGCTCCTTGGCAGAACCTGTCAGCCCTGTATGGGAGAACATGAATCTTGACTTATCAAGAGTCATCAGATCTTTCAAAACTTAAGTTCTAACTTGGGTGATGTACACCTATTATTTCAGACCACTGACTAGCGGTAGATTATCAGAAGAGGAGAGGAGCTTGAGATCTGTTTCCTTCACACATTGGCAATGGAAAAAAAATCACTTCTTTTTTATGTTCTTTCACACTTCTCAAAACAAAAATTCTCTCACAGATGTTTTGTTCGGAGCTCAGCTTGATGGGAAAAGACATATGTGGGGGACACATGAATCAGCATTTTCATATTCAGACTTGTTTACTGCCACATGCTGTGGAAAGTCCTGGCCAGAAGGTAAGGGGCTTTGCCACCAGACAGTGACAAAAGCGTGACTCTCTGTGATTATTTTCCTCTGGTTCTAGTACTAGGAATTTCTGCAGTTTTCTTTTTACTCAGTGTGAGGAGAGACACTCCAGCAGGAGTGAAAGCAGCACTGGAAGGGTTCAATGAATTCAGCCCCCAGGTTTCCCTGGTGGAGTCTGGGCACTGGGAGGGAGGCTGGCTGCTGACAGGGAGCGTGAGGAGCATACCAATGCACTGCTTCCCTTGGAGATGGGGACTTACAGCTCTCCCATAGCTGCCACCCCAAAATGAATAATTCCCTAGAGCTATGCTGTCAGTATCAGTAATGGGAATGAAATAATTCCCTGCAGCAATGGCGAGAGCTCAGTTCACCATGGCAAACCCCATCTCAGAGGTGCCTCAGCAGGAGAGCATTGCCCCAGGCATCACTGGATGTGGGAGCTCAGCAAAGTTCCCACAAATCCTTTTAGGATTATCAATCTTGTAAAGGTCATAAATCCCAGCCTGGGATGGCTGTTGAGAATGCCAGTCCCAGCTGTTTGCTTCAGCCCTGTTTAGAAAGGGAAAGGTTGCTGCTGATCTGAGGGCCCCTCTGTGGCTGACCCCACGAAGAAGCGTTTCTGAAGGGACACGGGATTCACCCCAGCCATTGACCTGAGGGGCTCTTTGTTGCTGGAATTTTTTGGCATCCCATGCCAAAGTTGTAAAATCTCAATCTGGGAAAAGCATCACATCCTATTACCCTGCTAATGTCAGCTATTGTTTGTGCTACTTTAGGAAGCCACTCCAATGGGACTGGAGCAGGGCTGTGGAGCTTGTGCACCACTTTCCTCCTGCCCTTTGGACTGCCTGGGAGTCTGCAGCAATTCTGTAAAGTGCCACTCTGGGCTTTGGTTTCTTTCATTAAATCCCAGTATTAAAATTTGCTATTTTTCATGAGGATAATTCCTTGGAAAAAGGAATTCAGACATAAAGAACATGAATATCTGAATTTGCATAGGCAGAGCTATTGCTCTCATTCTCTGTCATTTCCTAATTACAGTCCTGAGTCAGGGTCTTTCTGAGCTGATTGCATTCCATAGGTTATTTCAAAGTGTTCCTTTGTCTTTTCCATCTCATATTGGAAATGCAATATCATGGTTTCCCCTCTAAGATAATCCTCAATTTCTCATTCCTTATTGTATTCAAGTTCCACTGAAGTGTCTTCAGACCAAAAAAGCAGAAATTTGCAGTGACAGTATAACTGAAAACACTTATTTGAATCTATACTATCTAAATATTTTACTTCTGGATTCCAAGATATGAGGAAATTGTTGTTTTTTTCTTTTCCTTGAAATCATAATTACTACATTGATCATCCCTCATTTTCAAATTCACCAATTTCCTGTAGGTAAGTTCATTTTTATCATCAGTGTTTGGCCAGTTCAATCAACTATTGCTGTAGGATATTTTTCTGTGTTTCTGTGTATTTTTTAGCAAGGAAAAAAAAAGAAACCCAAAAGCACACATTCAGTAATCTATCAGAAATCTCAGGAGGCTGAAAAAGCCCCATATTTCTCTTTTTTGTTAGTTTAGAAATAAAATACCAGAATAGAGCAGCTTCTCCCCTCAAAACAATTTATTTAATAGGTTATCCTCTTGCAAATAATTTAAATATATTGAAAATAAATATTAAATGTATATAAACAAGGAGGTTAAGTAACCTGAAGGGAGAGTAAGCTGGTATCTTATCACAGGCACAATTTAGACTTTGTTTTGGTTTACTTTAGAAGATATATATTTTTAAGTTATTCTGTATTAAGGATTTCTTTGCACATAATTTAACATTAAAATATAAAATAAACAAGCAAGGTAATATCTTGTTTAAATATTCATAAGTGGCTGACTCCGTGTCTGTGAGTACTTTCTGAGCTATGCTGTATCTATAAGGAGATGAAAAACAATTTGTTATTAGTGCATATTCTTATCTAAATCTCATCTATCATATTCTTGTCATATTCTCATCTAAATCTCACCCCAGAGCAGGACGTTTTGGCAACACAAAGTCTGTCTTGCACACTCTGCCAAGAAAAGAATTGTCAGGAGATATTTGCTTGTTCTCTGTTGTGTGTTCTTACCCTGATGAAAGGCATGGTGACCATTTTCCCATACCTAGAATTTCATGGTTTTAAAAGTCATCGGGAGTCTCAAATGTCTTCTGGAGTCTCAAATGTCAGCATGTTTTCTAAAGGAAGAACATAAACTAAATCAGGAGAAACTCGTCTGTCTCTATCCCATTCCTGAAATGAAAATGGCAGCACATATGCTGCTTCAAGATCAGTAGAAAGTAATGATTATAGTGAATCATATTTTGTATTTCTGAAAAGAGAAAATAGCTGCATTTGGGTTGTTTTTTTGTAGGGGGGATATATTTTTTTAACTTAGTAGCAAAACAACTCTTCTCTCAAGGAGAATTTCTTATTTTTTGAAGATGAAAAACTAAGGGCTGAGAAATATCTTATTTCCTCACTTCAGAGTTGAGAAACCTATCAGAAGAACTTGGAAAATTACAACATATTCAATGTTTGATCTATTCAGTTCTCAGCCTTAAAAAGAAATTATTAAAAATTCATTTTGAAGTTAGCTTTGCATGTATCCTGTAGATACAAGCTTGGTTGACAGAGTGGGTTCACATTTGTAGACATCTTTGTACATGTAAGAATAAATAAACAAGAGGGCTAAGAATAGAAGAGAAAGTGCAAACCCGTTTGTTGGGCTTTGCTGACAAACTCTCAGGAGTGACATGTAATATATTGGACTTGATGCAAATTTATCATGGGGAGGTGGCTTTAAATATTGAATATGGTGGTAATGGGGCAGCTTTCTCATTAGGGATTAACAGATAATGTACTTTACTTTGCCTGTGTAGCTTCTTTAGATAAGTTACTTCTGAATTTTACTGCTTCAAATACTCCTATGATGAAACCTAGAATAAACCATAACCTCTTGTAGCTGGCTAATGATCCATTCTTATACCTTTACATCCTACTTGCAGTGCTCTTGTGGAAATTGAAATGTCCATGTTGATTGTTTTTTTAGCAGAAAATGGGTGGCAGAGGCTTGGTCACTCCTGTGAACATTTTGTCAGGGAAGGAATTCACAGTCAGACACAGAAATCCTGCCCTCTGCCAGTGTGTTCACTGCAAAGTGAAACCACTCTGATAGTGCTGCACTTCTGAGGGGCTCCTGCAGTTCAGAGAGCTGACTCAACACTGGTTTTCAGGACTTCATGTTCTCAGTTAATGGAAAAATGCCATAATTGGCAGACTTAGCAGGAGAAAAGCAATATTGACTTGAGAATGCTTTCAAGTAGGCCATTTATTTACTGTTCTTAAAAGACATTAAACTCCTTCATAAAATAAGAGAATGTGCCCCATCAGAAGTTTAAGATTATTCTATTACAAAACAGATTTTGGCCATAGTATTTTCACTTTTGTCTTTTTTCCTGTGAGCTTTCTTCTGTGTAATGATGAGGATTAGCTGTGGGGGCAGAGGCTCCTCATTCAGATCAATGTGATGTAAAGTCAATGTCACTCCAAACCCAATGAAAAATGATTCAGAGTTGGTGGAGAATTGCCAGTCCCATCTGGTGGTGACACTTATTCCCTAAGTGAAGTCTTAGCTGACTGTATGTGATTTTATTTGGGATGTACCTTCTGCAACTGAGATGGAAATGACAGCATAGATGTGAAAGCATCTTCAAACCCTCCTTGCTGCTCTCTACGTCTCAGTCACTTCTCTCCAGCACATTTTTCTTTTTTCCTTATTCATAAATTCAGATTTGGGTGTAGCTAAGAACTGCAGGATGTATTCCTCCTGTGGTAGGCTGAGAACAGAATCACTGAAACAGTCCAGGATGCAGGGGTGAAACTGAACCACGGGAATTCACCTGGAAATTCACCTAATATTTCACCGTTAACTTGTAGGACCTTTCTGACACAGCAGCCTTATATTCTTTACCTTCCCTTCTTTTGCAGGCTGATGGGCTTCACTGTTTCAGACAGCAGAAATTAGGATGCAATAATGGGCTGTGGCCTCACAGAGAGAATGCTGGTGAGTTTTTTGTGGTGCTGTGCCTGGGAGCTGGAGGGTGCTTTTGCTGGAATATCAGCTAAGCATTGCTTCAAAAGGAAAAGATAGTCAGTGAGGAAGGAGGAAAAATAAAAATTAAGTCTTATACATGCCTAGGATTTAATATTTGTTTGAAAATCAGACGAGATGATTCAGGTCTAAAAGCCCTATTCCTGGACAACAGTACTGGAAGGCAAAGCAAGCATTATCCATGACACTTTTTTTTTTTTTTTTTTTTTGTGAAAAATGCTGTTCTGGGAGTAAGAGAGACCAAAACTTCCCAACTCTGCCCAGAACATCCCGTGAAACATTGAGCAGTGCTAGTGGAGGTGTCCTCACATGAGTTCAGCCTTTCTGCTCATTCTAAATCTGAAGAGATCACTTTGACACAGGGCATTAAGCAGTTTCCTCTGGTGGTTTCTCAGTCCTTGTTCTCTGGGGAGATTTTAAATAGAGGTGAGAATTTCTGTCAGCCATGACTGTGTTTTGGAAGCTACAGCCGCTCCTTTTATTAGGAAATTCTCTAATTTCTCTACAGTTTTCTTTCAGGAGTAGCTCACTTTCTCCACTCCATCCTAGTGACGTGCATGGAAACTAATTAGTGATACAGTCTAATTAAGTTTTTTTTTTTTTATGTCTTGGCAAAAAATGAGTTTTTTTTCAGTAATAGGAAGATCTTAAAAAAAAAAGAATCAGAGATATTTATTAGCTTTCTGAACTGTTCTGCTAAGGTCTGATTTGCCACCAGAGAAAGTAAAAGGAGGGTGTCCATGTTTTAGTAATGAAATTTTTGTTATCTTTTTGGTATCAAAACTGGACTGTGAGGTTTGAGGTTTTTTGGTAATCCAACCCTTCCTCACTTTCTTCAGTATCTTTTGTCAATTTATTGTCAATGTACATGGTACTCCACCAGCATATGGTGCCTAGTTGTTGCTAAGTAAAAAAAAAAAAATAGAAAATTTTTGGGCCACTTCCTTCCTCTTCTGTTCCTTTCCTCTGTCTTGTTCTTTTCTACTGTATCTGCTTTGAATTTTATTTTTTTGTCTTCATTTTATTCCCCGGCTGAATTTTCCCAGGAAATTAGGGTAAGGCTCAATCTGTGACCAATATTCTGAAGAGACATCTGTGTTGTAAGACTGGGGACTGTATTCTTTGCTTGTTAACCTGTTTGTGGTAGTGCAGTGCTTTCAAATTTGTAGGAAAGACAGCAAAGTTTGTAACTTAGAGCAGTGATTTTAAGGATTAGCCCTTGTAGGATTCAAGTTGTTAATCAGGTGAAGTCCACAGATCACCTGTTTTAACTCTCTTTCATTTGACTAATTTAACCCAGGTTGTCAACCCGTTCTGTGCATGTATGGACAAGGAAAGAGAAGGAATGAAACCAGATGCAAAGGATTTCTGTGTGTCTCTTCCGTTGGAATTATGGTTGAAAACTTCCTCCCAATATCGTTGCAAGAGCATTCTGTCTCTAAAGCTGGGGTTGCCTGGCATGCTGCACAAGCACTGTACCTTAAAGAAGAAAGACTCCATAATTTAAAATTCAAAATGGACAATATATTAACTGAGCTATTTCATTTAACATGAAATTTTGAAGAAACATAGAATGTGATAGTGAAGGTACTTTTCTGCAATTCATCATTTGATGTGGGTCTGAGAAATTGAGGTTTGCCTGGTCTCTTATCTTTCTTCTATTGCATCTTCTCTACCTTCCCTTCTGGATTATTATTATTATTTTTTTTAACAAGTTTGCATAGACAGCTTGTGAATTGAAGAGTTTAATATCTTTTATTGGAGACTGGAGGGAGCAGGGACCACCATGCTGAGCACAGACTTGAAATGTAGGAGCATCTTCAAAAAAGCAATTGGATGGCTTCCTAAATTCCCATTTCTGCTCTTTAGGCTTGCTGTGTCACATTAAGAGCCTTTCTCCTTCATCAGTTCATTGCCATGAGAATAAATGAGCTGTCACACACTCTGAGCACTCTGGGCTAAATCCTGCCTGTAGATGTCTGAAATTTTGTTTGTGTCAATAGAAGTTTCATCCACGTGCACATCCATGCATTTTTGTGCCTGTGAGGTGGCATTTCCTTAACATTATGGATTCAGTAGATGGGGAATGGGAGGAGCTTTAATTTTTAAGGGGAAGTCAAGAGTTAGTCACGTGCAAATGGGATATAGTTTCTACGTCTTCATTTTTAAATCTCCACATGAATTAATGAAAAAAAAAAATAAATCCACAATCAAAATTATGAATCTCTATATATAAATGAATGGTTTTTACAGCACTAAATAAGGTCAGTTATATTTTGTGTGGCATATGCTTTTTAAATGAGGCAGGTTTCTGTATACACAACAGGCATCTATCACAGTAAAATGTGTTAAATGTGGTATTGAGCATCAGAGGCGGCCAGGTGATTAGAGTTGGACCTTATCGAATCCAATCAAATGTTTTTGTTGACTTCATTAGAGATTTTTTTATTTAATGATAGACATAAACTGTTGCTATTAATTATCATATTTTATGCTTCACTGCTAACACTGAAAATAAAGTATGTATACCTAGAGTAAGTCTTGGAGGGAATGGGGAATCCTTCACAAGCATTAACTCTAAAAATATCTTGTCTTTGCAACAAAATAAAGTCCCACTTTCTAGACCACAGAAAAAAAATCTACTATTATAGCACTGTATAGCACTGTAAAACAAAACCAAACCAAAACCCACCAACTTTTCTAAAGGATAATGGAGTTCCTGATATGAAAGTGTTGTATTTGAGAAGTAATAGATATCATGAAAAAGTAAATCAGTTTTAGCAGAAGTAGGCTCGGTGAAAGATCAAGGGGGCTGGGAGACACGGTGGTGACAAATTTGTTGTGACAATACTGTAATAAGATGTTTTCATTAGTACCTTGTTTCCTCCTTCCCCTGGCTGCCAGAGCATGGTGGTTTTGTGTCTGGAAATGAAAACAAACCTTTACATGATGGATCAGAACTTGGAGAGAATATTTCTATTTACTTTTGTGGTTTTTAGTTTGTTTAGCTGAAAATGTCACCTACTCCAGTCTGAGAAAGTAAACCCCCCTGCACCAGGCCCTGGCAGCACACTTGTGACAAGGACACTGAATGTGCTAAACCACATCAAGATGATCTATAATACAAAGGTCAAAATAAACTTTACAGGGTAAATAGGAAGGATGACAAGAGCAGCTATTTCAGAAACGTTCAAAGTGACTCAAAACCTGCTGACTAAAATCAGTGGGAGCCAAGACTGGGGCATCAAAGAAACACAAAGGTAAAGTTTGTTTCTAGAGGTTCTCTTGCTCATCATGATATTACTTTTATTTCTCTCCCTCCTTTGTAGGTAGGATAGGACTTTCTCTGTTTGTTTGTTTTTTAAACTTCTTTTCTTCTTATGCCTTAGTTCTCCTCATAAAAAGCAATAATTTGGGAACCGAATTGCTTCCATCCCATTGGATTGAAAGAAAAGATTATCTGGTTTGCCTATACTTGGAGATAAAATAGGCTTAGCATTGCTTCCATCTTAAACATAAAAGCATATTAAAGCTGTGTGAAGAAAACTGCAAACAGAAAATCTTAGCAAATACTCCTGAATAACAAGCATATCCCCCAAAATTATTTTTTTTCAATAAAAAAGGCTAAACAAATCTAATAAATTAATTGATAGCTTTAGTTACATCAATATATATTAGAAATAATCTGCCAACAAAAAAGTTAATTGATAAATAAACATTGCAATATTTATGCAACTCTCCTCAGTATTAAAAACAAAAGGACAAACCCCAGAAAATGTGTGATGAATAATGCAGTTATTTCTAAATGGAATTAGCTGTTATTTTAAGTTCTCTGTGTCACTTCACAAAATTTTTTTAGGATGTGAAGTGACAGGGAAGACTGGGAGGCCAGTCTCTGCTAGTGAGTGCCTGTCTGCTCCTCATGCACTTTGTAAAGGTAGCAGGAGTTTCATCTGGGAAGTCCTTGCATACATAAACAGGCCTGGAATTTTTAGAGCTGGATTGGCTTGAATCAATGATTTTGAAATTTTGGAGAAAATAGGGGTCAGAGAGGGTAAGGCATATCAAACAGGAAGCTCAGAATGAAAGCAATATGTCTGAAATTAGGGGAAAGAAGCATTTTCTGCCTCTCTTGGCCAGTGCTTCAAGAATGTACTGGAAGGACTTGGCAGTATTTAAAGTATCCATTAACACACTTCCTTTTTGGAATTCCTGCCTCTAAAAGGGTTCAGACTCAGGGGATATATTCAGTGTAGAGCTGCAGAAGCCAGGGCCATCACTGAGCTCTTCCCTTGGTGGCAGCACAGAGGACAGCCTGTCCCCTGACCTCGGTGGCCTTGCAAACACTCACCTCCAGTCCTTAAAAAGGACATTGTAGCTGAGCTGTGGGAAGCAGCACAGGATGGCTAAAGCCACCTGTGTCTCCCTGAAGTGACACAAGCAGCTCTTTCTTGTCTCCTTTGTCACTTCTTTCACTGAACAAGGGAGAGAGAGGAGCTCTGAATTACACCCTGCTGGCCTGGAGACTGTCAGGTTTGCACACTGAACACAATGTCTCTGCTGTGGTGGCCATCAAATATCCTTTATCAGCTGGGTTCTTAGCTCCCGGGCACAAATATCATTATTCATGCTAGGGAGGAGGCTGTGTCACAGGAGCCAGGTGTGTAATATTTCTGGAAATCAACAGTGAACTTTTGTAATGCAGCCATAGACAGTAGCCCTAGAACGGATGAATCTCTGGGGCGTTCTTTCTTTGCAAAGGGTGATACATGCAGTAATAGGGAAATTTTACATCTTTATTTCCCCCTACCAGCCTGTATTTTCTGAACGAACACCCAATTTTCAAGATGTATTCTGTTCCTCTGATCATACTTTCTAGTGCTTGCTAAATACCTTCTAATTTATTTGAGTGGTATCAAAAGATATGCTCATTTCTAAAATGCTTGGAAAAGTGTCAGGTGATTTCCATTATATGACCTAACCTGTTTTGCATGAGGAGAACAGGCATTCAGGAGCAGTCTGTAAAAGTTAAGAGCTCTTAAATTGCCAAAATGACTTTCAGAGTCTGAGTCTGCCTCCTTTCCTGGAATTTTCTGTCATCCACGGGTATTCCTTTGGAGGCTGCAATATTTCTTAGCTGGAACATCTTTCTAATCCATTTTGTGTCTCTGAAGTGAGGGTGGATGTTTCATTGGTTCCAGCCCCCGAGGGGAGGGTACATTATCCAGAACTGCAGACATGCACAGGATGTACACCCCACGCAGCACATAGCCAGGGTTTTAGCTGAAGCTGTAGTTTCATCCCAGGGTGAAAGGCTAAGTTAAGTTTCCTGAAGAACTTTCAACACATTTGAATGATGTCACTGCTATTTTTCTTCCATGTGTTCAGGGACTCTGAGTTACTATAACTTATTCTAACATTAGCAACCCTTCAAATTCTCTCCTCTGTGCCATAAATTCCAACATATTAATCACCCTTCTCTTAGATATTCTAGGGAAAAAAAAACATGTTTTCATTTGATTTGCTCTTTCTGACATATGTCAAAAGTGTGCTTGTGTTTATTATATTTTTCTGCAAGAAACCTTTTAGCTTTCATTCTTTTCTCTTATAGAAATCACTAATGTCAAGTAAGGTCTTCCCTTTTTATGCTGATGCAGGTCCCTCATGATAAAAGAAAGATATGACTCATACATCTATTACTGCAGAAACACATCTACACAAATAAGCTGAGGTAAAAGCACTCACTGGAAGCTTCTGTATGATGTGGGATGCAGTGTGTGTCCTGACTGAAAACATGGCCAAAGTGTGAGTGGGTCTCATGTGGGGCTTTAGCTGATTTCTAGTGAAGCTCTGGCACTGCACAGCCACTCCAGGATCCACACCAGACAAGAGCTAAACAGCTTCATCTGGCATGTAAGGTCTTATAGGGAAACAGGTGGCAAAAATATGGCATAAATGTGCCCAACTAGAGGGGCTGGGGAGAGCTGGAAAGGGAGGGTTCAGAGTCTGAGAGTACTGCAGTAGTTAGGAAATTCTGTACAGCCCTTCCGACTGCTGACGAGGGAATGACGAGCTCAGAAAAAGTTGACTAACACAAATTTGACAGAATTTGTTTTTGACAGACCATTTTGTAGTTTAAATTCCTCCTGAGACTCTCTTAATAGCCTAAAATAGCTCATTTATCATTTTACTTATCCCTGTAGCAAGCAAGGGATCAGGATATCAATGCTGACTTCCAGAGCAATAATTGAAAAACTCCTTGAAAAACTCTATCCATAGGTAGATGGTCAGATCCACCTCTACACTTGTTCTGTATTGTTTTATCATGGTACAGTGATTGGAAATGTATCATAAAATATAACCCTCCAGGCTACTCATGCTAAAAGTGACTAAATAGTAATCATATAATTTTTCACTCGGTGCATACCTAATGTGAACAGAGTACAAGTAATTATTGTACAAGAGGAAAAACATCTGTTGTGAATATGATATAGGAAAGATAAGTAGTTGAACTGTGTATCTGAGAGTGTTTCCAAGAACAATAAATGTACTATATGTATTCAAGCTTGAAATGTGTTGCTATGGTAGATACATTAATTACTAAAATAGCAGAACATGAGTGAAAATAAGGGCTTATTGTGGGGAGAAGCAGTATGGAGCAGAAGGGGATCTGTCTTTTTAAAGTAAATACATACCTGAGTGCTTTTTGCTGGCACAAAGACATTTTGAGATTATCTGAGCTATTACAGCTCTCTCCTCCGTATGTAGCTGATGCTGAGGGACTGGGAGGCAGGAGAACAGGGAAAACACCTTCACACCTGTCATGCCTCAGTCAGTCTGTTCCATTTGTTCCTTTGTTTCCTTCCCTCCTGGCCAGGGGCTGTCTCCTATCCAGCACTGAGCAGAGCATTGTTTCTAGGGAAGTGCCCATTCTCACATTTGACAGCAAGCAAAGCTATTCTCTGAGCTCTGCTTTATCTGCATATTGAAGAAATTTTTTGAGCTTTCTTTTTTGTTTCTGTTTTTTTTTTTTTGAGCCTCACAGTGACCACGCTCTTTGAAAGAGAAATCTGTCACCTGAGTGTGTAAGCAGACAAGTTTCCTGACTCCAGAGGCATTACAAACTATTACTAGAGGAAAAAGTAATCTGTCAGTGTCTAGTTCCCTGGAAACCTCATGGTCAGTTCAGGTGTTTAGAGAAAACAGCTGTAATGGAAAACTGTTGGACATTAAATGGTCATTAGAAATAACTCAAATACCCCTGCAGAGCTCATAAGCCTTTGCACAGATGTTCTGAACTGAGAACTTGGTGCCAGAGGCACAATTTTCTCCCAAATTAAAATTGGTGTCAGACCTAATCTTGAATGGCAATATTAGAAGAAAATGTCAGTAAGATCTAGCTCAGCCATTCCTTCAGAGTTAAAAGGCAGTTGGAGCAGCAGTGAACCTCTGTTGGGCAGCAGCAGAACATTTTCTCAGTTGTTCACCTTTCCATCACATGCAGTTTAAATTCCTTCTTTTGAATGATGCTAAGATGTAAAAAGGCCCAAATGCCACACAAAATGTTGGTTTTGTGTGATTCTGAGATCAGTGGGGGAAAAAAGAGCCAAGAGAAAATCCATGAGGAAAATCTATTTTGTAGTCACAGAATCAAAACACAGATCTAGTCAATATTCCAGATTCCAAATACTTTTACATAAAAACATGTATACACACACAGAGTGTGACTGATGCCAAATATGGTAGTGGTGCCCAGCTTTTGTGGATGCAGAGGTGGTGTCCAAAATGTAAAAGAACATCCAGTGAAATAAGTTTTGGAAAGGCAGGAAGAATGGCCTCACTTCATCTCTGGCTCTGAAACATAACGATGACTGTGTAATTGTAAATGAATAATTTGTATTTTCATAGTTTTTCATTGCTGGGTGCATATGCAGAAACAAGATGGGCTATGGCATGGCTCACTTTTACAGTTCCATTGCCTTTCTCCCCACAGAAGCCCACTCCATAACAAAACTGTTATCCATAGCAGGAAAGCATCAGGATGCTTCTTGGAATCCTCACCTCTTTATCAATAACCACAACATATCAAATCTACCTATGATCAAAATTCCTCTAATAATCACTGTCAACTTCTATAACATTTTCAAAATGGAAACTTATGCATATAGTAAATTGGGGGGAGAAATCATAGCTTTTATGGAAAAAAAAGTGCCACAAATAAACAAATATTAAAAAAGAGGATAGAAAAAAAGGAGGATGAAAAAAGGAGAGGAAAGGAGAAAGAGCAAAGTATATATTTATTGCAATTTTTCTTAAAGCTTTGCCATTTTGGCCTGTGACAGTCCATTCCTTCCTAGCCACATGTCTCAGATATTTGCATATGAAGTTGAGTTCTTATAAAGATGTCCAGTATTCGTTCAATGATTATTCCTCTTTAAATACTATGGTGGTTTCTGTGAACCTTCCATCCAAGTGGTTTATGAATACAATACTTTGATTAAAGTAAAGAGCTGCAAGCAGAATTTTGATGAGAGTTCATTCATGTACAGTGCAAGAGAAGGAACAGAAAGTCAATTAGCTAGCTGTACAATTCTCAAGGAAAGCAATTTTAGGGGATAAATCCAGAATTGAAAGACTGGAGAAGAAGTGCACTGGGATTGTGTGATTAAAATTTATCAGGGAGGCTAGAGACCAGTTATGTCCCAGGAACATACACCATCACCTCCCTGATCCACTCACCTCTAACACCCACAGCTGCAAAAGGACTCTTAATGGGGGCTGGTCAAACGAGATTGAAGGAACTTGCCCAGACCCCAAAGAGAATTGGTGCAGCACCCTTTCCAGCAAAGTTTCTGATTGGGAAGCAGTGGCACAGCTGAATATTGTAGAAGTAGCTGGTTCTGGTGACTGTGTTACCCTTAATGCTTCATTAGAGGTGCAGCTTCAGTGGTAGAAAATCACCAGGGGTGAATGTTTAGCCAGTGAAAGAGAGCTGATATTTCAAACTCTAGAGGAAGTATGAATAGCTAGTCTTATTTCATTTTTTTTTCTCCTGAAAGATAAAACTGGATCCTTCCTACCACTGAAGGAGGTGAGAATATTAGATATTTGCTATAATAGATTATGCTTCTTTTTCCTTCTTCCAGTTTTCTCTGAGGAAACAAATGTGAAGCTTGCATTTTCACTCACTCTGCTGTTGACCTGAGTCGTATTTACGCATTGCTTGGTTATTTTGTTTCTTTTAAGATACATTTCTCTTTCCCTGTCTCTAGTGTCTTGATGTATTTTTTCCAAATAAGTGGCTGACTGAACGAGCTAATAGTGAGAGTCACAGATGGACAGGCTGCACTTTAGAGCTGGCAGATGGGGACTTGAGACAGGAAGATAAATCTCTTTCAGACTGCTGGGTTACTGGGGAGAGTCGATTAGGGGGTCTCTGAAGTAAATGCACGCTGCCAGGTATCTGAGGAGAGGAGGGATGAAATGACACTTTTGGGTGAATGGAGGGATGGACTCGGCTGCCTGAGTCCCTGCTGTGGGCCAGGGGGCTGTGTGGGGTGGCACAGAGCAGGCTGGACCACTGGAGCCAAGCTGCTGTGGCCACAGCCCTGCCATGGGACCTGAAAGCACCACGGAACGCTCAGGGACTTCGAGACATCCTGCTCTCAAACACACCCTGTCAATTCCTGCCTATTCACGTTTATGTTTCCTTCCTTCTTGTGTGCAAGGAAAACATCCTATAACCAGGCAGAGTGGCATTTAAATGTCACCACTTGCTGTCCTTTTGACTTGAAAGGAAAATGAGAAGAAGGGTTAGTTATCCCAGGGCTGGAGGTGGGAGTCCTTTGCCTTTCCCTTGCTCCTCAGTGTCCTGACACACCCCCAGACACACCCCCAGACACACCGACAAACCCCCAGCCTTGGGCCTTGCTGACACCAGCCTCCCACAAAAGCCTGCAGATAAGCAGGAAACCAATTTGCTGGTCTGGTTCTTTTAATTCTGCTTCCCACCAATGCCTAGTGGCAGGGCTCAGGAAATGTTATTTTTACTAAAGCTGAGGATTTTATGTATATTATTGAACAGGAAAGAGTCAACATCTAAGAAAGAAATTAAGTAATTTACCCTCAAGCTTTGCAGAACAGCCAACATGAAAAACTTCATATTTTCAGAGCACATGAGGATATGTCTCTGCTCTTTAACAGTGTTTTATATGTCCCTTACAAACTGCCACTTTCAGAAACATCATATATGTTCCTTGGTAGCTGTAGTAATCAAGCAGTTTTATAACCTTCTTTTACAAAATTGGAGGGCTGGAAATTGCTTGTACAGATATTTAGTTTTTCTTTTCCAATAATAAGTCATGGCAATACAAGGGAATATGATGGGAATGATTTTAACAGAGCTCTGTCTGTTCTGCAGCATTATTATAAAATGAGGGAACTCAGAAAATACCTATTGAGAATATGCATCATTATGTTAATCCTTGCTTGTTTCCCACATGATGGTCTGCTGTGATGTTTCGATTAAAAAAAAAAAAATACAAAGCAGGAAGATTTTCTTCTGAAGTTTTAAAATATAATTTGTATAATCTCAAATCCTCCACTGTGAACATATTTTGTGGGCTGAACTGCATTTCCCTCCCTTCCTATTCAGCTCCAGTTTCTTTGCTTTGAAGTTCCCTGTTTCCCCCAACAGCAGCATGATCCATGGCCATACACAAGGGTTGGACTTTTCTATCTTCTCCTTGCCTGCAGTATTGACAGGCACATGCCTATTAAAAAAAAGGCACCTTGTATTTCTTAAGCTGTGTCAAATCCTGAAAGAGTTCCTAGTGACTTTCTTAGGGCACAGAAAAACAAAGGGAAAAGTTTAACTCAGTGAAGTGCCCACTCCTGTTTCTGAGTCTCACAGTGAGTGTTGGTGCTTTGTTTGTCTTCCACAATAATAAGCAGAGTTGAATTTATTTGATATTTTTCCCTGCCACATAATGAAACCCTTAAAGGGATAAAAAAGAGAAAACAATAGAAATTGAACTGAAATAAAGAGGTAGATATGTAAGGCTAAAATGTATTCCTAATTTTCTGTCTGCTTTAGAGTTTGGTCAGACTTTGGCTTGAGCAGAAGAAATGCCCAGGAAGTCTGGACATGGAAAGACACCTGGGACAGACACCAAGCATTCTCCTTGCCATCTCTTGAGGGATGTGGCCCCCTGTGCAGGATGTGTAATCTCTGTGCAGGTTGAGATCCATATAAATATATTTAATAAGTATAATTTGTTGTTTCTAAAACACAGAACACAATGAGTCCTGCCAGGGATCTGTAGCCCATGATCAGAGAGAATTTTTTTTTTTATTATTAGTTAAGTGTTACTTCAGTATCAGCTGCATATGCACAGCTTGTTAAAAATTTTTCATGCTCTAAAAGTAAGCTAATTTTAAAGGGTTATCCCTTCAAATCACTTTGCTACCCTTTAGAGTTTGGTTATCATTCTAAGGATAAAAGGGTAACCAAGACTCGTGCCTGTCAAACATCCAAAAGATAAATTAGTACATATGGATTTATTGACTTCATTTCACTGATAAAACCTGCTTTTGTGAGTAGCAGTTGTCTCAACCCCTTGCTAGTGATTGGAATGTCGTGTCCTGCTAACAATTCCAATGCTGTCCCTGGGGCCTGTGTGCAGCTGTGCAGCCCTGGCACTCCTGAAGACCTCGCCACATCTTTGGTTTTGGCACAAGAAATTAAAATATTATTTCTGTACAACTTCCAGGGAAATGATAATTCAAACTCTCTTTGTTCCCTATGTGTAGACTTAAATTTATCATTTTAATATAGGTCAATTTTGAAGTTTCTGGAATCTTCAGATATAACATTTTTAGTTTCTGGTGTTTAAAGGTTCACAGCAGTAAGCTTTATTATTTATTCTTGGAAGATTGCATTGACAAAAATAGAGGGTAAACTGAGATTTGAAGAAAAATCCAGAAGATGAGTGCAGTCTTGAGAGACAAAGTGTGAATGGGTGTGTTTTTCTGTCTCTTCACATATCTTACAGAAGTTAATAGAAAGGTACTTAACACAATGTTTTCCAAAGATAAGGGCAGACTGTTAGTCTCAGAAAGTTTTTTTCAAGCTAATGCCAACTTCCTCCAAGTATGCATTGGTGCCTGAGCCTGGCTATGGAGTAAGGACAGTCACCTGGAAATGTCAGATTGCTGTAGACAATAAGTTAATTTTCAATGTGTATTTATGCCATACTTCTTTAAAAAACCAATAACTTTATATTTTAATGCTAGGCTTTTCATTCTCAATAATTCAAATATTTAATGTCCTTCAAATCTTAGTTTCCTTTTTAATAGTGTAAACTACATAACATGCATGGTATAAGGGAAATATTTTTTACTCTCATATATTCTGAGACACTTTAAAATGTTTTCAAGTACTCTTTTCAGGGAAATATGAATTGCACAGAATATAAATTTCCCTGATTACGACTCAGAACTCATCTAAACCCTTAAAGGGAGGGGAAGGTACACAGAGAAAATATTGTGCTTTGTATTGAACCTTAAATCAGACCAAGTATTTGTGTTCTTATTGGCTCTCATGAATCTGAGGCCACATTTTTCATTCCAGCTTTTTTTAGGATGGTCCTAATGCTAGATTGCACCATAGTTAAAAGAAGGAAATAAATTTCTAATAAGAAGCCTCTAAAGAAGGACTGAGAGCAAAACAGTTGCCTGCCCACTTAAATGAGGGCTGGGTCCCAGCTGGGAGGAAGCTGTGGTGGTTTCTGAGGGTGGGAAATTCCATCAGCAGGGAGATTTTCCTCATCACTCCTGCCTGAACTTCACGCTCTGTGGGGTTGGCAGTGGTTTTCATAAACTTTCTGAACCAGTGACACGTGCCATCTTCATCACCAGGAAACAGCCAGAAGCCACACAAGTGGTTTGGTTTTGTTGTTATTTTGGAGTACATTTATAGGATTTGTTGCTTGCACTACAAACAAGCTGTATTGTTTGAGATACCAGTGGAGGAAATGCAGACAACTCAAAGGTGCACACTTAGTTCTAAATGCTTTTTGCTACAGAGTGAACTTAAAAGTTGCATGTGCCCTTCTTCTGTGTTGACAACACAAAATTAAAGAGTTGCATATGGAAACCTAACTGAAGATCTTTTCCTTTTAATATCTGTCCAGGATTTCCACTGGTGCTAAGTTAAAATTGTGTCTAAAACAAAGCAGGCTGCACAGGCTAGCAAATAACTGTAGTTTTTATCAAGGAAGGCAAATTTCTGAAAAATCTGGGGGTTGTCCCCCATTATTTCCTTTTATATCTTTTGGCAAAGTGCACTTGATTCTTCATGAATCGAATTTTCCTTTTTTCATTAGTGCTCATGCTTGACTAGAAAAGCCACCACTGGCAGGTGTGTGAGCCTGGGTTGTGTGATAATTAGCAGGAGGGTAATGAATCAGTTTGGGCTTTCCATCTGTGGGATAAACCAGGGTCTCCAGCTGTATGTAAATAGTGTGGTGGTGTTCTGTTTTATAGCATTCTACCAAAACCCTGTGCTTAAGAAAGAAAGAGATTTTCATAATCTTAAAAAAGTAGGGATGGGAAAACTTTATGTTGCTTTGCTTTCAACAAAGTCTAAAAACTATTTTCACCAGGTTTTGTAAAAACCCTTTCTTGGTTCATGATCTTTTTCACTTCTAAATATGAATACTATGTAAAGCTTTTTTAATATGGTGAGAAAGCATTTATTTTTTCTCCTAGACTTCATAAGGGAATAGTGTAAAAACAAACCCAAATCAAACCTTTATATTTTCATAAAGGCTAGATTAAATTAAAACTTCAAAAGTTTCGAGTTCTGCTCAGAAATTCTGATTTTTATTTACATTGCCTCTTTGTCACCTTGGAAACACTGTTCTGTGCAGAACAGCACAGTGGAAATGTGGGTCCCAATTGCAGTTCTTAAATTTCTCCTTAGCAAAACATCTCCCAGAACTTGCAGATGTAGAGGGAAACTTTATCTGTGAGTATTTCAATCTTTTTCTCCAACTTTGGTGTTTACATTTGTTAACATTTCTTGTTAACAAAAGGAAAAAACTGACCTTGGAATGTACATCTACATCTTGCTCCACAGACACCTTCCTGTAATATAACAAAAACCTTTCCCCATAAGGCAACAAACAGCACTACATGAGCAATACACACTCTTGTTGCTGATGTATTAGGTCTTTCCTGAGACATGCAAGAGAATAGAGAGAGAGACACATATTTCTGCAAAGCAATAATTCAGCCCAGAATTTTAATATAAAGAACACCAAGACAGTATCCTGTTATCTGAATTTTAATGACTGTATCTTTTTTATCCTGTCAGTTGTAGCAAGGATGTGAGAGGCTTCATGAAACATTAATGGCTCTAACTGCAGTCCTCTCCATTTCCTTTTTTCTCTCTTTTTTTGTTCTCCTGATGTGATGTAAAATATGAATTTGTGCAGTGGAACTGCTTTCTGCTTGCTTGATCTTGCAGCAGTGACTGTGGTTCCTGTTTGGGCTGGGAGCTTCCACACCGCCTGCCTGAGGAGAGGGGAAGGGATGGAGGTGCATGGAGAGGGAGATCTTGCTGATGACAGATCATAAACAATTTGAAATGCAGTCCTTATTTTAGGGACTTTCAAATAAATGGCCAGCAGGATGTTCTGCCTCAGTCTCATCTGTATACTGCTGGTTGCAGGCTGGATGAACTGTTCAAAAGGCAAAAAGCCACAGGGAATGTCAGATCCTCTCCCCTCCTCAACCCCCAAGAAACAGGACTGAGAATGGGGTAAAGAGGGACTAAACCCAAAGTTTGCAGGGCTCATCGGGTGCAAGGGCACACCAGAGGATGTGGAGATTACTGTACATGCCAGGCACTGCAGCAGGGCTGATGGGCAAAGTCCTGAAGGATAATGAATTCCTCCAACAGCCAGTCTCCCAAACCTAAAACCTGTGCAAGGGGTTGCCATTTGACTGAGTGCTCTCACATTATAACTTCCAGAGGAGCATTGTAGGAAAACACAGAATTCCCAAGCCTAGTGAAGAACCCTAGAGGCAAACAATCATAGCTTGGCACAGCACAGAGGCCAAGTGTGTTTGGAATCTGTTGTAGGCACACAGTTTGTGGTGAGCCTCATCCCCAGTGGGCAGAGCTGTGAGCAGCACTGACAGCAATGAGCCATAGAGTGCCCAGGGCACTGACCAAAAAGGGTACAGAGGGCACACAGGTGCAGTGCATGAACAATCAGGGGTATGAAAGGCTGGGCTAAAGACCAATAAAGAGCTCCATATGCTTGAAGTCTCCACTGGTGTCCCCACAGGAATCTGGTATGTGAGGTGTTGCCAAAAGCAAAGGCACCCGATCCACAAGGTGCATGACAGGAAATGTTCTTGTTTATTCAGAGGAAGCCCGTTGCAAACAGAAATATGCATTTTGTGATGCCACAATATAGTGACTATAACATGGCAACAGCAGATATAAGTCCTGATGGGTTTATTTTCACTCTAAGAGAGTATGACACCAACGTGTTCAGTGAGAGGGTGTCACCACATCGCTGTCACGTGTGTGTCATGCTGTCTGCCATTCCCTGGGACTGGCATTGCTAGCAAATGTTCTGCCCTCCATGAGCATCATCCTGAGAAACAAACCCACAAGGCTTTGGGGAGCAGAGACACCAACACGTGCTCTCCTTCCCTCCCTATTCTTGAGGCAGCTCCAAGAGTTGGGAATAGTCTGACCTCCAACAGTTTCCCTCTTGTTGTTTCTGAAAAAATGTCTGGTTTTTTTTTTTTTTCAGGTGGCAAAAATATGGCATACTCTTCCAGAAGCTGGAGAACAATTTTCTTTGCTCTGTTGGAGTTTGTGTCTGTCTGGAGGCGCTGGATGAATTGAGGATATCAGGGATACGCTGAGTGAGTTTGAGACCTTCTACTGTTAAATACATTTTAATTAAAGCAGAGGTTTATGTGGAAAGGTGAACACACATCAGCTACTTTGTTTTTCAGTGAGTGTTCTTTCAGTTTTCTGTGATTTTTCTGCTCTGGGAGCTGTGAGGAAGGTTGGAAAGGTGCCCTGGGTGTACCATGGCCTGTGTGCATCAGGTGTATGATGGCCTGTGAGAAGGAGCTTGGGATTTTGTACAGTAAATAAAACAATATTTAGTAACAGCACTGGTCTTTTAGCACTGAGTTTGGTTAGCATGGCCACATGAACAGCTGGAGAAGCAAATGGTGTGGCAATGTAGTGTGCTGCTTAGCCATGGACCAGTGCAGTCTGCTGCTGTCCACAGAGCCAAACTGATAAAGGCAGGTGTTAACAGCTCTGATGCATACTTAGATTTTATCCATTACTACTATCTATTTAGAAATAAGCTTGCAAATGAATAATCAAGTTACATTCTCTGGGGAACAGACTTGACTGCTAGTATACTGCAGAGCTTTGATAAAAAGAACTGCAGAAAAAGTGAGATCCAAAAAAAGTCGATAGGAAATAATAGTTCACTTTGACTATGCTAATTAAGGGAGCTTACACATTTCACCATGATTAACTGAGATGCAGTGGTAGAGCTCAATATACGTGGGAGTTCATTTAATTGTCTGTGGTTCTATCTTTTTATTTAACAAATGCTTCTTGATTTAAATGGAAATCTCTAATTGCAAAATGATCCCTGATGCAGCATGTCACAACAAACACATACATTCTGTGGAGAAAAAGAAAACTTTGTCTGTTTATATTATTTTCATTATTATCCCAGGCTTTCTTAATTCTCCACTTTCCTTCATTCAGCATAAAGTTCACAGTATGTCTGTCTGAAACAATAACAACAACAAAATGGGATGCCTATTATCAATGAATCAGTGGCATTTAAACAAATCTGCTGTAATAATTGTGGATGGTTTGTTTGAAATCTGAGTTTTCTTCCTGATAGAACCAGGAAGAGTTTTGATGGAAAACAAAAAACATGACATTTCATGCTAGTTGACATTAATGAGCTTCCTTGGACTCTAGAGAAATTCTCCTTATTGCAGACTCAGGGCCAGCATTAGGAGATTAAGGGTTTATATGACAGGCAGTTAATAGAAGGATGTTTGTGGGAGGAATGTCTGGTTTTTCTAGAGTGAAAAATAGAGGGACAATATGAAGTGAAGGAAAGAAAGGGTCAAACAGAAAAAGCCAGATAAAAGGAAGGGGAAAATCCTCAGGAATGGGGTAGGCCAGTCTGAGGACTCCTATGCACTGCTGCTTTGAGGAGGAGACTGAATTTGCATGCAGAATAATTAGCAATAGAGGCATCCTGTGCCTGGCTTGGTCTGTCCCCTCAGTGCAGCAGCAGAAATCCCTGCCTTCACCTTTAATCTGGGTTCACTGGAAGCAGTACACACAGGAGAAATGCCTCTGTTGCTGCAATATTTTTTTGGAAAACAGGAAGCGCTTGTAATGGAAAACATGCAATATGAGTGATAAAGAGGGTCACTGAGGTTCAGTCCTTCAGAAAAATGACCTTCATTTGTTTTCTAAGTATGAACAAGGACGGAGATAATATTTCCCCTATGCCGAAGCTGATTGTTCTAGAACTAATGTGAAAACCCCAAAGTTGGGGAAACACATTAAAAAGAAGGGCATGACAGCCAAAGAATAGAACACAGACTAAGACAATACTTCCTGTCCCATTTATTAAATGCTATTTATAGTTTCAGCTAAGAATATACATGCAAGGCCTGATCATATATAGAAAATCACAGCACACTAAAAAGAAGGTTTTCTGATTCTATTTAGAACTTTATTAATAACTGGCAGCTTTATCACAATATACAATAATTACATGTAGAGCTACATTTGCATAACACCACAGCTGCCATTTAAAGCAAAAACACACTCAGATGTTTGGTAGATCTAAGCATTTTGTTTAGATTTCAGAAAATGTGCCTGTTAGAAGATTTAAGTAGACCGTGAAATAAGACAATTTCCCTGCTGTTTTTGCCTATGTAATTCATTCAGCACAGATGATTAGGAGATAGAAAGTACCAAAGGAGTTATATTCTTCTTCCCCTGTGGTCTATGGGCAGTATGTTTTCTCCACTTGGCATTAAATTCACTGCAAAGGTACTAATCAATGTGGAATGTTCAGAATGTTCAACTGATGTAGGGAATTTTGGGGGTTTCTATTTCCTTGTATTTTTTTTTTCATTTTTTTCTTTCTGCCAAATATCAAGTCCTCAAATAAGAAAATAATGACATATTTGGTATATATAATTTTGCATAGTGATGAAAGTTTCTTTGTCATTATGCATAAACCTGTGAATTAATGTCCTGCCGAGATGTGTAATATTTTAAATAATAGTTGACTGTGGAGGTAGGAGGTGTCATTTGCTTCAGGACAGAGCAGAGCTCCAGGTCTGCCCACTATGAGCCATTCCCAATTTCATTTTAGGTGCTATGGGGTGCCACATCCTGCATCTGTCACTGCTTTGCAGCACTGCCAGTGGAGCCTGCACATGAGACAGGGCTTGTTCCAGGATCGCTGCCATCGCTTTATGCCTGTGTGCTGGAGCTCCTGCTTCTTCCTGAGTTAGTGTGCTGAAATGTTGACTTTTCAGAAATTCCTGGCATGTGAATAAGTGCAAGAGTAGCAAGGAAAACAGCAAGTGTTGAATACATGGGTTGCTTCCAACTCAGCTGCTGAGTATGCAATGCTGTTGTTTCTGACATACTGCTGTCTTGCATAATACTTTGGTATTTTTCTTTTCCTTGCACAGAGAACGAGTGATTGTGCTTATGGGCCTGCGGGTAACTCATTCACCATTGCACAGAGCACTGTCCCCAGAGACTCTGAGCGGAGCCTTAGGTGTCAGGCAGGTTTTGACTGTGTTTAGGGATCTGTCATCTTCACACAGCTACTGTGTGAAGTTTCCCTTGAGTGTTTCTGTTGCTGGAGATCACATTTCCAGGTAATCTGGCCATTAGATACTAGTTGCACAGTTTTTTGATCTCATATCCCTTGTTCAATTTCTACTGAGAGAAATTATCATCTGAGTTGCTCCAGGTATAAATCAGTGTGATAGAAGGCAGACTTTGTCCCTTTCCTTTTTAGCCAAATTGTGTGCTTCCTGTGTCTGGAAAACTATAATCTTTCCTCTTTGTGTCTTCTTTGATGCTTACCACGATCCCCTGCAATCTACAATACAGATTAAATAATCCACTTTACTTGCTGCCTAAATGATGTAATCTTTAAATACTTGTGCTGCTGTCCAGCTTGCTATTTCAACAATTTGCTGTTTAAATACTCCTTCTGCAGGTGAAATACCTGTAAAACTGATGCTTAAAAAAACACATGTAGGAATAGGTGCTCTCCTCAAAAATGGAACACCTTTGCTCCTGTTTGTCTCTTCCCTTTCATTTTTGCTTTCTAAGCAATGTGCTTTTCTGTCCAATCCTTGCACATTATTCATCCTTCTCACCTCGTTTTCAAGGCCTTCTCCTAAGCTTGGAATTCTCCTTTGGACCAGAACAGTCTGCCACCACTTTTTCCTCCGAGACCAGTATTTAGTGCTAATTCAGTACCATGTTTCCACTGCTGATCAAAAGTTCAAAGCCTTTTGTTCAACTTGCCTATCTCATGTTAACCTGAAATCTAACAATCAAATGTAATCTTCCTTTTGAGTCAGCTAGCAGAAACTGATCTAATAGGCTGGAACTGGGAAAGGATGGTGCCTGGTGGCCTGGGCATGTGCCTTTGCACTTATCTAAATGAAATAGGCTGAATTTCAGAGTTCCTGAAAGTGAGATATGATTTGGGTCCCAAGTAAAACGTGCTCTGGGTGCATCTCACATCAGAATGTGGAATATTCCATGCTCCACACCCTGGGGTTGTCTGGCACTCTAAACAGCAGTTGTGTGTCTGAATTTATGCCAGGAGTAGGTTAACTGCAAGGACAGACGAGATCAGCCCCAGTTAATCCCTGGTCCTGAAGCAGCAGCTCTTACTTTCTTAAAGCAAAAATTGGCTGTGCATGAGTCCTAATCTCTGTGTTAAGGGTGGTATTTATGTTGAATATAAGTGATGATAAGCCTGGTGAATATATGGCAGAGTGCCAGGGTGACACCAGCCTGTTCTTGCTCTAGGAATCAGGAGGGCTGGCAGAATGCAGGGCACTCATTTGCTATTTATTCTCATTTACTAATGCCTATCCTACAGTGAATGGAAGTGACTCTGCCTTTCTTACCAAGTATCCAGGTATGCAAACATAAGCCCTGACAAACCAAGCAAACAAAAATTAAAATCCTGATGGAATCTGTGTTACAATGCAACACATTTCAATTAATGAAAACATGATTCCTGGGCCTGCCTAATGCTCACTCAACTTTCACAGATGGTTACAGCAGGAAATTTTCCTTGATCTGGGTTCAGATTAGGGTTAAGGTTCCCCCACCCTATAATTTTTTTTATCTCAGAGAAAGCTATTTGAGAAGACCAGATATCTTTAAATTCTTTTTTACTAAAGGTTTTGGGATGCAGAAAAATAACCTGTAACCACTTCTGTCTACTTCTTTATTATTTCAGTCATTTAAGCAGCTATTCTTAGGTTCAAGCAAACAAAGATTTCCTGTTTTCCATAGCTGCATAATTAATCTGTAAGAACTTTGACATTTCAAAGAATGTGCTGTTCCTAGCCTTTATTGGTATCTGCATATTTCTCCAGATTTCTGGCCTGATATTTACACTTAATGAATGAACATGAACTCAGACTTTTGAGGTCTGATCAGGTTTTTTGTGATTGACTAAGCCACAGAGGATAAACTTTTAGGTATTGTTTCCTTTATTAATATCTAGTCTGCTCCAAGCTGCAGCAGTGAAGAATTGGTTGGATCCCTTAGAAGAACTTCAGGATTTGGGCCCTTTAGCTGCAGTAGTGAGCAGGGAAATTTTCCATTCTGGTATTGTCTCCCATGCTTCAAACTGGTGTAAATTTTGTCATAGCACAGAACTTTGTAGCCTTGTGAGGACGATGGGTGAAAGAACAATGAGACAAAGCTGGGCATTTCTAGGCCCATATGATGAATAAAATCACAGTTAGGCCATTGGTTGTACATCTCACAAAGTGTGGTTTTATTGGCAGATGACTGAGAAATGGAGACATTTACTTCTGATGACTTTTCTTCATGGTAGTGTGAAGACCAGTATTGCTACCCCAAGGCATGTGGTACAAAAATAATCACATTCCCCCAGTCTGTTGAAAGTGCAAAGGAAAAAACGAGTGTAGTATAGTATGTCTCTGTCTGTCTTTTCCTTGGTATGCTAAAGAAAATTGTGTATGTGCCTCTCTGAAGAGCAGTTGTTCAAGGACACTGTTTGTTACCAGAAGCCCACTGTAAAATTGCTAAGAGTTGCCCTTGGCACCATGAAATCCCCAGGCACCCACTGGGAAAGAAGATGCTGTGTGAGTCAGGGCAAGGATCCAATGAGATATCACCCAGACTGCAAAACCCTGGGTAGTAATTATATAAAATCCTGGGTATTAATTATATGAGATATTGGACTTTCTGGTTAAACTTGGGTTCAACATGTGTAGCAGAAGAAGGTAAATTACCTCATCATTTATTCATCTATTTATTAGGCAGCACTGCTTCCTTCACTGATCACCTCCTGCATCTCTGATATGGCTCTGTTCCACTCAGAATAAAAACAACCTCCTTGAGGTTGTAACTGTGGGTCTGTGAGGAGCAGAGGTGGTTGACATTAACTTCAGTGATACTTGGACCCAGCACAGGAAGAGCTGCAGGAAACCCCTGCAATGCCAGGCTTTAAAATGCTGGGTAGCACAGGCTGGTGATCAGCTAATGATGAGGTGCAGACTGTACTTGTTAGAGGAAACGTTTTCCTCGTGGCAGAGAAATTCCCTTGGGAGGCCTTAGCAAATCATCCCCTGGGAGACTTCACTGCAGCCACAGGTACCATCTCTCCCATCTGGACACCTGTGGGCTCTGCCCTGCTGCGTTCCAGACAGGTTCCTGTGGCACCACACCAGCTCTGCTGCTGGCAGGAGCAGAAGGGAGCTGCTCAGCAGCAGCTGGCAAGGGCATCCCAGCAGCCCAGACCTCACCTGCTAGCAGACACCGTGCCCACTGATCCAGAAAGTGTTGTCATTTCAAGGTTAAGTGCACAATCTGGAGATGTTATGTGGGAGAGCCACTCCTGGGCTCACAGGGTGTGTTGCTTTACTAAATACATACAAGTTTTCTTCACTAAGTAATGCTGTGTGGATGTGGTGCTGAAAATGTTATTTGTGGATAAGAAACAATGGATAAGTGTTTGGCAATAAGCCTCTGTGTGTGTGTGTGTAGATGCTGGTGTTGAATTATCAGTGAAAACAGTCCTTTAATAAACATGTGAGGGTATTTCATTGAGACTGTGTGTGATTTCATACCCTGGTACCTCCACAAAAGGCAATTCAATGGTCTACTAGAATAAAACCAAACATTAAACTTAATCTAATCAATAAAATCAGGGAAAAAATGCTAACTAGTTCTCTTTGGTTTCTGTATGTGAAAACCTTCTGTCTGTCCTGTAAAGACATACACACAGACTCTTCCAGGGCAGAAAAACTGGCATTAAAATTGGGAAGAAGCTATTGTTGAACAGAAAACTGCCCATGTTGCATTTCTAAATACATTTTAATCTTTGACTATGGGGGCAAATCTCAAGAGTGGTTCACTTCTGGGTTTGTCAGTCTTCTGGGAAGAAATTGTCACCATCTGCAAAGGCAGCAAAAAGTCTTATAGAATATTTATAAGAGAATGTTTTTATTTTACTGTATAACTGTGAAAAATGCATATTTTATGATTGGCTTTTCGCAAATATTACAATTAATATTATATGTATAATGTTAGAAAGTTATGCTGTATTAATTCTCTTACGTAGTGTGTTAAATGTAGTTTTAGGTTACAACATAATGTTAAAATAGAGACTATGTATGTGGGGGAAGTTTTTTTTTTTGTAGGAATGAGATACTCGCTCTGAGGAACACCTAAATCTTCCAAAGGAGAGGAATTTATGGCTTCTCATCAGAAGAAACTAATTTCTTCAGGCCTTGCTGACATACAACAGACAGAGTTTCTTGTTTAGAATAGAATGTATGCATAACCATGAAGGAGGTATGAATATGCAACAAGTGTATTGGTTTAAGGGTGATTCCTTTGTTCACAAGTCATGCTTTTCATGACTCCGTGTCTGAGGGCATCCAGACATCTGTAATTCTTTGCTTTTTATTGTCTTGTAATTGCCCTAACTCTAAACTTTATTACTCTAATTGTATTATTATTTTTATAACCATTTTATTATTATTAAACTTTTAAAATTTTACAAACCAAGTGATTGGCATTTTTCAAAATAACTGATAAAATCATGTTCTTAATAGCATACAGCAGTTTTTGTAGGTAGGAGGCGACATCATAAAATCTTTTCATGAGGATTAGGTGAAGGTATTTGGTAGAATCAGTAATTCATTCTTAAATACTATAGAGAATCATTCACTTTTGATCATTCAACTAACAATCTGGTTTTTAGGGTTTTTTTTTTTAGTAAAGTAGATGAAATCTTACATCTGGATGTTTTCAAATCATCATTAGATCTGCTTTTATTTTTCCCTTGTATCATCTTAGAACATGCTCTAGGACTAACTACACAGGCTAATCACGGACAAGATGCACACAGAGATAAATTCAGTCAAAAAGGGTTATCAGCTGGTCACTGCTAAATTTGGATTGCACTAAAATGGAAATTCAAGTATATCACAATTTTGTGGTTCTTCACAGAGCAGTGAAGTAGCAGAGTGTCCAGTGCAAAAGCTTTGCTTTACCCCTGTGTAACTGAGCTAAGAATTCTGCATGAAGGGAAAACTGTGCAGTGACACTAACAACTTTTTTACATGCTGAGACAGAATTCTAATAAAATTATCATTATACATGCCATAATATTTGCAACACAGACATTCATTTTTGTAGTCTTTTAGAGAGGTTATAAGAAGTAAACTTAGAAACCTCATTATTCTTTACTTACTTTCTGAATCTATTGCAGGTAATAATTTTTCTCCCAACAATAGACTGTAATTTTATTATGGCTGCAGAAATTTCTGTATGAATGTGCTAACAGGCATAATTTTTTAATAGCATGAGAGATCCATAACAGATTTAGTTAATCTTCTGCTACATTGTCTCTGAGCTGTGCTCATTAATTATAGTGAAACAGCACAGGATTACATGTTTTGCCCTAAGCTGCTGTTGCTGGGACCTGGCCTCATGTAGGGGCTGCCCCAGTGTCAGGTGAAGTCAAAGCACAGCTGCCATTAATGTCACTGCACCAAATCTGTGCCAAACAGCTGCTGCTGCCATGGGGGCTTCAGGGGGTTGGGAAGGTTTGTGTGGGATAATGATCCCTCAGTCCCTGCCCCAAAGAACACCAAGCATAAAGAGCATGAGAAAATGGGCAGAAGCGGGGTGGCAGGATTAGTGTTGTGAGGGTAATTAGATTTCCTGCCAAAAACTGCCAGTATTTCAGATTGTCCTTCAAATTTTTAAGGATTTCTTTTGGCTTAAAATAGATTACAAAAAAATTGCTAAGAAATATGGAAATATTTAATTTCTTAGCATTTGAAATGCACACAAGCAATGAAAAAAAATGTCAGTACCATAAATTGAGTAAGGCTGGGGATATGGTTTATGGAAATATTTCCAGTTCGCTTTGCTCAAAATCCCCTGAGTGTCAGCTCACTCTCAAGTATCAGCATTGCTGTGTTTTAATATCCAACCTGCCTTTCTTGCTAGGATTTTTTCAAATAAGTTGCAGGTATAAATTTCAATCAGCATTCTCTACAGGACTTCTAAAAAACATGACTGAGATCAATTTAAAATAACATTTCCAATGAAATTTTAAGCTTCCTACAATTATTTTCAAAAAAGTACTTCTCATATACAATTATGTCATTAAATTGTTGTCCATATCATAAAAGGGAAGACAACAAAATTGCTGTTAAATGAAAATATAGAACAATTTTATACTCATTAAAGAAGAGGTCTGCAGAAATGGGATTGTGATATGACACATCACTTTTAATTTCTGCAAAAATGTACCTACTGTATATTTTGGTTTGTGTGCTTTGAAATTCTTCAGGCTGGCTTTGTCTCCAGAAATGCAGGAGTTAGGATGGCTGAAATGGAAATGGGGAGGAGTGTGGGGGAAGCAGGTGGATGTGAGGAAGGGACACCCCCCCCCCCCCCAGCACAAAGAGATCATTGGAAATAATAGATTACTTTGCTCTCCCTTATTGGTTCCCTTTGCCTTGTTTTGCTGCCATCTTCCATCCATGCCCCCAGCTGCCAGACAGTTACACCCTACTCTTGAAGAAAAGCTTTTGCATCTCTCCTCTGGCCCTCCCAAGCAGAGCCACGACCACCTTGTACAAGTGGCTGTGATGCAAAGCTCGTGACACGTGCCAGGGCTTAACCCAGCTCTGGCTAAGTGATGCTGCTGAGGTGACACTGCCTTGGAGGAGACCAGGCTGGGGGGTTCTGAGCAGCTGACAGAAGCTTCCCAGAGGTAGAATAGGATGCTAATGGGATTCCAGGGTTAATTAACCCCAGATAATGAAGTTAAATAACAGGGTAGCAGTTAGAAATAGAATATGACAGGTTACTGATGGCTTACTGTGATCCTGTATTGTGTCAGAGACAGCTCTGCATGTCAGGAGATGGGATTCCAAACCAGGAACTCATTTAGGGCTCCCTCTCATCAGCAGGACATCACTGTTTGATTAGTTTCACTGGGGAGGAATCATTTGTGTGACAGTGATTGCAAGATGAGTAGGAAAGGAAGGAGTGAGAACAGCAGGACTAGATGTAAAAGTTCTCACAAAGAAATTATTAGGAAATGGTTAATAACTTGGGTTTCTGAGGTAATTTTGGGGATTGAAGTGCACAAAATGCTAGACCAAACCAAACAATCTCGGAAGTTGTTCTGAGGGACTGGGCAGGAAGAAAATCAGTGACTTCTCTTACCAAAGGGAAACTGGACAATAGTAAGAAGTACTATGGTTCCATTAGGAGTTCAGGAAAAAAACTGGACAATGATGCAAAAGAATAAACAAAGTAAAAATTAACAAAGTCTAAGCAAGACACAAGGTTAAGGATGATTGGCATGGATATATTGAAAGAAAGCTGTAAAAGCTGAAGCCCAAAATTAATTATCAGCACACAAAAGCTGAGTAGAGGGCTAGCATCCTCACAGAGGAGATCTCAGTGCAGGAACAGCAGATGCCTGACTGAGATGAAGAACCTGTAGGATTGAAATGACAGGGCATGAGGATTTTCATCAGACTGAGGAAGGGTTCCTTCTTGCCCCCTGGTGTAGTCCAAGGTCCCCACTGAAAAGAGCAAGTCTGTGCCCTTGCTGGCCTGGAGGCTCAGTCTGGCTCACTGGGTGCCACTGAGCAGCCTGTGGGCAGCAGCCAAGTTCTGCCTGCCTTGGGCCCTCTCCTCCAGCCACACACAATTTTTCACAACAGTAAAATGCTTGAGAGTTCTGCTTTTCTTTCAAAGATGATCTAAATTGGTTTCCAGGTTTGGGAACTGAGTGTCTGCCAGCTGTTTTGCATAAGCATTGTGTCTTTAGGATAAAAAAAAAAAGATTGGGGGAAATTATAAATCTTAGTTGTAAAAAAATACAAGAAAAAAATAATTTAGTTAATTTCTTCACACTGGAGGAATGACTTATTTCATCAAAACAATATCTAGATCAGCTATGATGTGTTTTCTGGGTATCTTCAATTGAACTGTGGGAAAATCTTCAATAAACCCCTGTTTGTGGGTTTTACCTACAGCCCAAGAGACTTACCCAGCAAAAAGTAGTTTAAGTAAAAATGCAAATATGCAAACCAACTCTTGGGCTGAATAGGTTGCAGCACTTCTAGTGAAATCAGCATGACTTCTAAAACCAGCAGGCAAATTGCAATTCCTTGTTTGTGCCAAAGCAATGCCTTTATACAGTGTTCTGTGAGGTTTTACAAGTCTCAAGTCGTGTTGTCCTGCATGGCTGAGAGTGTGAGGCCAGCACAAGTCTTCCTGGAGAGGTTTCAGCTTGGGGCTCATGTTTTGTAAGGAGACAATTGCCACTTCTCAACTGCTGCTAACACTCGTGTGTGATCTGAAAGAGACCTGGAGCTGCTGGCACCCAGGAATATCAAGCATTTTTTTCTCTGCTAGTAAAAAGAGTTATTCTCCCAAGAAGATGCAGTGCTTGCCAAAGGAATAAAAAAAAAAATGGCAGTTTTTACCTTAATGGGAGCAATTTGAGAAACTGAAGTAGTTTTAGGAACGCACTCCAACAAGGCTGGAAATGCCTTAAAGGCGTTGGTGTCTGACTTTGTTGAAAATAAGGAGGGCTGGCAGTAACAGTAGCCAAGTTGAAAGTGAGTGCTGAAGGAGCTTGAGCACACCAGGACCAGCAAACTTTGAGCGTGGTCTGAACAATTGCTGCAGTCTGAGCAAGGAGACTTTAGGGTAGTGTTGCATTTGTCCTTTCTAAACATTAATTTTTAATAAATATGACTTCAAAGATTCATTCATGTCAACTCCTGTGTGTATCTTTGCCATTTCCATACAGCTCTGTCATTCCATGTTTAAGTAAATATTGTTTGCATCCTGGTGAGTCGATGGCAGCAAAGGGCTGGGACTTGGTTGATGTTTGCCTGTGAATTATTGGAGTCGTATCTGGCAGAAAATCACATTTTAGTGGTTGCAGAGAAGATGAGCTGGTGTCTTGGAGATGTTGCTGAGACTGCTGGGAGTGCACTGTGGGGTGTTAGTGCCTTTTTCTGCCTTCTGCTCATTTGTTACTGTGGCAGGTGACACTCCAGAGGCTCCTCCCTGTCCCATCCTTCCCGTGCCAGATCCGCAGCACAGCCTTGGCTCTGGGGGTGACCATGACCTGTACAGATATGCTGAGGTGTATTCTGCTGCTGCAGTGTTATTGTGAATGATTAAAACAACACATCATGTCTAAAATACAAAACCAGTACATTTTAGAATCCATTAGCCCTTTAAAAATAATTGGATATCTTCTCATCTTTCTTAATTTGCAGCCTTTGGTAATTCACACTGGGTGATCGAGTCATTAGTGCAAATTATATTTAAGAAGTAGAACTTAAATATATTTCGTTCTACAAGACCTTCTGAGTATGGCAGGAAAACAATTGTGCTGCCAGTTGCTTGATTTGTGTGGTATTATATTAAAGAAACTCTGGTAGAATTTAATTTGGTGCTCTGGGTTTATGGTGTATCACAGCTTATGTTATCCTCAAAGAAGTAAAATTTAATTATAACTGAAACACTAAAACAAGTATTTTTAAAAAATATTGTCAAAAAAAAGTTCTTTTTCTTTTCCAATATCTTGTTGGAAAGAAGAAACCATTTCTCACTGAGTTTTTTTCAGAGTAGAATAATACACAGGCAGACTTGCAACACTATTGTTAAAGAACAGAGTATTATTGTCTCAAAGAGCTCCTCAATTGCTACAGTAAAAAAAAATCTTGCAGCTCTGGTGCCAGTATAATTTCTTTTTGCCATACAAATAAACAGGTTTTTAGCTACAGAGTACATGTAATAAAGGTGTTGTCAGATCAGAAAAGAGGGGTTCTTCATTAACTGAAGATAGAAGTTGATGTTTTTCAAATGGATAAAATCAGAAGAATGCTTCTGCAGCTTTAAAAGCAGAGAGTGCTAATGGAGAGAAACTAAAGTGAAGTTACAAAGGAAGTTGAAGGAAAATAAGATATTGGAGAATACTCTTGCAGATAAAGGGCTTACATAAGGACAGAAATGAATCTACAGATCTTTGTTTTTGTGTGTGAACCATTTAATACAGGATCTCAAGCAAGGCTGATGATAATAAAGTAAATTTATAGCATATTTCTTCATACACAAAGTAGCAGACAGAAAATGAAAGGTAAAAAAAGCAGCACTGCTTTTTCCAAATTTTTTGTTTGTTAGTAGTTTTGTAGCTCCAGGTCAGAGTCAGGGCAGGAAGGGAGGCAACAAACTAAACCTGCAGCGTTTAGGATGCACACCTCTATTCTGTGTTCTGAAGAGTAAAAGGACAATTTTCCTAAGTAATGAAACTGGCACAGCAGTGCAAATTCTTCTCTGTTGCTTGTCCTTCTGTTATTTATCAGGGAAATTAACAGCTGTATTTACAGCCTCTGAAGTACTCAGCTGAGGAGGAGTCCTTGGAGGCTGCAGAAAGACTCCTGAAGGATGGCATCTCACACACCACTCCACTGTTAACTCGAAGGAAATAAGACATGAAATGAGAGCAGATTATGGGCACATCAGCATGGCAGCATCTGCAACAGTATCTGCCACTGCTGCTGGAATGTGAGACCCAGCACGATCCAGCAGCTCTGTCACGGTGGGTGGCTCCAGCAGCTCCCCCATGCTGCTGCCAGCTTCCAAATTGTCACATTCCTCTGTTCTTTATCTTTCAAGACTAAAGGGTTTTTTTTTTTTTCACAGCCTTCTAAAAACATGGCATGGAGAATCTAAGGCAGTTAAGTGTTTGTTGTTTCTGTATCATAGGTAAATAATTATTGATATTGCTGGGGTCACTGTAGGTCACAGGGTTCACAAGGGAAGGAGGACACTGGTGGCAGCAAATGTCAGGTTTTTTCCACATAGAAGAAATGAGATAATTACAAGGAGATCCATTATAAATTAACCAATGAATAGATGTATTATGGTCTCCCTTACCAGTCTGGAGTTTCTGTCTCTCTCAGAGAGCAATCTTTCCTCTACCCACATCAGTTGCTGCAGTGTAGAGTCTGAGGCTGCCCCTCACCACTGTCCTGAGAATTTATACAGCAAATTTTTCATCTTGAACTCAGTAGGAAGCAGGTATTGGGCCTTCCCAGCTTGAATCTGTAAGGTGAAATGTCATCCATGATGCTTCAGAGACTTTCACAGGGTCACAGAACATCCTGTGTTAGAAAGGACACACAAGAATCCATAAAATAAGAGGAAGCAATTGGCAGATTAAATCTACAGTAGCTATGGGCAGCTGGCCCTTACAAAGGAGCATTTATAGCTCCTTTAACCTGCTCCAGAGGAAGCTCTGGCACAAGAGTGGTTGTTCTAAAGGTATTACAAGCAAGTGTCTCTATAAAGTGGGCAGGAAGACCAGTAAATGAGTGGGAACTTTTGCAGGGACCGTATAAATTTTGTGTTGGCCTCCCCTGAAGAGTCACCTTCAGAAAAAGATTAAGTTTTGTCATCTAGCCCAGTTAAAAAAAAAAAGGATGAATTTGCCAAGTTGGAGACTGTCAGAGACAGGGGAGCTCTGGTATACTGGTCAAAATAATACAGATTTATTCACACAGACATGGGGGAGCAAATCCCATCAGCTTATCATCAGCTATTATATGACTACATCTCTGAGAAAAGTGGTATTAGAAGATTGGTGTGGTGAGTGTTTTTGATTGTAATTTGGTCCTAGTAATCTGTTTTATAACCCCCCCTATTTTGTATTATTATAGCATATTTTATTACCAATGGATTGCTCCTTTTCCCGTGTTGTTGGTTTTGTTTTCCATCTCCCCAAAGACCCCCCCTTTTGTTCCTCCTCCCATTGAATGTCAAGCCCTCCCCATGCCTGCCCCATTCTCTAGAAACTTCCCTATCAGTTTTGTATCCTTCCAAGCCCTATTGGTTTAAATTGTTCTCCTCTCCTGTACTCCCCCATTGGCTTAAACATTGTATTCCCTGCCTGTGTTTCACACCCAGTTTCTCCCAGTTGGTTAAAGATTGTATCCTCCCCTGGGACCTCCCCCATGTATAAATTGTTGTGTCCTTTTCTGCCCCTGATCCTCTGGGGAATAAAGAGCTTTGGGGGACATACAGAAGACCCCTCTCTCCCTGTTCCTTGGTGCAGTCGTGTCCCCAGTGCAGCCCACTCCCACCCACAGTGTCAGGAGCTAGGCAGGCTGAAGAAATCCAGCAACACAGCAGAGAACTGTAGGGTTCAGCAGCAGATAGTTTGTACTAAATCTGCTTTTGCTAGCCATGCTAAGTCTGACATAATTGTGTCAGACAACAAGCTGCTGTTTTATGAGCATATGCCTAAGCCATTGCAATGAATTATGGCACAGCATATCCCCATTATCCTCAGTCTAACTCGTTGATTGAAAACAAAATAATAAAGTGTCTACTAAAATGGAGATGGAGGTCAGACTCTGACCCATATTTAATGTTGTTAAATTACCAAATGACATCAATGGGGCATGGGTTGTCATCTGCTGACATCCTGTTGAATAGAAAACTGAAAACGGGTCTGGGCTGCTAGGAGTGTATGTCAGAGTCAGTGGGTGCTTGTAGACATGCAGAGAGAGAGATAAAACAAAACAAAAATGCCCAGTGTGATATAAGGGCCCAGAAGCTGCAGCTGTCTCACAAAAATGAAGCTGTGCATGTCTGTGCTGGGAAGCTGTGGCTGCAACCAGCACAGTTGTCAAAACACTCAGCCCCGTCTGTGTGTGTCAGGTGTGTGCTGAGGAGATCTGGTGAGCCTCTTCCAGCCCCAGCAGGCAGGAGAGACAATGAACTGGTGCTACAGAGTCAAAAACTCCAAGGGGCTGCAATGAGCAAAGCCTAGAACAGAGCAAAACCAGAATGCTCAAAATCAAAAGACAAAAGGGAAGTTGTGCTTTTTTTTTTTTTTCAGGGAGTCAATCTGAAAGGGATGTCTGTGTGGTCCTGTGTCTGCACTCCTCTGGAAACAGCTCTGTGTCATTCCAGGAGAGCTGTGCCCAGTTGCCATCAGGTGCATCTTCCCTCTGCCCCTGGAAATGACCTTGTCATCACTGGGTGATGCTGCTTCTTACCTTCGGAGGAGTTCTTCATTGTAATGGCTGTTTCAGCTGGTAGGAAATGGCATTTTCTTCTCTTTCTGTGGTCTGCTTTGTGCAATTGAGAATCAAACATTGAATTTAATCATCATATGCATTCTTTTGGATATAGTAGCTAGTCTGGTATATTTAACTATGGCACCATTTCCTTTTCTGCTCCTCCATTCTCCCTCAAAAAGGAAAGGAGATTCTCAGGCCTGTCATGGAGATTGAATTGTCATCTTGTGAACTCCTGAAAATTAGATTATTCTTTGGGTTAAATTTTTCTGCATAGCTTCATACTTTGGAATAATATGCTATATAAAATTTAGGGACAACTATATGAATCTTTAGGATGTGGTGATCATTCAGTAGATTTTCACTCCTTTCTCAAAAGCAAAGCTTTCAGGGTATTCCTTGGGGGTTTTTGTTGATTTGTTTGTTGGTTTTTCATTCTTTTTGATTTTTTTTATATTTTTTTTCCTGAGCATATGTTTGTTTTCAGTACCTGGAGATACATAAAAAAAAAAAAAAAAGAGAAGGGAAGAGGGAAAGGAAAGGATGAGACAGATCTGAAGGCATACAAGCATGCAGCCCATGAGGTTAGTGCATGCACCAGCATCCTGCCTAGCTGTGCTAGATCACTAACACTGTCTCAGTGGTGCCATTTGAGAGCTGTTCTGGGCATCACCTTCCTTTAGGAAGTACCCCACCTCACCACTGACCTTCTTTTTTGAACATAATGTCAGAGGATAGGCTAGAGGATAGAAGGTAATGGATGGGAACCAATTTAATCTGAGCAGTTGTGAGTGTTGGATGAAGCTGTTCTGACTGCATGTTGACTTTCCAAGTAGTGTCAAGGTACAAAGTTTTGTTCAGATTTCAAAACTGCCATCAGTTCAAATTGCTGTGACAACACATCGAGTCAAGCAAGGATGTTCCAAGCCTCTCCCTCAGCCATCCTGACAAAGCTGCTATTTAGCATCCTCAAATGCTGGTGTTCATTTCTTGGTCAAACCAGTCTGAGTTTTAGATGTGACAGAAATGCCATGCAGGAACTAAGATTACTAATATTTTTTGTTGCAATTGATTTTTCCCATTTCCCCTTCAAATTATGACTTCAGAGAAAATCTCTTTAAAAATTCACCAGCGTTCTACTTCACGCCATGCTGGTGTAGCTTCATTGATTTAATGTTGTTCCTCCTTATTTCTGGGTTAGTATCAAAAGAATACAGCTAATTATTTTTGGGCACAGAAACAACTCTGAACAGGCCACACTTGCCTGTAGCATATACTCTCAACTCAAAATAAATATGTTTTGATATCTAAAAGAGTAATTACGAAAAATTTCCTTTGTTATATGTCTCCATTTTAATGGTGTTTGAAAATGCTAATTGTGAAATATATCATAAAAGAGTAACTTTATTGTGCTTGGAGTCCAACAGAATATAAATAATACAGGTTTACTCTACAAAATTAAGTAGTTTGTTAAAATATTAGTTTATTAACCAGAGATCACTGAGTTGTTTTCTAACTATTGTGGGAGAGAGCTGAGGGTTTATTGCTTGAATAGTCAACTTTCTACTAATGATGACTACTGCTCTTAGGAGGGAGAAGTAGCATTAGAGAAAAATATATTTTTTGGGTTTTTTATGTATAATTTTCCAATGTGTAAATTGCTTTATAGCTCATAGTTATAAGTACTAGTGATTAAAAAATATTGGGCTATAAAGTCAGATTCTCTAAAAAGTAAGACACTTTCTGGGGTGGTAGGATATGTAAGTGGATTTCACAATATCTGAAAAAAGGTGAAAGTTAGTGAAAATACAGATCTTAATTGCTTGAATAATGTATTTTCATGTGCCTGTGATCTCCAGTGCCAACTGCTTGACAAACCTCATGTCCTATAGATGATCCCATATGTAATATAATTGGTTTCAACTACAAACTGCCCACACAGGGAATTAAACGTGCTCAGTGCTCTTTTGGAAGGGGCCCCACATTGCAGAGAGGATGGGTGTGGTCCAACAACGCAGTTTTTTGCTCATGTTTTCAGCCCACAAGTGAACCCCTACTCACAAATGTAACTCAAATACATATTTTAGGTTTCTTGTTCTAGGGTCTATTCCAAAAATATCTTCCAACAACCACTAATTTGGGTCTCTCTGTCCCCAATATAGTCCCCAGTGAGTAAATCTCCAAGTAATTTTTGTTGTTTGCTTCTCTTTGAGACATGTCAAGACATTGTGAGGGAGAAAAGGTCCCCAGTGATGGTTGTGTGCTCCTGTGAGCATCATTTCCCCCCAGCACTCCTGAGAGTTCCTTTGTGCTCCAGTGTGTGCTCAGGAGTGGCACACACAGAGGTGACCACAGTGTTTCTCAGCCTCCCCTTCTCCTCAGAGGTGTTAAGCTCTGCATTCCCCTCTCCAGAATTTCAGCCTGCATCTCTCTGGGTTCCTCAGCCCTCTCAAAGGAGCTAAGCTGGCCCAGGACCTTGTGTTTTCCAAGCTGTTGCTGGATGGCATCCTGTTGCTCACCTTCACTAGGAAATGACATTGGATGTCTCTGCTTATCACATGGTGACTAGGATGTGGAAATCACCCTCACAGAGCATGTGGGGGAGTGAGAATCACAGAGAGCTGCATAGTCCTGGTGTGGGATCCTGTAGAGATAACACAAAAGAAAAAAGATTTAACCTGGGGCAGCTTAGGGAATGGCAGATGGCTCCAGGGCACAGAGGGGAAAGCTGTCAGGATGGAAATAATGGGGTTACAAGATAAGAAAAGATGAGCCTGATGTGACAGAGGAGGCCTGGATATACATTTCAGCTTTGAGGGCTTGGATAAGCATGAATTTCTAATAGCTTTTGGCTTCTTCCATTGGCAGTTTTTCAATGCAATCTGAAAACAAGTGGTTAAACCACCAGTGCAATAAATAGTTTTGAAGCTACAGATGAGAATCTTCATCTTTGCAGGGCAGAGAGCCTCCTGCACTGAGTGGAACCATGGGATCTAAAAATAACTACTGCTTTGTTCCCTGCTGTTCTTGGAGAGCCAACAAGAAAAACTCTTTTACTTTGCCCAGAAACGGGTAGCAGGTCTCACAGTTGTCTAGGGAAAGGAGAAGGTAGAGAAAAGAAGACGATGGCATTTGCATTTTAACTACAGACAGGGGAAACAGATGTTGGCAGAGTTGAGTACTCAGAAGTACAGGGGCTGTTCAGGCAAAGTTGCCATGATTTTTATTTTTTTTTTAATTTTTTTTTTTTCAGAGAGGAAAGAAGGGCTCTTTGTTTTGTTTTTGTGTTTACTCAGACGGGACAGCACTTGGGGGGGGGCAGGGAGAAGAAGAGGATTTGAGATAATACATGAAAAAGAACATGTGCCCTAGGGTTTGCTCTACTTCTTCACCAACAGAAATTCATGCCTGGCTCAGGATCTCCAGACTTTTTGTCTGAATGCTTTCAGCTATTTGAAAACAGCCTTGAGGGGTGTGAAGTGGGGTGGAGAGACACACAGAAACCACCATTTAATTAGTTTGGATACACAAGTGCCCTGAAACCTGCTGACTGTGAACAAAGACATTTAGAAAAATTAAGATTTCTTCCCTGTTTAACTCTTGAAATCCATAGCTTTTCCTTGCCACCCTTTAATTGGAAATAAAGCAGCACACTGTTCTTTGAATTATCACTGTAATCAGCCCTCCTTTGTCCTCTGCCCCTGTTTCTGGCTGGAATACAACCAGTGAAACTCTGTGGTGCACCAAACCAGCTGCCAGCTACATAGCAAATTACTTTCTTGCAGACTTAGGGTAAAGAGAATACATTTTTTTAAACTAGTAAATAAAGGAAAAGGCAGAAGCAATGTAATGTATTGTATAAATTCCAGAGATTAAAGAAGTTATTTTACAGTTGGGAAGCAGCAAAAAACTATCAGTGATAAAATTAGAAGAATATTCATAGTACTGCTACTAATTAATGTGTGAAATATTCTGAAAAAAGCTTTTGAATTATGTATGATAGCTCATTGCTTAAGTAGAGACAAAGAAACTTGGCTTTTAATTCTGGCAAAGCTTTTATTAAGCAGGCTTTTGGTAAATCACTCCCTTTCAGTTTACCCTTTGGTGTCAATGGGGAGCAGCAAAGACAGAATTCAGATGAAGCCCCAGCTCTTGGCAGGGAGGTTGGAAGGAGCTGATCTTTCAGGTGCCTTCCAGCTCAGGCTCCTCAATGAGGAGATGAGGCAACACCTGACACACATTTCTCTCCCAGGTAGCAAAGTCACCTCCAAGTGCCAGCGAGATGCTCCGGCCTGGCCCCTCAGACTTCAAACTGCTGCTTTTGCTGGCAGCAGAAGGTCCCAGCCACCCAACAGAAAGGAGCAGCTGAAAGCACACTTAGGAGTGGGGCTGGGGCAGCACTTTGCCCATTCTGCAAGCCTGGTGTTCCCTTCCCTGGCAGAGCACACCTAGTGCAGGTCAGGGCATTCCTTGCTTGACTCTGCAGCGGATCTGTTGAGTCTTGCAGGCCTGCATCTGTCTGTTGTCACATTTGTGCCTCAGACCAGACATGCCTGGATCTACAACCTTTTATAAGAATACCCTGTAAGGGAGGAATCAGCCATTAGCTGCTTCAAAGTGTGTTCATTTGTGTAACTGGGGCAGTGATAAATCTGTTCTGTTCTTCCCATCTAAACATAAAAAAAAAATACTTTGCTGTTTTTTAACTGGTGAAGGGTCTTAAGACTCTGAGAGATACACATACACAGGCATTAATGAATAACATACCCCGTAGTGTTGCATCTGAAACCCAGAAAAAGTTTTCCTGGCGCTTTGGTTTGCCTATTTTTATTTACATAATTTCTTAACTCCGGTGCTTCTGGGCTCCTGCTGGAACAGAAGGTGCGTTCATCGCGCTGCCGCTGGTCACCATAGTTACTGGCTGCTGCAGGGAGGAGCGCTGCCTCTATCTCTGCAACTTTGGGCAAGTGAAATTAGACATATTATAACCCGAAAGAAATACAGAAAAGCGAGACAATTGAGGTTATGTTATGAGGCTTGCAGCGGTGTGTCTTGAATTACAACCGCTTGCGGGTGACTCATGCGGCCGACCATCACTTGAAAGCAAGGTGGTGGTGATTAACATTCATGGGCAGTGACAAAAGGGAGGCTGTGCTCGCTGGGACAGGATGAGCTCCACGCTCTGCAGCCAGCGCAGGGAGGGATGCTCTCAGTGGTGGGATGAAGTGCTCAGAGCAGCCCGCTGAATTAGCCCATCCCTAAAGGGTTCTCATCCACATCTGCTGCTTTAGGGAGTGGTTTCCATGCCACAGCAGGACAGGCAGGCAGAGCAGTGGGGCAGGATGGGGAGAGGGAAGAGTGTGCTGCTGTGGGCTGTCCAGAGGTGCTGCCGCCTCTCTTGGCGAAAATGGAAATATTCACAAAGCCTGATATCCGGGCTGTTTTTTTTTTCTCAGCTTCCTCCTCTTCCTCCTCTGCAGCTGTGTGCTCTGAAGCAGGCAGGTGCCCAATCTCGGCACTACACGGGGCTTTCATGTGCAAGTCAAACACAGCATCTGCAAGGCCCTTCCCACTGCCCGATGCTCTGCTAACCCCTCCTCGCTGCTCTGTGCTTCCCAGCCTAAACTCTGGCTGCTGCCTGCAGGGTTAGGCATGCCTGAGTTGTTCTGCAGACAGGCAAGTGGGTGTCTGGTCAGAGGTTCCCAACAGGCAGGCCACCACGAGGGGAATGACTTTGTGCAGCTGGCCACTGCCAGCTTCATGTTCATTCAATTTTCCGTGGGCAAGTCTCCTTGCTGGTACCAGTGCCGAAGCAGAGGCATAACTGCAGCTCCTTCCCTTCCCTATTGATGTTTTGATCTAACAATACTATCTTCCACTATTTTAGGAGGGAAAATCCTCTAACTTCTGCTCCTCTTATTCTGTCACTACTGTTTTACCAGCCTCGTAGGCAGCTCAAGAGACATCTGAGCAGCCAGAGCCCGCTTCAGGCTATGGAAAGGCAAGAGACAGCCAACATGGCTTTCTGCAGTGGAAGTTTTTTTTTATTAGTTTGAACTTCATGTTTGAGTGGCATAAAAAAAAAATTTGAGCAGAATTAAAACTAAGTCAGGATTGTCCATTCCCTGTGGATTTGGGAACACAGTAACTGTATTTTCCCTGGTGGGGAAAATAGTGACCATTTGCTTTAATTAACTTCACCTGAAAGATACTTTTATATAGAATTTCTGTCTCTTTTGGAAGTAACAGTTTAATTAATACCTTGAAGTCTTATCTGGTAAAATCTAGCAAAGCTAGTTAATTCTTGTTGCCTCTTTAGGGATAAAGGAATATTTTATATGATACAAATACTAAAGCTTGTATAAGACCACAATAACAAGCTGCTCCAGGTTACCAGACTCCTCTTTTGGTATTCCCCAAAGCACCTCGCTGAGTCTGGGTCTGATTCACTCCTATTGACAAACTACCTCCGCAGAGCAACCAACTTCTGTCAGTACCTGGAGCAGAAATTTGAGAGGCTTTCCTGTACTGTACAACTGCAATGCTCAGTGTGTATCATCAGAGCTTTTTGGAATTAGTTTCAGCTGAAATTACACACAGAATGATGAGCTCTTTTCTTCCCAAATTCAAACACTTTGAAAGCTAAGGTAATTATTTCTGGATAAAGAGAAGAATGATGAAACCTCCAGGGACACTGACACCAAGATTTATGGCTGGAAAAAAAAAAAAAAGAAACTGTTTTGCTCCTGATAATGCAGAACATTGGGGTTTGCTTCTGTTGTCTTCATTACTGTGCTGACAGGAGGGGAAGTAACCAAAATTTCTCTTCTCTCACGTTATTTTTTTTCCACAATTAAAAAAGGGCTTTCTGAGAAAACAAAAATACATTTAGCAATATATTAATTATCTATATTTTTTAAAGGGTGATGTATTAGGAAATTCCCAAACTTGAAATCGCATTTTGTTCTCTTTTCAGCTTCTAGACTGTCCTTAGAAGTTTTGACTTTAGTCAAGTTCAAATACACATTAATGAAAAAGAAGGAATAAGCAGAATTTCCAACTTTAAAAGGTGAAATTATATTAAAAAGCTCAGTATAAAAACAAATGCAACCTCACTGAGATTTTTTTGGAGAGCAGACTATGGTCTCAGCTGGGTCTCAAGGCAGTGCTGCACTGAGATGGGGGGAATGGAGGAGCTGGTCCTGGTGGTGCTGCTGGGGGCACAGGCAGCTGCTCTGCTCCCAGAGCAGATGTGAGCAGGTCACCCTTGGCATCCCGGGTGAGACAAGGCAGCAAGCCTTAAATGCTCTCCTCACTGAAGCTGCAGCTCTGTAACTTCAGTTTGGCAGTGGTTTGGCAGTGAAGGCTATTTTCTGTACATATGTCTTTCTATTCTTTTTAGTTTTGGTACAAGCAAGAAAAGAATACTTGTTTGTTTGCTGCTAAGCTATTGTAATTTGTCTCTAAGAATTGGAAAGCTACCAGAAGCTTGTGTGCAAAACAGATTCTTGTTTCCCCCCCAAGACCTAAACAATTAAAGGCTCATCATTGTATTGCCAATTGTTCTAGACTCATTCCTGTGCACAGTTTTAAGACAGCTCTGAAACCATTTAAACAGTCATTTTGTCCCCACTGCAGAAAGCCACAGCACTGTGGCAGCTCCACCTTCAGCCTCAGTGACTGGGAGTCCCTCTTCTGCTCCTACAGATCTGCCAAATGTATCTGATCAATTTTTCTGATGTAATTATATCAACTTCATAGTGTTTAATGAGGCTATTTAATGTTGTCTGATGATTTTTCAGTAATATTCAGTAATATCAAAAGTGTCTAGATCAATGATCAAAATAAACTCTTAGAAAGAATTTTGTTGGCAACTGATGTTTCATAGTTCACCTGTAAGACCTGATGGTTTTCTTTTAAAAGTACCTGTCTGTGCTCTACACTAGCAGAGGATGAAACTGCAGGAATACTCTAAACTCTTTCTTTTCAGGAATGAAATTCTTAACCTAGAGCTGAGAATTTTTTGAGTTCACATCTCTTATGTGTAGCAGTGAACAGGAAAATTACAGCAAAAGAGAGGGCAGTGCAGCTGTGCCTTTTTTTAGCATCTAGTTTCAATGTGGAATCCATCATTTTAATCAATGTATGACATTGCTACAATAGCAATATCTGGAATATGAAATTTGTTCTTTTGCAGTTTTTGTAAATATTTTGGCAATATTTTGCTCCCTTGCAGGACCTTGTGTGGTTCAGTTCCTTCTGCTCCTCTTGCTTTCTCCTCCTTCCTCTCCTCACTGTCTTGCCACTCTGGTTTTCCACTCTGCTCTTCTTTCCCACCAATAACTCGTGCCTTCATCCAACTCAAATCAGTCTTGACAATAAGAAAATGTTCCTATGGCCCTGGGAAGGTGTTCTCCAGGACAGCTGTGTTCCCAACCCTTTTCTGTGCTTGGTGTCTGCACTGGCTTTTGTCTTGTCTGTTTGGCTGCGAGCCCTTCAGAGCTCACCCCAGCTCTGACTCTGTGCTGCACAGTGATTTTTGCATAACAGGGCCCTAGACTCATTGTATCCCTGGGCATAACTGTAATAGATACAATAAACAAAATAACTTACCCACTTTCTTCCACTTGGCTGAAGTTTCTTTTTCACTGTCACTTCTCCATTCGTAGTACATGAAGATAGATCTGAGTGAGGAATGTGTTCTTTACTACCTTTAAATCCTTCTCTGTAAAAAAAGAGCCCAGTGGGATATTCTAAATGTACACAATAAACTATGTTTAAAGGAGGCTTCACTGGGACTGTTTCAAGTAGTATAACCCTCAATTCAGGGCTTTCCTTCTCTTATCAGTGCTTGGAAGGGTATTTCTTTTTCAGTGTCTCCTGATCTTAACCTTCTTACCCTTAATATGGCATCATTACAGCTCTCATGGATAGATGTGTATTCTTTCACCTCCTTACTGTGGGGAACACTGGGAATGCAACCCTGCTGTAATATAAAAATAAGAATTGTGTCACAGAGGGATTCATCCTACAGCAGTGGGTCTAGTACAGCCTAGGGTCTACCTGCATGCCATAACAAAGTAGCAGCCTTTGAAATTTATTGTCAGGGGGTCTTAAAAATGTCCCAGAGGTGCTTTTCCATTTTGATTTGTATCTCTTCCCTCCCTGTCAGCTGTGTTGGCTGCAGTTATTTACACATCTTTAGGGAGAAACAGATGTCAGCAATAAAGGCAATAATAGAGCTGATTCAGTTTTTAGGTATTAGCCAAGATCTGCAAACACATCTCTTGATGACACTCTGCATTTCTCATGATAAATGTGAAAAGATTTAACCTGGAAAAGCCTTCAAGACAATGAAGCTATATCCACAGGGATTTAATGTAACTGGACCATAATCATCTTCAAAATAATCTTGTTTTGCCTTTGGCAAAGGTCCATCTTCACCTTTTAAACAATAAGTGGCATTGCCTGGGGACAGCGACATCCAGGAATCCTCCCCTGGAGATGGTGTGAGTCTGACTTCTTAGATTTTTCTCTCTTTTTTAGAATTTTTACGAGGAGTGGCATTTCAGGGAGAAGAATTGGTTGTACATACTCTGAATAATTAATTCTCATACCAAATACATACAAGGGCTGTATTACATGGGTTAAACAACACAGGAGGTGATGATCAGCACATGCAAATATATTCCTGGAATGAATTTCAGCTTTAATGCTGTGTTTATTCTCCTCTTGGGGCTCAAGTGCTCTGTGAAATGAGGTCTCTGAGCCAGCCCCAGCAGCCACCCAAGGCTTTTGCTGCTTGGGTTAGGCAGTGAGTGAGGACAAGTGTGAGGCAGAGATGGGGTGCAGAGCCAAGCTGGGCACCAGCTCTGCTGGCTGCCGGGACGGGAGCTGAGGGCAAAGCCCAGGCCAAGCAGGAAAAGTCCAACTTTTCACCACTTCCCATTGGTTTTGGGTATAAGAGGTGCTGCTGCTGATCCCTGCAAGGCAGTAATCACACGCACTCCCAACACGAAGCAAGGTAATCAACTGACAAAGTGAAATAATCTGAGAAACCATTAGCTTTCTAATGACTCTTGGAAGTCTCATTAAAACTGGTCACTTACTGATTGTTCACATTACTGGAAATTTAAGCAAAACGTTTTGGGCTTTTTCCATGGCTGAAAAGTTAGGACAATTTTCTCTGTTCTACAAACAAAATTAAAAATAAAGAATAATGGATTTTTTTAAGAGGTTTTAAGAGCTCCATTTGCAACCACTCCCTTTATTATTATAGTAATCCCAGTACCAATATTAACTTTTCTCTCTCAGTTCCTCCATTCCAAAACATTTCCCCTTCAAACCCAATCATGTTTAAGTGTAAAGTTTATTATCCATGCTTCTCTTGACCAAGGAACTTGACAGTCCCCTGAGTTTTCAGTTCAAGCTCCCTGATCAGACTGTCTCCTGCTAATTATTTTTTCTGCCTAATCATCACTAGCCAGTTTTGCTGCCTGATATAAGCTCCCTTCATGGATGGTAAATAATATGAGAAAGAGAATAAGAGGGGGCTCATTCTCTCCAGCAGGGCTCCATCAAGGAGAGAGAAAACCATTAGTGCAATACAGAGTTTATGAGTTCTGTGTTTTTCCTCAGAACTTAGGGAATCTTTACTCTTCTCTGGTTTTGACTTAACTCCTCAATGACTAAATTAGGATAAACTTTTTTTGCAGACATTTTGGTCTCTCTGTTCTCATGACTGCACCTCTGTAACTGCTCAAAACCTCTTTTTTCCAGAGTGGAGGGGGAAGGTCTGTGATTTTACAAACCAGGGCACTTCCAGCCCGCCATGGGAGCAGCATGGTCCCAGGGGGAGTGAGGGGGACTGTCAGAAGAGTCTGCTTTGAAGTTTGGTAGCTAGAAAAACAAATTGACATATGTATTCCTGGGTAGCTGAAAAGACCTCTCAGCTTAATGCTTCGGTGCATTAACTGTCAATGCATTAATAATCAGCTTAATGTGTGTATTTGTAATGTTCTTAAAAATAAGAGACATGCTTCTCAATTTTCACTATCATGTTTTTTATTTGTTTGATAATGGAGTGGAAAATTTTGTGAGCCTGTAAAATGCACTCTAATTTGCTAGAAATGCAGAGAATTACTTCTATACTGTGCAGCACTGAGTGGTGGCATCCAGTTGACTTCCCCAGCTGTTAGATGAAATTTCACTTGCTCTGGCTTATCTGTGTTGTCTGGCCCCAAGCAGTTCTGTGGTTTGTTTTTGATAGTGTCCATCAAACTGAATCCATACTCCCAGGCAGCAAATGAAGCTTGATTTGTGCCAAATACATTGTACATTTACAGGTAGTGAGTGGCTGTCAATGCATGTTAATAATAGGGAATTGGTTGTTAGGGAGTAGGAATTTAATAATGCCTGGAAACTATCTGCTAGCAATACTGCTAGAAATAAATAACTACCTGAACTGCCTCTCCAGACAAGAACTGTCTGGCGTGGTTTGCTAGAACTTTGCTGCTGGGACTATAGGAATTGAAGTGTTGTGTGTGTTTGTGATATATACAGCCTGTCTGTGCATGTTATACCTGGTAGGGCCAGTGAACTACAATTCCTTCGATGGCTGTAATACTGAAAATTGCTGTGTAGCTCTCTGCCCTCCTGGATGGATGCCACAGGATATGTGACACAAACCCCACCAATGTGTCTTCAATAGCCTGGCTCATGCACCTTTCCCATGACAGACTCGGACTAAATTCTGCTTTTTCTATTCACTCTAAATAAAGCCTGAGTTTGCTGAATTGTTCTTTGACAAACAGTGCTGCTACAGCCTGTGCTGAGCAGTATCTCTTTGCCCACATGCATTCATTCCAGAAGGCTTATCCAAGGAGCAAAGCAGTGTAAGGAGTTTTGTTAATGCAGCCTGAACCTTTTTTGGAGGCTTTATATTAAAGCAGTCTTTTTTTTACCACAGTAATGAAATGGAGTCACTGACTATTTTATCTCTACATGTAGTGTCAAATTTAATAAAAATGCCATGATTTCAGACAGGCAGCTTCCCCAGAAATCTGATTCAATATTCAGATAATCATATTCTGTCATGTTTCATTGTCAAGTGACAACTGAAATCCTTGGTCTCACTCCTAAACCACAAAAAGATACAGACTGGATTTGAGATTCCAGATAGCCAGGGAAGCACAGGTGTTGCCCTTGTTATGACTTGCTGCTACTGTGCCCTCTTCAAAACAGCTCCAAATCACTTTTGAGGATGTTTCTTGATAACAGTGACTGGGGAAAACACACGCTAGGCAGGGAGGCAGAGGATCTTGTCTGAGGGCTTTGTTGTGTATCTGGAATAAAGATTCTTTTTAGCATTTTGTTTTTCTGTTCAAGGTACTCTGAGTATCACATGAAAACAAAATACAGACTTTCAGTGATAGACTGCAACTGGATAATGTTTCCTTATTCAGCATGAGCTATCTTTGTCACTAAAAATACACTGTATGTAAGTATAGATACCAAAGTGACTGGATATTTATTGATATTTTATGGTGTAGCTTCAGTTTCCAGGCATGAAACAACTTGCAGAAATCGTTCTGATATACAGGTGGCCCTTGAATCTGAGCTCCTTAAGCAAGTCCAGAGCCTTGATCAGTGGAGGATTTTCCTTGCTGATAAGTCTAATGAAAATACAAACCAAGCTTCCTATGTCAAAACCCAGACTTTTTAGTGAAAAAGAGAAATCCTACAATAATTTCTAGTGCTGGAATTTGAGTGAGAAGTTTACTTTCAAATGCATTAGTTTAGTAGCCCACTCACCATTTCTAAAGTACTTTGTCTGAATTCTATTGCTTTTTCTTCAAAGAAAGGTCTTGTTCTAGTTTTTTTGTTTGTTTGTTTTGTTGTTTTTTTTTCTACATTCTGTAAAATTCTGTTTGTCCAGTTTTCATTGATCCAAAGCATAAAAATCTTCTTTTTATTTCTTTTAGGAAGTTTTTTTCCCCCATTCTTTAAAAAAAAATCTTCAGGAGCTATGTATGCACTCAGATAACTGAGATTCTCTTAGAACTTCTGTCTTGCCATGAGCTTGCTCCTCAGAAGAGGAAGAGTGGCTTTGACTCAGCTGAAAAAAAATGTCTCTCAGATGTTGACAAGTCAGTGTTTGAGCAGCTCATACTGTGCATGGACAACAGATGATGTGCAACAAAATTAGCAACAGGCTCCTGCAGAGCCCCTGGTGTGGAGGGAGCCCACCAGTGCAAAATAAAGAATTCTGGGGGCCTCCTCTCTGAATCCCCTCTAAACATAACTGGAGCCTTTGGCAGAAGTACAGCAGGGTAATACCAGAATAGTGGAACGTGTTTTCCCTTTGGATGTGTACTGGGAATCTCAGATTCTTAGCTTTTCTCTTGGTGACTCTTATAACCCATGGCTGAAGGCAGGACAGCAGACTTCTTTCTTTTCTGCAACTGGTTTTTTTTTTTTTTGTGACTGTCCCTGCCTTATTCTAAATTGCTGATATAAAAAGATAATAATAAAATCATCTTGCTGCAGAGTTTGTGGTGGAGAGCACATCTGAAATACACGTAATAGGAGTTGGAGAAAGGAGAAAAATAGAAGAGTATTGCTAGCTGAATTCTGAACCTCAAAGCCAGTTTGATTTAGTTCAGGATGCTAGTTGAAGGCTTTGGCTTTATTTTGCATATTTGGAGTTGATATTTTGTCTTACTCTTGCATGTAGCACAATGTCATTTTATTTTTTAAAACATTTTAGAGGTATTCAGGTATTGTTAGATAGTAGAATATAGTACAGCCAAGAACAATACCAGTGTACATTCACTTTCAGAGTTCCATTTTTCCCTGGGATTTTAAGGCAATGTAAGATCTAAAAGTTGTTTGTTTATGTGCTGTGCAGACTGTGGCCTTGACTTTCAAAAGCAGTTTTGAAAGCTTCTTTTCAGCAGCAGTTTTGAGGGCTGAGAGCATGTCAGTCAAACACACAAAGGCTGTAGCTTGTCCTGATTGCTTCTGAGTGCACCAGCCTTGCCTCTATGAGTCTCCAACTTGCTCTTCACACATGAGTTTTTTATCAAAAATACATATTTATCTGGAAGCTAATCACAGGCTTTATTTTGATATGCATATGGCGGTGAGCTGAGAAGAGGAACTTTAGTTTGTTACTGCCAGAGATTCAGAATAGAAATGGCGTGAGGCTCTTTCATCTCCATCCCTACAGACAGAGACCTTGGGGAGGGGGAGCTGCAGGAGCAGCCACCATGGCCATGAGGCCAGAGAGCCCCTTCACACACGGGAGCTTGTGGCTCTGCCTGGTGAGCTCTGGGTTCAGCCCTGGCAGTTTCTTTTCCTGACTTCTGGTGTCTTGACTTTCCACTCAACGCCTGGCAGCCACTCAGCAGCACTTGAAAGGGAAGCTTCCCAATGGAATACATTAGTAATTTAGTGTCCAGTGCCAAGGTTAGTTCTCATTCCTCAGACATAAATGTGATTGGATCATGGATCTTGCCATTGTATTTTTACAGAATTGTTATGGTTTGGCATTTCCAATGATGTCCTGGTGGTACAGTATAGCAGAATAGAGATGAGATGTTTTCAAAAGCAAAGCCAGAGTTGTTAGCTGATAGTGCTTTCCTTTGGCCTGATGGTATTGTAAAGAATTTGAGAGCAACTGGAGATTAATAATGAATAATATCTGTCCAGCCTTGCCTTTTTTTATGATGATCATTCCAAATGCAAGTGCATCCCATCCAGTGGGCTCAATGCAACCATCATCTCAGTTCTGGGCTCTAGATAGATTACATTTTATACAAAAATATTTTCTTTGATGCTCTTTATGTGTGTTCAGCCAATAAAAGTAGACATAAAATTGTTTTGTATTTCCCAGAATGCAAAGAAAGGTAACAAGAATGAATGAATGTGGAAAATATACTAGACTGATTTTAATATGAAATTAACTTTTGCAACAAAGAGGTGGCCCATAAAAACTGAAAGTGTCTGAGGTTTCTGCGTATGATAAATTCAGGTAGAGAAACACATACAAGTTACTGGTCATCAGGTAGCAACAGGCTGGGAATAGCAGGATCCAAAGAATATTAACAACTTGATAAATTCCTAAGTTTTACATGGGACCATCAAACAAATGAGTCATGACATACAACTAAAGCTAATCAAAGATAAATTTAGAGGTGGCATTCTAATCAGTCTGTGCAGTGTGATGAATTGGGGAATTCAACAGGCTGACCCCAAAATTTATTTCTGGCAAAAACTGTTAATAGAAAGGTGATATTTTTAACAAGTGAAGAACATGAAAATGTGGGACATGATGCATGTGAATGTTGGCACAAAGATTGCTCCTCTGTCCCCTCAGGTCTCCTCTATGATTCTTAGGGATCATTTTAACAGAGGCTTGATCAAAAAGTTGCAATTAGAAATATAAAAAGACAGGACTTGATAGATGAAAGGAAATTTGAAGTTTATTATGGTAATTTTACCAAAAGAAAAGACAAAAAGAAAATGAACAAGTTTTATACATTTTAAGGAACTGCAAATGCAGGAATTTTTTTTTGATAAAATATCTGAAAAAGATGAAGTTTATAAAGGAAATGGCAATTTTACCCCCATACTATATTATAGCCAGATTCGAAAAGTTTATGGTTTTGGTATAAGATGTTATGAAATCTCTGGAAACTGAGGAAATTCAAAGTTTCTACAGTTGGTGAATAAGGCAAAATCACTGGCTTGACATTTGCTTCTGATCTTGTTACTTGAACAACTTCAAGTTAAGAAGAAAAATACTGTTAAATAAATAAAACAATGTGGAAGATTAAGGCAAAGTGTGCTATAAACTTTGTATCAGTCAAATTTAGGAGGCAATTAAGGACAATGAAGTCTGGCTAGCTGGGTCTGAGAATCTAAACATGACTTTCAGGGGTGAAAGCAAGTAATAACTAGATATTCGAAGTCTGTACACATATGGAGGCAGTCAAGACTGTTTTTGTGTGAACTTAAAATTCAGGAAAAAATCTCCCCCACAAATTAAAATTGGATATGTTGGACAAGTTTGCAATATTAAGGTTTAAGTAAAATATCAATACCATTGTTTCTAGGCCAGCCTGCTTTCTCTTCTTGTATCTAAAACATGGAGAACTGTCAAGAAATGGTCAGAATCTTCATAAATACTCTGTTTAATTTTACTCCTATAAATGAATTCATTAACTGCAGTGTAGATTTCTGTAGCTAGAGGTGAGGCATGTATTGATTAACCTAGTAAAAATATTATCCATTGTGCCATTTGAGATGAAAATATAGATCCAGAATGTGTAAAACTATGGATCTGGGCTTGTGAAAATGAAAGTCAAATATTTTCAAACCTTTTGACACGTGCATTAGCATCAGTCATTTGAGAAGCTTTACATGAAGAGCTAACTAAAGAAGAATAATGTTGCTGGAAAAAAAATATATATCCTAAGCAAGCATACTGGAGAAATAATTACTTCTATAGAAAAAACCCACAAGGACTGAATACTTTTTAAAGGATTGAATTAGTAATAAAGGTAAATGCAGAACTATTTTTAAAAAATTGCTCTGCAAGTTTAAATGAAGTATGCTTTCCCAGGAATTTTTATCATGGCGCCAGAAAAAAAGAAGAAAAACTTCCTGTGATAAAAGTAAAATTTTTCTTTACATGCATGGGGACTCTTGTGAGTGTTCTGACGCCAAAATTATGAAGTATTGGTAACTTGTGTTCTTTTGAGCCAGAAAGAAGATACTAGACATAAGTATAATAATATAGATATCAATAATAAACATGAGAAGCCAGGTTTGACTTTTGTCAAGTCTTTCCTCAGCTGGCCTGGGGTTTATTATGAAACTTGTGTGAAAAAATGATGTCCTTTCTCAAACCCAGTCTTTGAGAAAGTGCTGAGAGACCACGTTGCTCTGCACAACCTATGGCTCTGACCAAAGGTGTTGCTCTGCTTGGCTTCCTCTCAGAGCCAGGCACACAAAAGGGTGGCCAGGTACCACAGGCACTGTCAGGGAGCTGGCTGAAGCAATGCCAACCAAGACTTGACCCTATATATTGACATTATATGTAGAGAGTTAGATCTGTAAGATACAGAAAAGTATATGGAATACAGAGTTATTTATATTCTGATCTGTACAGAAAATGTATTTGTGTCTTTAGTTTCACTGTCTTATTCTATGATTTTCTCTTGTTATGTTTTCTCTTGCATGATTAAACTTTTCTTTGTCTTTTCTCCTTCTATACTTTTATTTTTATGTGTGTGTTTCATAGTGATTCTCTATTGATGTTATCTTCATGTGAATTTGGACTACTGTGAATGACCCATCCTGGTAACTAATAGGAGATTTTCTCCTTGAGGCAGATCACACAGAGCTTTTAGAACAGGTTCTTAGGTCAGTTCTTTCACAGCAATTCTTGTAACCTGGTCCTCTCTGTATGGCAGAAGTTGGTGCACACAAAACCAGGTTCTGTCACTTTTCTGCTGTTCCAGGCTGAGCTACCTGACCCTTCAGGTGCTGGAGGTGGCACGTGGCTCCTGGCTCCTAAACCTGGCTTTGCTGCTCCCTGGGGCTGTGGGTCTTTGAGCAGAAATGTGTGTTCCTCCTCTTCTCTGGGCCTGGGGCTCACGGGCTCCAGCCTGGCACAGGGACGAGAGGGTGATCGGCAGGTTTGGGTCTTTTTGAGAGACAGCAGCTCACCCCTCCTGCTGCCCTTCTCTAGCCAAACTTAGCTCCTGCTTTGGAAAAGAGCAGTGCAGTCCAGCTCACTTCCCAGGAAAGCCTGAGAAATTCTGTGAAAATAAACAGGGCTGCAGAGGTGAAGTGTTTTGTCCGAGCAGAAGTGCAGACCTGTGCTGTGGGCTGAGCCTGGCACAGCAGTGCCCAGTTTGTGGGACTCTGTTGAATTTCCTGGGGGCAATGAAGGCAGCCCTTGGGTGTGGCATCGATGCTGGTGCTGGAGACTGCAGCAGGCTGGTTTCTGTGGGATCACATCCATATTTTACAAATGAGCCACGGCAGTAAAACCTGCTGTGTTCAGAGCAGTCCCTGCACCAAAGCAGGGCAGCCGTGGGAGGGGGCGCCGGGGGCTGCTCCAAGTGCTGCTCCGAGCCCCTGATTTATCCGTGCAAGCAGCACTTTCATGCCTTCAGCAAGGGAAAAGCAAATGTTGTGGTGCTGATGATTTACATGCTGTGAGACGAGGTTTCCACAGGTTCCTTTTGCTTAGTCACCCACAGGATGCTCATTTGAAAAGGAACAAATACAGAGCCTGATGATTACTGCAGGTAAAGCCTGTTCAGAAGCTGTTAGCTACAAAAATCAAATACACCTCTACAGCAGCCTCACACAGCAAAAGCAGCCATCTTTTTACATGGATATATGAATCCTTTTTTTTTTCCTTCTGCATATTGAAAAATATTACATAAATATACTTCTCCTCTGTTGGAGGAGAGGAAGAACTAGGGATTTTCAAATTCTTTTCATCAAATAAAGCCAGTATGATCACTCTGTTTTTTGTACTATATCCACTTACAACTCTATATCCATTTACATACCAGAAATCTGTCTTTATCAAGCTCTTCAGCATTAACCCTCATATGTAAAGACCTTGAGTGGCCAGTCTGTGAGTCAAAATGTGTTAGAACATTTACAGTAAAGGCATCCCCTGTATTTAGGGAAAACCTTCAAACAATAAAGAAAACCTCTAAGCTTAACAAAATGCCAAGAAACAGCCTGGCAGGCATGGAGCAGCATGAGATTTGCCTTTTGTGGGTTGAATACCCTGTCTGGAGGCAGAGTGACTGATGACCCTGGGCTCCAGTAGCCAGCAGCATCTGTAGGACATGGTGAGTGACAAAGAGGTATCCCTGTGAGGAAGCAAGGGTCACATACAACACACAAGTAAAAAAGTCTCCAGCTTAGAAGATTATTTTATCTGCAGATTGACCTCTTACAGATGGGAAACTTTTCAGTTGCTGAGGACCAAAGGTGTGGTTCACTTTTATTTGATAGGATGTAGAGCAATATTTGCCTTCATATTACCCCATGAAAACATGAAGGACATTAAAGCCAGAGACAAGAAATGTGTGAAATGAAGACTGGCTGTGTGCAAATTCATCCATAGATTTCCAAGTTTCTTCTGGGTTATTTCCTGACTTCTTTCTGGCCACAGAGAAGCTCCTTTGGGAAGGGCCTTGAAATTACTTAACAAAATGGGATGCTCTCTTCAGTCATTTTTGCTGAGTAAATGCTGCTTTCAGTTCTTAACAACAGCAGCTATCCAAGTTCCTACCAGCCAGTGTGACTGTAGGCAGAGTTGGCAGAGGCATCCTGACCCATCAAAGGTGTGATGAGGGAGTTGGGACTGGCTGATGGGGCACTGATGAGGGAGTTGGGACTGGCTGATGGGGCACTGATGAGGAGCTGTTTCCACACCTGCATCAGACTAGCAAGGATGGAGCTGCTCAACGAACACAGCTGCTCTGCTTTCACACAAGAGGTGTAATTAATGCTTTTTAATGGAAATCAAATTCTATAGCAGCTAGTGATCCAAAATGTTGACCAAAAAAAAAAAAAAATGGACCCTAATGAACTATGCAATCCTCTTAATTCAGTTAGTTTACATAATTACATTTCTACCTCCTACTCAGCTCAATAATTGCACCAATGTCCTATCTTGAAAACCCATCTTTGTGCCTTAATGGAAAGGTTTAAATTATGCTGACCCTATCTGCTAATAACAGTGATCAATAGCACTCCTTCATCTCAGTTTGTTTTTAAAGAACTATCTGTATTGCTCTGTTGTTGTCATAATAATTGCAATTACAATCAGCTCTACCAGATGTTGCAGAGATGAGGCGATGAGGACCTGACATGAAGTCCAGGTCAGGTCTCTGCTTATACCAGCTCAGGGTCTGGCCTGACAAGCCTCCTGATGCCTCTGTCTGCCTGGCATCTCTCTCCTGATGTCAGGCCAACATGACCAACAGCAGTGCACAAGAACAGACAATGGTTCTGAGAAGTGCAAAGTCACAAAATTGTCCCTCTCATTCAAAAACAAAATATTCTTCTCCTGACCATGGATATGCGTTTTTGGTGTTTTTTTTTTTTTTTCCAGACTGTTTCAAGATGACTGATTAAAATATGGAAGCTAAAAAGCATTTATGAGCCTGCAGACCTAATGTGCTCTGCAGGAAGTGTTTATAATTGTGTGTCTTCTTGAACCAGTTTGCATATATTATTGTTCTTGTTGCTTTCCCCAACATCACCACCCCTTCTGCTCAAGCAGCACACACTCAGCAGTGGTGAGCTCATAGGCTGCAGTAGCTTTGTCTATTTATGTAATTGAGGAATTAAAAGGATTTTATTATTTATTATTATTTTTAGTGTTGCAAGGCTTTGAAAAAAACTACAAAAAAAACCAAAAAAGGACTTTGTGCTCTTACACCCCAGAAAGATTTTCCTTAGTGTTATTTTTCCTTGTTATCCCTGGTCATTCTGTGGTTTTATTGGAGTTATCACTCTAAAGGAAACCAGGAAAAAATCCTGCTAATGATGAATCAGTATGCCATAAAGCCTGTCAAATCCCCTTCATATTAATGATACCTTTGTCACTGGCACTAAAGCTTTGTTTTGCTGCTGTTGTTTGGCCACTGTCCCACTGTCTTTCAGGGGTCATTTCAAGTCATTCCCTTTTGACTTTTTCACCATGCATGGTGAGCCATGCAAAAGTATCTGTCAAAAATTCTGTCAGCTTTCTTGTCAGATGTATCTGCAGTTGCCTGTGCAGACTTCGGACACGATGGTTCAATCAGTTTACACTTACTGTCTGAGAGAAGTTTCAGTAGCACACAGAAATCTTATCAACCCAAACATGGCTCCAGTGATTACTCTGGGAAAATACTGCCATGGCAGAGAGGTTTTGTGGTTCAGGTTTTGAGTTTTCCTTTCTGGAACAAATCCAGTGGTCACTACTGGGTAGCAGTTTAGTGATGCTGCAGTTCCTTGTGTGGCCAAAGCTGCCATCAGTGGACTTCACGTTTTTGACCCATGAAGCTGGGCTATCAAACCCACTGCAAATGGAGGGCTTCCAGTTTCAGAAGGAAAAACCTTTTCAGCAAGCTCTGGAACAGTCCAAGGTAGCTGCAGGAAGTGGCAAATCATTTCTCTGGGAGAGACAATATACAATATTATTTCAAGGCATGCGGAGCAGGCAGGGCTCCTAATTTGGAAAAGAATTGCCTTGAAACATCCTCAGGAAAACCAACATCTAATTTTTAGCATTTCTATGGATGAAGGAAAGACATGAGTGAGTTTTCTCCGGCTTTATTTGATGTGACCAGGCAGTGTGCAGGAGATGCTGACTTCTATACAAATGATAATTCCTCAGCTTTGAAGTATGAGCCAGGAAGGCAGAACATCTCAAGGGCTCACCTTGTTGGTGCAAATGCCTGGAAACAGGCTTAGTAAGGGTTCTGTGAACCTGGTGAAATAAAGAAGCTCCAAAAGCAGCCCCACCCACCTATGCCAGATCATCAGAAATATGCAAATATTTCATTTCAGGGGAAAAGAAAAAAGAAAATATTGTTCTCATTAGTGAGCGGAGCCCTGGTGGCATGAAGAGGATTGTGTTGACTTATTTTATAGGAGGATTTAGTTTTGCAGTATGTGTGCTTGGATGCTAAAAAAAGCAGCAGGTTTCTTCACAGAGTGCATAATTCTGCAAGTTTTATACTTACTTCAGGCTGATGATTTCCTGATTATACTGTGTCCTTTTGCTGCAGAAGCTGTTGATCTTTGCAGAAAAAAAAAAAGAAAAGAAAAAAAAGACAAGTCTGAAATGTAGAAACTGTAGCGCTATTATTTTGTGGTGACAGGAAAGATGCACCAGCATGCAGGTTTATTCTTATGTGACACATAATTGCTCAGAAACTATTTTTAAAACCAAGCTGAAAGAAATCACAAGGATGGCATAGATAAGCTGTCATTTGACAAACCTGCTTAGGCTGCATGCAGGGAAAGTTTAAGGGGTGTAGGGACCATGACTGCAGCTGCCAAGGAAGGAGGAGAGAGGGGAGCAGAGCATCCCTCTCCCAGCCTGCTCAGCTCCCATCAGTGACCACATCACCCTGTAATGTGCACTGCTTCCCCTCTGCAACCCCAGGGAAATTCTGGCTGAACAAAAGCTTTCTGGATGCTCTGCAAACCCATCTCATTTTTATCTAACTGTAGTTTGCTGGCACTGTGAGCATTTATAAATCTCCATAATGCCAAACATTGCCTCCACTTATGAACCTTCCATCACTAATGTTCTTAGACTATTGTGACTGCAGCAGCATTTTCCACTCTGTATCTTTAGTTTTTGCAATGCTTTGTGCTAACAGGAAGTTGAGAATGCCCAGCTCTCAGAGAGGCCAAGCATGCTTTCTGTTATGCTTAAGCAACACTTTTCAGCTTTTCATCTGAATCAGGCACCTGCTACATTGTGTCCCCCATTTCCTGCAGAAACCCTTGATGTGCAGCTCCAGGTATGCAGGATTCAAAGCCATTCTACTTTATTTGTCAGCCTTATCCCGGTCCCTCCTGCAGTGAGACTTGGTAATACCCGAATTAGATTATTTCTGTGTCCTGTATTCTGTGGGTATCTGGCATGACAGCCAGTTGTCCTTACTGACAGCCTCTTTAGCCCTCAAGAGAGTGAAAAAATGTTCCCTCACCAAAACAGGAACAAATTTCAGTTGCAGCTGAACATTCAGGCTTATGTCTGCTCGGGGTGAGAGTGAGCAGCTTCAGCTCCAAGGGTCACTGAGCACACTGACAAGGATCTCCCCACGACAAAGCTCATTTTACTGACTCTCTTGGTGCTGGCAAGAACAGAGGGATTTCGAACAAACTGTTGATATGATATTTAAAAAGAAAAGGTTCTGGGTTGCATTATATCCAGCCTGGTACTCAAAGTCCCTTTATGCTATCCTAGAGTGGTTTAAAGCACAAAGCTCTGAATGCACCACTGCTGCTGTGCCATTCACAGAGTGACCCTGTCCTGTCCACCCAGAGAGGCAAAAACACAGCTTAGACTGAAAGCTGCAGTTCTTGAGCTGCAATATGAGACAAGAGACCTTTGCAAGAGATGTGACATTCCTGGGAGAAACTCATTTCATGGGCCACCTGGGTAACCACGCTGATTCCATAGACATGGCACAAATAACGTGTCCTGCTTCAGAATGATAAGGTGCATTAAAAACATATTAGTCTTTATAGGAAGTAAAGATGCTGTCAGAAGGGTTACCTTTTAGCATATGTGCAAGTCTGCCTTGCTCAGTCAGCCATGAGAAACCATCCATCTTGGAGATCATCTGGCAGCCAGCAAGCTGAACAAATATGTTTATACAGAAGGCACAGAGCCTTGGTGATGTAACTAAGAAACTGAATTATTACTTCTGTCCCTTAAGGCTGACTGATGTTTAAAATTCCAAGTTATTGGGTTTTATGCACTTTGCAATACAATTTATTCACTTATTCTCCTTGTAAATTTTCAAATACAAGTATCAGAACATGATCAAGGGTACTATGGAAACACACTGATTCAATTTAAAGAGCAAGCAACTAATCCTTATAGTGCTGTGCTTCTATAATTATGTACTTATAGTTTCAGAGAGTCACAAGTATACTTGAGGGAAAATATTCAGTTAATGTGAATTACCCTAACTTATCATAGGTAGTAATAGGACAATCCCTAGAAACTGTGGAGGATAGGTGGCAACTCAATATGTCCTGCAGAAAATAGCAAGAGAATGCTCATCCAAAAAAATCTTGTCTCTATAGCAAACACTCAAAGAAAAATGGATGAAAAATAATTTTCCTATCTACTTTCAAATATGCTGCTGAGATGGAGAAATGACATGACTTGGCCAGAGACATTAAGAAAATCTGAGGAAGAACTTTCTACTGATAAAGACATTCTGAGAAATTTCCTATTGAAACTACCTTGTACTAGAAAATGTGAGGGGGGGTTTTGTTTGCATTTTTTTCCTCATAACAAAAGTGTTCTTTCCACATTTTTTATCCCCTATGAATTAAAAATTGAAAAATCTGGCATAATTAGTGTTTCACCTAAAATATTTCAGATATCAGACACCCTTCTTGGAAAATTTACAAAAGAACTTACACAAGCTTTTTTATGTCATGGAAATCCTCTACTAAACATTGTTAATTTTCAGTTAGCTCTGGTATTGAGGACCCCAGCATTTCAGTAATCACCATGCTGTCTGTATGCTCCTTGAAAAGTAACCACAATTGCTTCAAGAACAGCATCCATCCAAAAGCCAGAATGACTCCAACTTAATTCCTGCCCCATGTGTGTGATCTGTGAAACAACAGAGAATATTTGTGTAGTTCCTTCTGTGCAGTCTAAGGGAAATAACATGCCTGAAGGTTATATATCTATTTATTTTTTAAACTAGGTTGAACATCTGATTGTGGAATAAGCTATTCACTAGGGGAGAGGAAAAAGAAAACCCACCTTAACCTTATAATTAGCATAAATGAGTACAGTGGCCTAGGGACAAAAGCACTGTGCCAAGCTCTTGTGCCAGTGAAGTTTCTGGCACAGAGACAGTTCTACAAGAGAACACCATGTGAAAAAAAAAAAAAATATATATATATTTGTATCTCTTAGCCCAATCGTTTTATCCTTACAACAGTCAGAATCCCTTGCAGGGTGCAATAACCCAGTTTTTCCCACCATGCAGATGAACTACTCCAAGAGCTGCTGCAGCAGAGCTGGGCATTCCCCCTGGCCCTGGAGCAGTGAGGACACAGTGCTGGGCAGCCCTGCTGGCTTTGCTTTGTGCTGCCCAGCCCTTGACCCACTGCTGGAGGGGCTCTGCACAGGAGAAATGGCACAACAGGGGCTGGGCCACAACTGAGAACTGGGCCAGCAGTGACCTGGAGCACACTCAGACACAAACTCTCTGCTGTTATGCTTTTATACAGCTGTTTCTTGTAGCTCTGGGAATTACAAAATGTGCTCTGCTTTTGCTGTCAAAGATCTAATTTAAAACCATATTCTTTAGGACCTGGAGAAGCTGTTAAAAAAAAAAAAAAACAAACCAACAAACCAAGGCAACAAAAAATCCAACCACCACCAAAAAAACCTAGACTAAGAGAAAGTAATTTATGACCACGTGCTTCTCTCATCAAGTTAATAACTCATTCTTGTAGATCAAAATGACACAGCATCTCAGAGATCACAGCAAATAAGGATTTAAATGGCTAACTACAAGGGAAGGGCTACACCTTATAATGCAATAGTTCACATTTAACAGGCCCTAGAAGATAATTTTTTCAGATTTGTAGGACTTTTCCTGTACTCTTGAAGAGGCACAGGCAATGTCCCCATTTAAAAATAAAATGTAACAAGAGAGGATCTGTGCTTTTGTGAGAAACTTATTTTGCATGCACAAAATTATCATTAAGTGATTTAGTTCTTTTAATCAACATATGCTTGCTCTAAAAATACAGCCTGACTTTGGGCTTGTCATCTAGGAACTGGTGACAGAATAAAATGCACACACAAAAAGAGTCAGGAGGACAGAAACTCCAGCTTATATCAATTTCCATGCTGCTAACACACCAGAGCGTCAGTTCATTGGCAGAAAAAGGTAAGGGTTAAAGCAGAATGGAAGCTTTTTCCTCAAAACTGCCTAAAACCCAAGTCCCATGCACATCCTGACAGGACTGAACACTTCTGTTTCATTTCATCTTCCTTGGTGCTGTTGTTTATGAGACCAGTGCTTTCTGCAAGGCAGAACAGTGGTACAGAGAAGCCAGACTTCCCCCCTGTGCTTACTCTGCATCCGTTCTTGGCCTTTTGTACTGACACCTCCTCAAAGATCTCCATGTGGTGGGTTTCAGCCACCTCAGTGGTTGGAGATGTGCTGCTTTTGTGCATTTTGAGGTAGCTTAGTAAAGAATTCTCTGTATTTTGTTAGAAACATAAAGCAGCAGAATTCAGTAGTTCTGCTATAGCTCTTCTCTGAGATGCATGACACAGGATTCTAGGGATTTATTTTTAAATATGTATTATTTACACCATTGGGCCCAGATGCATAAAAATTTGCCAGAACCTGATTGATAAGAGGAAATTATGAGACAAATCTGGATTCTCTTTCAACAGCATGTAAAATCCCATAAACAAAACTGAATGCTGGAGAGAAAACTTGTCCTGAATGGGATTGCTGAGTTTGTTAATGCATATTTAGCTTAAAATGATTAATGGCATAACCAGTTTGGCCCAAAGAAGATGCTGATAAAGATTCATATACATCATGTCTCAGGCTGGGTCTTGTGATAAACACTGCTAAGGCCATTCTGAGTTTAGAAACCAAAGCTGCATTTGCTGTCTCTGTGACTGCTATCAGCCACAAGCTGTGACAAGCAAACAAAACCACCACTTACCTTCAACATGAAAGGACACACAATTTCAGTAGTTTAGCATGGCTTATCCAAGTCAGCTTTAAATATCTTAGGAAGTGCTGCAACTTAGGTATTTATGTTTTCACTGCTCACCTCAATTAGCACAGTGATTGGCTGTGGAGAGCACCACAGCTGGCACAGCTTTGAGGAACATATGTTAGGCAAACAGCAGTTTGACTGGAAGCTGGTTTTAATGGACTATTTTTGTGGCTGCTAGCAAAATGGGGAAATGAGTGAGAGCTCTCCTTTTTTGGGGATGTTTTTTGAATTGCGAAACAAAATTCTTGTTCTGTGGTTTCTGAAAGGCAGATAGAAACCTCTGATACTGCAGAGAAAAATGCAATTTAATAAGATTACTTCATGTTCTCTGTTGAGGTAAGGGAGAACTTCTAGCTGTTTTATTCTTTGTCAGGCCTGTAAGGGAAGACTTAAGAGATGAGAGAGGAAAACCAAAAAGACCAGGCAAATATATAGGCAATCTATCTACCTAAAAATAAAGAGAAATGAACACTTATTCTCAGTAAAAGGGAAAGGGTGACAACTGAAGCCTTAGAGGCGGTAGACTGAAGACACTCCAGCAAAATATTTGGAGAATACATTGTTATTTAGAAGTGAAAGAAACTGCAATGTCATTTATCAGCAATTTGTAGAACAGGTGGATCATCTTTGTCTGCTGTAAGCCAGCCCTTGATGAGGTACTTTGTCTCTCTGAGAAAGTGTGGGTTGAATCAGTAGTGTCAGAGTTAGAGGGAAGCACCAGCCTTTGCTGAGGGGTGTGTTTCTGACTCAGAAATGTGTGAGTTTTTTGGGTTGGCCTTTCTACTGCTTTTTTTTTTTTTCTTCTACCTTGCTTTTGAACATCCTTCTCCATCCCCCAATGTTCTGTTCTGTTTTGTTTTCACTGAAGTGTTGGTCCTTAAAAACAGACAATGGTTGAAAAACACTACCCTCAGGTGTGGGCTTTCATTTTTTAGGTGGTAGGATATAAACTATGAGCATGTACTCATTCTGAAATGAAAATGTGCTTAGTCCATCTCAAGTAGCTTTACCATTGCTGCCCCAAGATTGCTGTTGGATAGGATAGCAAGGATAGCTGTCTTCACTAGCCCACTCCACTCTGCAGTTGTAAAACCTGGCATTCTGGTTTGAAAGGACAGAAGATACTTTATTAATTACTAGTTAGCACCAAGTACTTGTGCTACAATGAGTGCCAGAACCGGGGAACTAGTTACAAAAATTCATGTCCTCTACTTTTAGTTCCAGAGTTTGAGTTTGGTTTTTAGCCATACATTAAACCCTTTTTCAGCTTGGCAAATGATTCAAAAGGTACCTTCCTAATAAAAGTGGTTCAAGGATACAAAAAGTTTCCAGATACATTTAGGAGATTTGGTGATTCTCATTGAGTAAGAAACCTGAGCAGAATGCATGTGAATAGCCCTGGCTTGCAGTCACTTGGGCAGTGTAAGAGAGGGAATACTCCATCCCTGTGCGTCATTTAATTTCTAGAAGGATCCTGGGTTCTCAGAAGTGTTTGCTGAGCCTACTGGCACTGAAAACAGAAATAGACAGTGACTGATTTAATTAAATGATAAAAATCTATCACCACCACGCCAGAAAAACTAGCTGAAGGTAAAGAGCACTCCGAGAAAGAGGCAGATGGATAGCTGTCATTTCTGCCCTTGCAGGTGCCCCTGGGTTCAGCCTGGGGCTGAGGGACAGCAGCACCAAGGGGTGGCAACATGAAGGGAAAAGTGATTTATTCTTCTTGCTCTGAAGAATTTTTCATTTGTGCAAACTGAGCCTCACAGGGACAACGAATGCAGGGAACTCACCAACGCAGAGCTGGGAGGACACTTACTCCTACGAGGTGTGGAGTCCGTGGGCTGCTGCTCTGCTCTCACACACTGCAGGGTTATGACAGAGCTCTTTCAGACAGGAGAGAGAAAAATAATCCTGACCTACCCAGGGCAAGCCTGAGCTTGTAGGTAGGCAAAACAAAACACTGAAAATACCTTGGTTCAGACTTCAGATAAGCAAGAAAAGAGGGGGATTCCCAAAGCTGATGAGTACAAATGAAAAAGCCTCCACTAATCTATGAGGGGTCTCTAATCCTACAATACAACATGAGGTGGTGGAATCTGAGCTGCTCCATCACTGATGTGAGGACCCCATGCTCAGGCAGCAATCACACAGGAAAAGAAAATAATAATAATAAAAAAGCTAGTAAAGCAGCAGAACTTTCCAATATCTCACAAAAGTAGTCAATTACATGAACATATTTAATGATTGGAATGAAAACTGCCACTTGCTAGTTTCTGGCTGCAATCTAATATTATCTCTTTAAAATATTTTTGGAGAAGGTCAGTGTTCCAGTTAACTTTAGCTGTTTATTTTAACTTTTCCTCCTCAATAAATTTGACAGCACACACACTTTTTTTTTTCTTTTAGAAATAGAATATATTTCTTTTCTTCATCTGAAGAAAAGAAAAGAAATATGATTGTATTGTTGGAAAAAAATATGATTGTAATGTTGGGAAAAAAGCTATACTATTGGGAAAAGTATGTCTAGACAAGACACTTTAGAGTTTATCAATAGGTCTTGAACAACCTAATCCCCTTCAATCCCATTGCTTTTAGAACTTGATTTTTAATGTGACCTTAGATTGATTTGATATGCATATTTTATATATATTATATATATATATATATATATATATATATATATATATATACATACATACACACACACACATATATATGCATATACCTAGCCCAGAAACCTGGAGTATCTTTTGGAATCATTTTTCCAAAGGTGGCACCCTCAGGGTGTTTGTGAGATTTTTATTTTAGCTGCAAAATGGTTAAGAAAGGTTGGGCTGTGAAGAAATTAATAAGTAGAGTAAAACAGTGTGAGATGTTACAGCAGCTGAAGTGAAAGCTGACCCTTTGGGAGATTTCAGGAGAGCCAGAGTTATATTTTCACTGAGCCTGTGTGTGGAGAAGCAGCAGTGATGAGCTCCAGCTGTCTCTCTCACTAGAGGCAATTACAGGTGTACTTCCCCACACTTGACATCTCATTTTCTGGATCTGTTCAGCTAGGATAGCACTTAGTTCATTAGCTCCCAGTGGTAGTGTATATATAATTTTTTAGATTTTAATGAAAGCCAGCCATAAAGCCATAATACATTCTGAGCTTCTCCAGTGCAAGGAAACAGGAATTGTTTCTGACGGATCTCATGCCTGCTGTATTTTAATATACTGAGGTAAACACTGCCGTAGCCTAGATAACCACTAAGAGGGGAAAAAAAGTTGTTATCTGTGTGAGGAAGTATAGGATAATTTGGCTTTATAAGTTTATTACAGTCATTCATGCAGGAACCTGTTGGGATTTGTGTCTTGTTGTGTTAAACATGATATGCAAAGAATATCAGGAAGAAGGAGGGATGTTTGGTGAGAAGTGATCATCCTGTCTAGGTCACAGTGGCAGGAAGGAGGAGACAAAAAGACAATTCCCTTGGTACAGCTATTCAGTCTTTTCTCCCCCCCCCCCCCCCTTTTTTTTTTTAAGTCTCCTCTTTCCTGTTGCACAGTGGTTTTCCCCAAAGAGTATCAAAAATATGGCATCTCACTCTTTTTTTTTCCTGGAAAGGATGCACTATTATTCACAATATATGGGAAAAAATTGGAACAGTATTATTTTCTTTTTTTCTTCTATGTCCTTAAACTTTTTAGTCATTGCTATTTTGTTTTTTGGGGTTTTGTTTGTTTTGGTTTTTAATTCTGCAAATTTAAAAAATTTATTAAAATAATAATTTTAGTATACCTTTTCACAATGCTCACCTAGTCCCGGAAGGTGATCTGGGTAAAGGGATATGTAGGAAGAAAATTAGGCAAGTAGACTAAAAATTAGAATAAAGAAAAGTAACTTAAATACAGTTGGGACCTTCTTAGAACTTCTCTCAAACAGAAATCTTTCATTAGATTACAAAAAAGTTCATTTTAGTAAGGATTTTAAGGCTTCTTTTGTGGCAACTGGTTTATGGATGTCAAGGTTTCTTCCCTGTCAGAGCAATTGCAAACATGTTAATAGCACCAATTTAATCTCACGCAGTTCAAATTGCCTCCAAAATTAGTAGTAAATTCTCATATATGTTAAATAAATCCTCTGTATCATGATGGGATTTTGATCAACCAGAAATGTTAAATTGTAAAGACAGTGGGAAATTAGAATACGATAACAGAGCTGAGACTAAGGAGACACATTCTTCAATTAGTGTACTCCTGCCTGTCCTGCTTTTCTACTAAAATGCTATTGATTGAAAAATACTCTCCTCTGGAGGTTATTCTACACCTCTGTGAAGTTGTTCATGAGTCAAAGATTAAAACCTTAAAGGATGAGAGAGCAGCACAGTTCAAACCACTGCTGATGGATAGATCGGTCTCTGGGAATGCAGTTTGGTCTCCATCAACAGCAACACTTTAAGTAATGTGAAAATTGCATGTTATCCCAGTAGGTACAGGCAAAACAAACAACTTCAATGAATGTGTGACTGGGTTTCTCTGTTGAATAACATGGAAGAGATTGCACAGCAAAAAATGTAACAGCCTCCTGAAATTCCAGCAGCCCTGTCTGCTGGCCAGCTGGCTCTAGTTTATTGTATCAGGAGTGGGTTTAGTGCAGTAGATCAATAGCACTGAGTATTAGGTACCAGACTTTTCCCAGTGAGATCTCTGCAGGCATGGATGCCAGCAACCACAGCCCAGGATGTCTTGGTCACACAGGCCAGGTAAATCCTTGGGATGGGATGTGCTCTGCACAGAGCTGTTTGGCACTAAGCCACACACAAAGCCTGGAAATGGCACAGACCTTTCTTTTAGGTCTTCATGTCTTCTCAGTGCTTGGCATTGAATTCCCATCCTGGTTTTATTCTCCAGCTGACATTTCTAGTTTTCACATGGGCTGTGCCTGAGCTCTCATCTCTTCCCATCTCTTATTTCTGCCCCTCCTCTGCAGGAGCCACTGCTCTCATCCCACACACTCCAGCCTGGCTTTGGTACTGCCCAGGGACTTTGATCAGTGGGGTGTGTGGGAGGTTGTTCTGTGTCTCCCAAAGAAATCTAATTCCTTCACTAGGAGAGATGTAACCCCTTCACAGGACATTTTCTCCTTATAAATAAGGAAGTCATGTCTTATTTCTACACCCAGCCCCCCATATCTCAGAACTTCTCCAGATATGTGAGGAACAGCAGTTTTCCAGACATTCAGAAAGTTCCTTTTCCCATGTGCAGATCTTACTGTGCTACGTGCCGTGGTGCCTGGCAAAGTTCACACAGTGACTGTCTGAACATGCTTAAAATTTTCACTTTATCTGTAGCTAAGAAGTCACTGGTATTGATTTGTGGGTCTTTGCAACTTCTCTGCAGGTGTGGATGTACCTGTTAAATTCAGCCAGCTGGGAGCGTGGGGCTCCGTGCTGAGCACGAGCAGTGCTCGGTGGCCAGCAGGTAGGAACCAGCAGCTGCTCTTCCAGAGGAGACACCACTGTCTCCAAGGGATGCAGTGTGAGGCATGGAGATCAGTAATACTGAAAAGAAGAGCTGGAAATAACCAGCAGCAATTTACATCTGATTTTGTTAGATGATATGTTGGGGGGGAAAAAGCCCAGCAGGGTTTTATGCTTCCAATGTAGGTTTCTCAACACACAACTGTGACATGCTTACTCCTCTTTCTCTAGCTCTAGGGGTGGTAATACCTAGAATAATCCACTGTGTTCCAACAATGGAATTTACATACACCTCCAAAGGGAAAACCAGACAGCCCTAAAGAGATCAGGCATCAGATCAGGAGGAGTGTATTGCTCAGACAGTCTGCAAATAAAAGGCTAACAGAAGCCCCTGGATTTGTAGTTGAATTACATGTGAAAATGTAAATTTATGTCAGAAAGATGTGAACACACCCAATTAAGGGAAATGAGTAGAATAAAGTTGTTCGTCAAATGGGACAAGATCTTCTCAAAGTAAGAAGTCAGCAGATACTAAGTGGAATTCCTGCAAGTCTCCGACACATTAAAAGATTAGAAAAATCTTTAATCTAGAGCAATAAAGATTGGAAAAACTTTTAATGTAGAGCAATTGTAGGACAAGCTATCAGAAACTCAGGCAAAGAAGAGTTAAAGGTGTGAAGTCCGGTTCCTTTGTCTGGTAAAGCAGTAAGATGCAGTGATGCTTTGTTTTTCAAACATATTCTGGGAGTGTTTGTTTCATAAAGTAGTGCAACAGCTCAGACCTCTGTGCCCAAGTTCACAAACAAATGTGCCTGAGTCCTGAAATTGCCAAGTATGATCATTTCTCCTAAAACATCAAACTCTATATACCTGAGACTGACAAGTCCAGGAGCTACCACTAACAGAAGAATTGCTAGATATATTTAGAGTTTAATCATCCAAGTAATCATTGCAAAGATGGCATTGCCTTGTCTGTACACAGACATGGTCCTCATCTTCTGTGAATGTTTAAATGACCAAGTTAAGGATGATGCCTGTTAAATGTCATCGAATGGAACAATTCAATGGCTGACAGAATAATTGAATAATTTAGATTGAATAGGATTTCAGAAGGGCATCTTGTTGTTTTCTTGCTTGAGCTATGGTCACCATTAAATTCAGACCATAACAAGGTTTTTTTTTACAAATGATTAAGTATAAAGTATCCAGATGACCAAGTCCAAGTACTTTTGTAAACAACTGAGCAAAAAATCTCCCTAAAACAGCCTGAGAAATCTGATCTTAATAAAAGCATTCTCCTAAACTTGCAATTTATTTGATTTTAAATAGAAAGAGAAAGTATTTTTGAAAATTATTAGCATTTATCTTTTCCTAAACCAGCACTGTTAGATACTATGCCTAGAATAAGAGCTTACTTTAGCATCCCTTATGTTCAGACATCCTTTTTTATTGAGATGGGAGAATTTTGACCCCAGTTAAACATGCCTAGGACTGTCTCTCATCCCTTAGGAAGAGTGTGTGAAACCACAGTTCAAGTTGTTGTACAGGAGTTTGCAAACCCCAGAGTTTGTAGAAACAGAATCCAGGGAGTTCGTGGTTTGCCTGTTGTCTCTGCACCAATAACCTGCACTTCAACATGTTCCCACCACAATGCTTTAAGACCTTCCCCTGTGTCCCCAGCTGCACTCTTTCTGGGTTTTGTATTGTTTGCCTTTTCTCTACCAGTTTTCTTCTTTCACTTTTCTTCTTGTCTTCTTACCCCTTTTTCTCCCTCAAGGCACAGCGTTGCAGCCGCCAGCAGAGCCTGATTTAAGGCCACCACAGTACAGTGAGCTGTTTAATTCTCCTAGACATTTCCCTATGGCAACTATCTATAAAAATTTGTTTTGCTGAGGGCAGTTCATGTCATCTAATATAGAACTGAAACAGGAAATCTTATTTAAGGTAAGAAGCCTGTGCACTTCCCGTATCATAAGCATGACGCTAAACTCATTTTGACTATCACAGATTTTCAGTTTTTCTCTGAGATTATTTCTCCTTCTTGGCCTTTATTTGAACAGAAATAACTTTTCATATTCTCCCACCCATGAAGTGAGGTAGTCAGTTCAAAGGAACCTTTATTCCTCCTTTGTTTGTTTTTTTTCCTCCTTGGAATACTCAGTAGTTCCCAGGGGTATTGTCTACAGAAAGCAAGGGCCACTATATCATTTACTGTTTATTATGTGCTACCATAACTCCATACACCTACCATGTATCTCAGCTACCCATCTAGGCTTTTTTTTAGAGCTACTGAAAATCAACATTTCCAAGGTATAATGTAGCTCATTCTATACAGAGAGCTTCAGCATCTGCTCTTATGGGATACTCTTTGCTCAGGAGGTGTCAGCTTATCTCAGAAGCACACATCCACCCTTATGGATGCTTTGAATCCTGCCCTGTGCTACTTAAAGCTTGTAATTTCCTTCAGTCTTAGGATAAGAAAAAGCAGGCCATGAATTGTTTTTAAAATCTCATTTCTGTTTCACTTCTTGAGTCACATGATGATGCCAGGGTGGTGTCATGCTGAAATTTGTGCATTTCAGTGCCTGAGAGCTTTGTGAAGAGCTGCTTGGTTTGTGTAGTTAAGGAATCATGGTACTGGACAGATTGTTCTTTTCAGTTTGTGTTTGGAAAAAGTTAACTTGATATTTGGGATACCACAGGAATAAATGTTACAGTGTTCATTGCATAACAAATTAATCTTCTTTAAAAGGAAATATTCCTTTACATAGACAGATTATAAACATTTTTCTTCAGCTGGGTAAGAGGAACAAAAATGTAAAACAGTTTATTTCCTTATTGCAATAGAATAATCTTGAAACAAATCTGATATCATAGGAAATAAGGTTGTCTCTCAAACACATTATAAAAAAATCTAAGTAAGGACCATGAGGTTATTTTGAGAATTGAACCAGAAAGTCAGGAATGAATGATTTCTAGTCTATACATAAACAATACCCCTTCTAGTCTATATGTAAAATATATCCCAGTTGGCACAGCTTCCCTTGCTTGCAGCCTAAGCTTTTGAAATCGGGTGATTATCATGAACTCTGCATCTGTTTATTTTTATTTAAGTAACACCCCTAGATCCCACATACATATTCTTTTAACTTTGGCAAGTTTAAAGAAAGCCTTGGAAGTATCAGCCAGGCACAGTGGAAAGCAGCTGCCTGAGCTTGCAGATGACTGAAATGCAGCTTTGGAATATGCAGCTTTGGAATATGCAGCAGGTTTCCCAGGCAAGGCAATCAGCGCAGTAGTGCTGGGCAGTACAAGGTGCTCAGGTCTGTATCTTGTAATGCTTGGCCCTACTGTCCCCAGGATTTCCCTAAAATCAGACATTTTATTCACCACAGCACACTTTGCTAGATTGCTACTGAGGCAACAGCTACATGACCTGTATGAAGATATGAGAATTATTTGAACTGAGTACATTTTTCCAATAGATAATGGATTTGATTAATGTGGCCTCTTCATCTTGGAATCGAATGGAATGTCCATCTGCAGATCCCTGTCTGATTAAGTTCTTACATTGCTACCTATCATACAGAATATATACACATCATTTTCTCATTACTAAAATTTACTTGGCAATTTTCGTTAATATATTTTTCCATTTCCTTTGGCCTCATTATGAAGGAGTCATTGACTGTGCATAGCTTGTCTAGTCATGAGGCCTGTTAGAAGCTACTGAAGCTTTTTCAGAGAAGATTTATAGCCAAACAAAATAACGAATTCTTGATCTCATAAAATGCCTTCTTTTTATTCCTATCCTCATGGATCTTGCAAAACACTGACCTGTACCAATACTGCCAATATTGTATACCATTGTATACATATGTATTTGTATTGTCCTTGATTCATTAGGTTTTTGATTGCTTTAATGACTTATTGTTCAAGAATTTAACACAAAGTTTAGTAAAAACATCCTTTTAAAATTAAACTGGCATCAGTGCCAAATACACCTTCACTCTCATTGCTCTGAAATAGCTGTGATCATTATGCACTCTAACAATATTATGAATCTACCAGCAGTCCAAAACATCTTTATCAGAGTGTTGCTGTGTTTGCCCAAGTGGATGGGTATTTAGAAAGGCATAAAGAAATAACCCAAGTGATATTAGGTGTTATATAGCTGCTCGCCCACACATCATCCAGCTCTGAAAAGCAAAGCTCTGTCTCTTTTTGTCATGCTTGATGTTTCATTTACAACTGACTTTCTGAAAATGCTTCCATCAACAATTTTGGAATTTGCTCTCTACTGATAATCATGCAGTAGATAAATCATGCATGTTTCCTGCAGAGCCAGTGTGGATAGAGGGCACACACAGCAGAATGTAATTATGCTTCCCTGTGGAGAAGCATTCCCCAAGAACTGGTCACCTGGCACAGGAGGCCTGGCAGTGACTGCTCAGTTGTGTCTGCTAGAAAAAACCTCCAATTTGTTTTAAGTTGGTTAACAAACATCTATTTTAATCTTCTGTACCTTACGAGCTGTTTTCAGGTGCAATCTCCTGCTTATGACCCCTTATATATGTAATTTATCTATTTGCAGCACAGAGCAATGTGACTTCACTAACTTTTGTGCAAGGCAGGTGCATATATTCCATAAGATTTCCCATTAATCCATCTCTTCTATCATTAGGCATGAAGGAACAATGTTATTTCTGTCTCAGTATTAAAGATGTTTTGCATCTGTTTGTGTACCCCACTGTTGACTTCTTTAATCTAGAAGGTAACTCTTAGTAAGTACCCCTTGTGCTCTGTGACATCCTTAAAGTTCTCCATTTGTGCAAGGTTGGGGGGCATGAATAACTTGGGATAAAATGCAAGTAATTTCCTAAATAGGTCATTGTTTATAATGGTCCCTTTTATCTTAGTAATCTTATTAAAAGGGAAATGATAGTCAAAACCAGATTCCCTTTAAATGCTAAAACTTGTCAGATTATAATTTCTTCCACAATGATGTATACAATTAATGCCTTACACTCAATTATATGTAGGAAAATTAAAAAAAGAAGGTATAAATTTAATCAGTTTTTGGAAAATATTTAAGCACCAGAGAAAGTATCCACTTTTGAAGACATACAGTTTATATAACGAGTCCTCAAAAAGCTTTGTTGGAACTTTTCCAGGAGGGCAAAAGTACATATTTAATGATACAATAAGAAAGTGAGAGGATATTGCATTAAAAAAATTAAATTCCCCTTTTCTTCTGTACCTTTCTTGACCTACAAGTCAGCAACTTGTCTTCTCAAGAAATATCTGAAAGCACTATGCAGTCAAACTGCTGAGGTACTGCATATAAAACTCAATAAATAGGTCTTGATAGTTACTGCTCTTGCTTTATAGTACAAATTCATAGGAAATCTTGCATTAGTTGAACAAAGAAAAATGGCAAGTGATTTTATGCAATGCTACAAGACCATTAAAATGTTCTTATATTGGCTCATATTTATGACACAGTAAATCTATTGGTACTCCTCTTAATTCTTCTCCTTCCATCTTCCCTGTTTTTATGTAATTTAAATCTAAATGTAACAACATGGCGTTTACATATCT
>QUSF01000014.1:13259061-13342666 GCA_003676055.1 Chloebia gouldiae | reverse complement strand
GTGTTTTGTTTTAGTTAAAAGGCTTTATAGCTTTAGGGCAGATACCGTCAATATTTTTCATTAAAAGTGTGACCCCTAGTAGATTGTGCTATTTTTTCCCCTACTTGACTCAGTTACTGCAAAGATCACATACTGCACCTAAAGAAAACTACCCAAGACATGTTACCTGTAAACTAAAGAGTCATGACAATCCTGAGACTTTGCCATGAAAGTTTTTCTGCTACAGATCCCAAATGGAATTTAGTTTGTCCAGGGTCCAAGCATGCTGGGTTTATGTGTACACTTTTTTTTTTTTTTTTTTTGGAAAACAGTTAATGATTTTCATGTCCTCTGTGTTTTTTAATTCAAACTGGGATTGGAAACAGAACTACTGTGATGTAAAGAATGTAATTTAAATCTTGAAGTTTCAGGATGTCTCAGGTGGTCATATTTAGCTCTTGGAGCCATCACCATGAGTGATGATACTTTTGTACTGAGTCTCTTGGCTGCAGAGCTCATGACCTGTGGAGCAGGTACCACATGGACTGAGCAGCCTCCCTCTGCCTTACTGAAAAACACCTGCAAACCAAAGTCAGTGCTACTCTCAGTCCTCCTAGCTGGAGACAGTTAAGAAGAGCCAAATCTCTGCAGAAAATAATTTCTTTGAGTTATGTGAAATAATTTATGAAAAATAAATAGGAGCAGAGGGCAAACCCCTCAGTTGTTCTGTCCACCCCTGTCTTGTCTCTGTGATGCTGCTTTTTGCAGTTGTGTTTAGTCAGAGTATGTTCAGCCACACAGTATATGAAAACTAAATATTTTGGTGTCTGGAAGCCACACAGTATGTGAAAACTAAATAGTTTGGTGTCTGCAAGCTGGATGTGCAGCTCTTCAGGACTGAGCTAATCACCTCAGAGGAAGTTCCTCATGTCTGAGGTCAGAAGGAAATGGCTTGGTGAGTTTTGTTCTTACAGAGTTGTGAAGTCCTGGGGTTGATATTTTGGGGTCTCTTTTTGGCTTGTGAGTTGAAAGTCCTCAGCTGTTATTTATTTGTGTGTCAATGCTCCTTTTTGAATCCCTGAGTCACATCTGGGGACTTGGGCAGAGGCAGCACTGCCTGTATTAAATACTTGGCAGTAAGTTAGCACTTTCTATGCAAGAATATTCTAGTGCTTTGCAAACATTAATTACATTTTACAGACCCTCTGAGGAAAGATGGAAAGCTAACTCTGCTTTTGGAAGACATGCTGATTTTGTTGATTGACTGTATGCTGAAAGAAATGTAAAATCAAACTTTATGTTGCTCAAATATATAACCAATGTAAAGTTAAAGGAAAAAGCAGCAAGATACCAAACCCTGCTGCTCCAGTGCCAGAGAGGAAGAAATGAAAATCAGTTTGTGACTAGAAAGGAGTACTTTGATAACTGGGGATATCACTTTACATATGCTACTTGATGGGTCTCTTTTTTGTCCATATATATGACACTGTTTTGTCTAATTATCCCTGACATTTCTTTTGAGCTTTATTTTTGTTTTGTATATGAATATTGAAGAAGAAAGGTCTGCCAGTCCCTGGGAATCATGTATAATTCAGAATAACTATTATCCCTTTGATGGATAGAAAGCATATTTGAAACATATTTAAAACAGAGCAGCAAGCGAAATAAGAAGGGGTGGGGGGAAAGAAATGCAATTAATGTGCTCAGCATATCTCATACACATCCATGTTCTCATGTTCAAAAACTGTCTGAAAGCATTAAATACTGTGCTGGGATATTGGCCAGCATGAAGGAAAAGAGAAAGCTCACAGGAATCCCTTCAGGGAAGTGTGAGATATCACAGGGGCTTGTCCAAACCCATTGTCACAGCCATCCTCTGCTCATTTCATGGTGTGGAAGTCAGCACTGGGGTCCTGCCACTCTTCCCTGTCAGCCTGAGCCTGGAGGAGCTCATTCCTCACCTGTTGTCATGATCCCCCTTCCCAGCCTGCCCAAGCCACAGACACTTTGATCTTTGGTTTCCAAACACAACAGAGGAATTGGCAGATGTTATTAAGACAGGAACAGCTTTTAAATTACACTTCTGTTTAGTCGTTCTTTTACTACAGTCCCTTTTGTAACACATTGTTCTCTTATTATAGCTTAGACATTTCTTCTAATGATAATAGAATCCTTTTGGGTTTTCAGCACCTGTGCAAAGGATGTGGTTACTAATTTGGAATAAGAGTCAAGCTGCTGGAAAACATCTCACTTGAGGTTATATCCGTGTTGTGGTTTTACAGAAAGAAACAGCCCTTGGTACTTTTATGGTTTTTACTCACAGGAAAAAGATATCACAGAGCCAATGTACTATGATTTTACTCATTTAATTAGAGATGGAATAGTGCACTGGACCAAATAAAATCTATAAACTCTGAATTAGTGAAACAGGTGCTCTGGATGGTAAGCACCAGTGTAACACAATACATGATCACTCTAAATAGGGAGCCTGCCAAACAAAATCACATATTTGAGTTGGTTGTGGAATGAGAAGGTTATAAGAGAATTGCTCTTTTTGCTCAGTTTGTGACCATATTTTTTGGTTGAAGGAGGGAAGATTGAGCTTTGGTTGGGCCAATAACATATGTGTGGCACATGTCAGCAATCTGTAGAGGTATTTGTTTTGGACTGGGAAAAATGACAGTGGCCATAACTGGCAAATATATTCCTGTTGGTCTGATTCCTGACAATTCCTGCATAGCACTCAGAGAGACTTGGCATTAATAGCCTGAGCAAGCACAAGCATTACAGCATTTGAAGCAAGCAATTCTTTGTGAAGTATACAAGGTGAGTAGAGTAATATATTATAAATTATTACATTGACTTCCTTGGGAATTTAACCGTTTCTAAATTGTTAAATTGCAATGAGTTCCTGTGTTGCTTTGTCTGTAAGCAAAGCCTGAAGTTAGGAGTTCTTGCTCCTTCAGACTGGGCTTGTGAACTCCTCATCACCTGCCAGTACTGGCCTGATCCAGGGTGAGTCCCATGCAGATTTTATTGTGCCTTTATGTAGGTCCCAGAAGGAAGGGGAAACATCTTCACAAATTAAGGTTGAAGTAGTGAGATGTTACTGTTTCACAAGGAGCAGGCTGAGTTCAGGCAGTGGCTGAACACGACTGTGCTTCCTTGATGTTTGCTGTGGGCTTAGCTGTTCTATAACACTGCTGTTCACAGGACACAGAGCTCTTGATACCCTCTGAAGCAAGAACTCTTAGTAAAGCTGGTGGCGAGTTTTGAGTGTTTGTGGACCATGGAATGGAGTGGTTGTGAGGCTGAGAGTGCAAACCATGCGCTCCCTGCTGCGATCCCTGTTACTGAAGCACACAACTCAGCCATGGTTTTCTCAAAGTCAGAGCAGGCAGGGGATAGCTTCATGTTCTACAGAACAGCAGTCTCTCCCAACTTATTTGTAAGGCTGGAGAAGATAATTAATGAAGAGAGTAACACTGAATTTTAATTGGGCTGTAATTATAATACAGCAATTTATAAAGTGAGACTTTCAAGACTGTTCATCCCCTAAAGCATTTTGTTCCTCAGCTAAATCAAACTATAAAAGTTAAAAGAAGATAAATAATTGGTTCTGAAACATACTTATCACAAGTGGGTCAAGTGTATTTGTGTGCATGGGCACCATTTATTATGATTTATGTGGAGGAATCACTTCCCTGTCAGAGCTGATAGCCTGAAGACCAGGCATTTGCTAATATACAGGCAGAGCTGCTGGAGCAGCACTGGACTTATCAGAAGTCAGGAGGCTTCCAGCTGGATTCAGTCCATGTCCTGAGACTCATGGAGAATCTCAACTATGACTCCTAAAATTGCCAAGAATATGAGTGGGATAGATGCAGGGATTTCCTTCCCCAAAATGTTACAAGTTCCATCTGAAGGAAACTTCAGTGCACCTAAACTTGGATTTGCCAAGAGAAAAAATAACAAACCTGATGAAATTCCACAGATAGTGGTCTTCTTAATTGGGCTTTAGATGTCATGGAACTGCAGCTCAAATCTCTTCCCCTTATTTGGATTTTTGTGTTAGCAGTATGAACAGTGATGGCTTTTGCTGCTGCTAAGAGGTGTCAGAACTTATGAAAGGGAAAATCTCAAAAAATGTCCACTGCTAGGTAGCTCAAGAGATAAGATGTTTATTTCAAATACCCAACCATTTGAAGATCTTGATCGCAGCTTCTCCTGTGAGACCTCTAATTTTTCTTGCCTCCAACTGGGCTAGAAGTGTTGGAAGGGTAGGTTTTCCTGTGGTGTGGAAGAAAGATGCAAGAATGATGCTATTACTTGCTTCTGCCTTTATTTGTAAAATTCCACCTGCAAATGCTGCTTTTCCTCAAGTACAGGTAGTCTCAAGGAGAAAAAGATGGAAGGATGGCCAGCTGGTCACAGCTGGGGTCAGCATTAAGGATTCCTGCAGAAGGAAGGTAAAAACAATTACCTGTTCTCAGGTAGAAAATATCCCAAGAAAAATAGTAATAGCAAAGTCCATAATCCGAGTTGAGTTATGAAATGTGTCAGGTCTAGAAGGCTGTAAAGACCCCTGCCTTCAGCTAACTCATTAACAAGCCTCTCATCTCCTACAGGAGATTACAAATAGTGGAGAAAAGTAAATACCTAAGCATGTTGGAGCAGGCATTTAAATCCGAGCTTGTGAAAGCAAGTTGAGGAGCTGGAGTCCCATCACTCCAGATCTTCAGGAGATGTTTAGACAAAAATCTGGAATGGAATAGCAGATATCCCGTGGGAGACACCTAGAGGAGTTAAATTACAGAGGACATTGACAGACTTACCTTTCTATGATTTGTGGCTAACAAAAATTTTTCCATTTCTTGGGCTATATTTTAAGATGTAACCATAATTTTCCAGCAATTGATAATGAATGGATTACCAACTGAGTTGTTCTGGAAACTCTGCTGTGGTTTAATTTTGGTAATTCCTCAAAAAGAGTGAGGAGAAAAAGGAAATATCTACAAATGCCTCAAGTTGAATAAAAAAAATGTCATTTTAAATTGTTGTCCTGATAGGAATACAAGATACCTTCATGAAAGACCTTCCTCTCTTTTCACTCACACATACACAGATTTCCACTACTAATTCTGAATCCTTTTCTGCTTCACAAAAAGAAATATCCCACTGGGAATCTTTTCATATACCAAAAGATAGAGCTCTGGATACATGGAAAGCAATATAGGTGGTTATTTTGTATGGTTGCATTCTTTTGTTCTCCCATAGAAATTAATAATTTCAGTATAATGCGGAGGTCAGAGGCATCTTTTCTGTGTAGGAATTTAGAATAACTGAAGTGACTGACATTTGGTGGAAAGAAAAAAGAACAGAATATAAATCTCTCAGAGCTGAAGTCTTCTACTCAATAATGTAAACTGTTTTTAGGAAAGAAAAACACGTTTCTTTGGTGATACTTGATTATGATTTCCTTTATTGCCAGCTGGCAGAGGGGGGTTGATGTGTATTGTTTTGTCTGTGAAGGGGTTCTGCCTCTTCTGTACCCACAACAACAAAATTGAGAATTATCTCAATTTACCATGGAGAACTTAATGAATTCAGACGGCAGGAACGTGTAATTTCCAGCAAGGACTCGTGTTTATTTCCTTGGTTCATGGTGTCATGAAGCTGTGTCTATTCTGGAAACTATCAAGGCTATGCAATTTGGCTGCTGATAGAAAAATTTCCTTCCGTCATGTTTACTTTCTCTCATGTAGAAGCGTTTAAAGTTATTGAAATTAGTAAAAATGCTTCAGTTTGTTTCTTCAGATGTGTCAGTTAGCAACAACTCAATTTGCAGCTGCCACTCATGCTTAACCAAGCAAGTGAGCCAAGAAAACAAAACTGTGGTTGTTTGTGCTGACTGTTTAAAATTTGTGTTCTTGGTACAGTTTCCATTCTTTCAACTTCTACAGGAATTAATCAGGCATGGGCACTGTGATATCTAGATGGGCTTTCCACCAAGAGGAAAATCTTAATTAGGCTGCAAGTAGGAGCAGAATGTATTCCACAGTGCTCCACAGTGAGTGACACCGTGTCCTGAACCACCCTGAGGGAAAATTAGGACAAATTTGAGCTCACACTGTCTTTTATGGTAACTGTAAGCACTTAACAAGTACCTTACCGAGGCTTCTAATTATGATGTCCAAGGGTTGGACTGGGTTGGACACTGATCTCAGGTAGTGCTGGGAGAAGCCTTAGCTCACTGAAATTCCCTGGGACAGGCCATCTGTCTACATGCAGCCAGGCTCAGGGGTGCTCTGTGAGTCTGTAGCCCCTGGAGACCAAAGCCTTGATTAGCATGATAAAACAAGATTGCAGCATTGCCAGGAGATATTATTTAAAAATCCAAAAATGCTGCTTGCAGGTAGTGTGAAATCAAGCTTCAGAAAATGTTGCACTATGGTTAAGTCAGACTGATGAGGATAAAGACACTTTGTACAGAGGGAAACCTAGGACAGGAAAGACAAATATGATTTGGAGTTGAAGAGTGGGTGTCTGATGCAGACTGCTGCTACTGCAGCCTTGATCTTTCAGCTCTCCCTGTCTCCCTGCTTTTGATCACCTCTAGCATAAAAAGGTCAAAATGTTGCACTGTTAAAGTCTGCAGTGCTTATAAATATGGGAAAACTGTTACTTGTAAGCAATAATCATTTTGGTTATTGCAGAATAATACTGAACACCTTTCAAAATGCATATACACATAAATCTGGCATGCATATGCATATTTGAAACCATTGCTAATCAGCTTTAATTGCTCAGGTCTGTGCTTTTAGGATGTTTCTAAATGTTGCTTCTGACTCTTTAAAATTCTACAACAATTTGTTGGAATACTATCATCATCTTTGACTAGTTTAATGAACATAGCCCATATGGAGAATCTAATATGCTGCACAATCATGCAGGAGACGAAAGCCAGCAGTAAAACCCAAGCACCAAGCAACTTTTTTAGCAACAGAATATCAGCAAGAATTTTCCAGGATTTTTTAGGACTCTGAAATAGTTAGTTAAGGAAAAAAATCTTCTCATGACAATCAGATTTTTTTCCGTTTCCCACAGATGTAATTTCTTTCTAAATTATTGGTTTTGTCTGAAAGGATTTATTTATTTATTTATTCATTTTTTGGACAACAAGACTATGAGAAAGTGATAGTCTACGTATTCTTACAAAACAATATGGGGCATTGGATTTATTTTAGTCTGAAAACTTGAATAAAATGAAATTAATCTCTGGAGTTTTAGTAACAATATTTTACATATTTTTCTTCCTACTATTACTTTTCCAGAAAATTTTGTAGTGTCAATTTATTGAGGGCTTTGACATCTTCAAGAGAAGTTCTCATAAAAACGCATGTAAGGAAAGCTTAGACATAGGAATTGGCTTATAATAGATTATATGTTAACATACTGAAGCAACTGTATAACTAAAAGAGTGTAATGACCCTGTTAATTTAGAAATTTTAAATTTCCTATTTTTTTAATTGTTCAGATTGCTTCCATGAGGTTTTTGTGTTTGTGTGAGTGTGTTTTTATTTTTACTTTTTTTGAGTTTCTGTTGATTTTGTAATGAAGTGCAAGATAAATTTGTGGTAATTACTTGACAGTGGAAATAAGTGCTGATAGTAGTTTTCCACAGATGTAAAGGAAGGATTTGTGTTTCTAGAATTGGAAACCTTAATATGCAAATCACATACAATCTTGGAAGTGCTTGAAGACCTAAATAATCATGTAAAACTTAAGTTAGTAAAGAAAAGATACAAAGACATGCATGAGGCAAACAAATTTTAAAGCTTTCCTCAGAGCAATGTTTTTGTCAGAAGACTTTCTTGCTGTGCCAGGCCATGCTAAAAGTAAAGAAGAATTTGTATCAAAACCATGATGGAAAAGTGCTTTGATAATAGAAGATTAGCTTTGTCTTGTTCTTTTGCTGAAGAAGGGCCAAAGTGATTTGTAATAATTGGAAGGGCAGGTCAGAATTCAAGTTGGAGACAGGCTCAGAGTCCATGTGATTGTCTGTCAGGCTCTTACAGATTTCACAGATCTGGCTGGGGGCTCTCTGTTGCTGGAACTTGGGGAGCTTAAACCTCTCGGATGCTGCTGTTTCACTGGGCTGGCTGATACAGTCTGCAAATTAATTAAGGATATAACCAGGTTGGCACTGAGTTGGAATCCTCACAGGAACACAGTCAACTTCCAAACAGATTGCTTCTGCCCCCAGAAGCTTTGTTTCCAGGTACAGCCCAGAAGTCAGCATATTTGCTTAGGAAATGATTTTTTTTTTTGAGTAGTTGTCACAAGGAGCTTGCTATAAAATTCTGCTGGGAGTTAATATTCTTGGGATTTAGTTTAAGATGCTGGTTTTGGCAGAAACTTGTTATGCAAATAATATCCTCCAGATGTGAAGTGTACTATGGAAAATACTAAAGAATGCATCTCTGTGAGTGCAGCAAGAATGTACAAAGTAATATATGCAATGTCTTTTTATAACAAGAAGCATAAATAGAAACACACATTGAAACCCAAAAATGTATATTTTATAGGTCTCACAAAGCTTTGACCCTGTCCAAATTTTGAACAGGGATTTTTCCTGATACTTTTCCCTGAATCAGTTCCTTATAAAACAATGTAAATTACTCAGGGATGGATTCACCTATAGAATCCATGCACTCTTACTAGGTGGGCACAAGAAATGAGGAAAGACAGACCTAGGTACAAAAGAGATCTTAATGAACTGTTGGTATTAGCCCATGGTGAGTCAGAGAGGTGTGAAAGCCTAGAAAATTGCAATGAGATCTTCTCTACTTCAAGATAATTTTTATATAATTTGGAAACTGAAAAATGAAGCTCTGATTATTTGTTTACACTGAAAGAGCAGTGCATTCCTCAGTGACAGGTTTTGTCTTGAAACAGAGCAGCAAGGACCCTGAAAATGTATCCAGCATAGAAATCAGCTTTGAGATCTTCAGAGCTCATGGTGCAACATGTGAAAACTTTCATCACTTTTTGCAGCAATTATAATACTTTAGGAAAACAACAAAAATAGCCCTATACTGTAAAAGGGCTTTATGTAATCATGCTTCAGAAATTGTGGTGATTTCCACCCCTTACTGTGCCACAAAGGCCCATCTCAAGTCAGGAGGTAGTTGTTAGGCAAGAGGAGTGAACATGGTGCAGCTGCCAGGGCACAGCAGAAGTGAAATGAGGAGTTCAGTGAGGAGTGCCCAGCCCCAGCTCACAACTTGTTTAACAAATTCCAGCTCTGCCATGCTCAGGGCAGCCCCAGCAGGGTGGGGATCCTCACCACCTCTGCAGCATCACCTTCAAAGGTCATGACAGAAATCTTTTTAAGAAGGCTGATGAGATTATGTCAAAGATAGTCCAAGTCCAAAACTGTTTATCAGCAATATTTTACAGTTTTGCAGGTCCTTCAATGGATCTCTAAATTGGTCCTACATTTAACCAGAACCTGTGATGCACTTTATACAAAATTCTGGATCCTGACCAAAGCTGCTCGTAAGCCACTACCTGGAATATACCCTTGTCTTCTACCTTAAGAGAGTTTTGTTCTTCTTCACATCCTAATTATAAGCATCTCCATTTGTTTCATCCTGCCTTTTTTTTTTAAATTATTTTAGCACAAAAAGGAAGATAATTGTAGCTCAGTAAACACACTTTTATGCAAAGCTTTTTTATCTATCCTATAAAGCTCTCATTTGTTTCTTTCTTCTGCAGGAATAAAAGTTTGCTTATTAAATTGAACAATAATAATAATAATAGAGTAGACATAAGCTCTTTCTCAGCTGGCATTACTTCAGATTCCAGTGTATTTTTCCCCAGCCTCACTTCATTATAACTCAATTTCCCAGTGCATAACCAGCATGTGTCACACTGGATGAAGTCTGGCTTCAGAATAACATGTCAGTAAGATAATTGCTCTTGGAACACACAGTGACCTTATTCTATAATTAAATGCAAAACCTGTGTGGAAAAAAATTGATGTTAAATGTCTTAACTTATGCTCACCAGAGACTGGCAGTGCAGAGACAAATGCTGACATATTAACCTCAGTTGTTTGGTTTTGGTACCAGAGGACTCCTGCCAGGAGTTGGAAAACCATGGGCTGAAGTGGGGGTGGGTCCTGTCCAACACAATATGTAATGGATAGAGCTTTATTCGACAAAACTTTTGTAATTCAATGATCACAAAGGATATCAATCCCTCAGATTCCTAGAATGGCATTTTGAGATGAGTTCATTGGGGGGAAGTTTTTCTGAGATAAGAAAGAAAAAGGAAGGGACTGTGCCAGGATTTCTGGGTTCCTAAGCACATCTTGAACTCTTTCATAATTCATTTCAATCATGATGGAAGACACCCTAACAGAATAAGTTCAATTTTAAGCTAAATACAAAATATATTGCAAAATTCCCCAGAAGTATAATGTGTTTTAGGAAAGTTTGGAATTTTTTGTAATTTCTGTAGATTCCCTTCAAAAAGTCTGAAATTAGGTAAATTCAAATAGTAATTTCTAACCCAACTTTTTTAGACAGTACATCATGAACATTTAGGTAAGTGAACTGGCTCTCTACAGGATGAGCAGCATGAAATTATTTTTAAAACCATTAAAAATGTATAATGTTTTTCAATTTCCCTTCGCTGTCCCCGGCCCTTCTTAGTTTCTACTAAGAAAGTTTGTATTCATCTGGGACAGCTCGTAGACTTCCAGACCTGAAGTTTCTGCCTTTCTTTATCTGTAATGATCTATTTTGTTCTTGTAAGGTCACCTTCATCCCTACCAGCCCTTCCATTTTCTCAGCTCCCACAAGTCACAGCCACCTCATCCTTCAAATCAGCCCATCATCTCAAGGCTGTGAGGTGCAAGCTCCTGAGACAGCTGACAGGATCTGTTTGTCTGACAGCCTCAGGGTCCTCTCTCAAGCTGGCTCCCCCACTTCCACAGCCACCTTTCCCTTCTCTCTCCCGAGACAAGACGTTCACTTTTGATCCCATCTCTGTCTCCTTTCTTCACACACAAAACTTTGGGTTTTCAGAAAGGCCATCTCAGCCACTTGGCCTTTGGAGGAGCCCACCTGCTTCCTTTCTTGACCTAGCTTTAGAGTTTCACAGTAAAATAGCAAACAGCAAAAGGGGTCGCCTCAGTCACCAGCTCAGTCATAACCAAGGCCCTCTCAGATGTTCAGCGAGAATTGTTGGATTTTTCTCCTACTAACTTTTAAAATCTTTAATTTCTGCTCTTTGTTTTAAGTTAAGGAAGCCAAGTTTTGTTGCAGGTTCATCTTAGAATGCTTTATGTAGCTGAAACACAGAGTCAGTAGGAAGTGAATGGCTTTAGTCAAAAAGTATTTTTGGCCAAGAAAAATAAAAATGAAAAAAAGAAGCATGAAGCTTGGCTGAGCCTCACTGCTATCAGAGTTCATTTTTGTTTTGACATCAAAATGCTCTAAATGACCATGGAAATTATCTGGGAGACACCAAGAAAATGTTATGAAATTTTCTGTGGCCCTGCAAGCTCCTTTCACTCCCTTCCCTCACATCTCAGCAGAAATCTGAAGTTGTATCAATGGATGAGCTCTGAGAGTGCTCTGTGGGGCAGGTTAGATAACCCTGAGGGTCAGATTTTGACTGTTCCTTAAACTGCTTCTCACCAGTAGGAAATACGGCATTTGGTAGTCTTTTAAAACCCTAGCAAAAATTTTAATTTTTTTTTTTACTGCCATTCCAGCCTATCAGTCAGAGTTGCCTTGTCCTCCCTGCAGGAGGCTGGCTGAACAGAGGAGGTCACCATGAGGGAGGGACATTGCTGTCACCTTGCCTTGCTCTGGGATGTTTCCTGTTTCCATTGAACCCCCAGATACTACAAAACCCAGCTGGTGTAGACCATTTTCCAAAAGGTTTTCAATAAGGGAGCTGGGTATGCAGCACTGCCTTGAAAGTCAGCTGGCTGCTGCTGTGATCAGACCTCTCAGGAGTGAGTTTCTCAGCTGACAGGGAGAGTCAGGGTTTCATGTGCCACTTGAAGTTTCCTTGGGTTAAAACTTTGCCTCTCCCTATCCAGCCAGCAGCCAGTAGAGAGCAATATTGCACACACATAAGAAATTAGTTCACTGAACTCTATTAGTCTAAGGGGAATTATCCACTATAATTATTGTTTTCCTTCTTGGTGCTGCTGTAATAACTAAGCTATACATAAAGGGGTTTAAGCTTTGCTAATTTTTTCATTCTTCTCAATACTTGCTTCTTATCTTTTGTGTAGTCAATGGCTTGTCAAACCTGAAGCTGGCTTATTTGGTATTACATATTTGAAATGATTTATTCACTAAGAACCCACTAATGGGATGTAACACATAAAAATTAGATTAAAGAAAAAATCCTTTAATCATCTAGTTGAATAAAGCTTTCTGCTTCTATGATGAATTTATATACACTCCCTATTTTGTATAAACTAATATTATTTTCAGAATTCAATTTGGATTAGATTACCACAAAGGAGTCACAAAAATGCAATGCATGTACATATTACATTAGTGCTTCAAGATCTCCTTCAACTCGTGTTTTGCCATCTCCTTCATCAAATTCAGTCCAAATTTTTCCCTGATGTAATATTTATGATATAAATATACATATATTACACATATACATGCACATACATAAATATATATATAAATATGTATATAAAAATGTACAAGGTTACTCAATTTCTGAAATAAAACAACTTATATCTTAATACCTGTCCATAATCACAGTTTCTAGTCTGGAGTCTTTCAAGTAAAGAATGGATGATCAAACTTTAATAATTTATCCAGTATATCCTCAAGTCTCTGAACACGGTAAAGAAAAAAAAAAAGCCTGAAACTGGATACACACTAAATTTATCTATATAGTTTTATAATTGACCCTCTGTTTGAGTCATCCTCAATAAAAAATAAAAATCCCAGAAGATAATCCACCACGGGTCTTTCACACATCTGTTCTGGAGCAGAGATGCTTCTGAAGCAGAAATGCCAACAACTCTCCCCGTTTGGGTCCAGACTGTGGCCATGCCCTCTGTGTCCCTGATAACTATTTCAGGTCTCGCTTTAGGATGTGAGCAGGAGCTGAAAGGCCATCCCTCTCCTGACAGGAATGCACTTAATGAAAAAAAAGAGCAGTAAGATCAGCTACATTACTCAAGATTATTACTTTCTGCCACATTGTGTATTCATGCTATAATTTACCACCACAGGAGATCCTAGGAATAAACTCAGGGTTTCGCAAAAGCCTTTGTGGAGTTGTGGCTGTAATCAGCAGCAGCTACACCATAATGAGGGCAATCAAATCCCACACTTCAGCAGGCCTGGGACCTGCAGAGGGGACTGGAGGAACTTCCCTCCCCTTCCCCACCCACCCACCCACCCAGGCGACAGTGTGACTTACATGGATTTAGGATTTTATTCATGTGTCATGAGCCAGGGGTTCCTGAAGGCTAAGGAAAAGATGAATGGGATAAATGTCCATCAAATTCATGACAAAATTTCCTCTGCTTTGGGAATTCCTCACAAATTGTTGACGGTATATTGATTAACTGATCATCTACCATAGAGAACATAGAAGTGGCCTTTGAAGCAAAGAGAGATACTGCAAAAGGGGAAATGAAATTAAAATGTGGAAAAGAGCAAGTATATGTCAACAGAAATAGACATTATCATGTTTTTACTCTTCCCATGGAAATCTTTCATTGCGTTCCAAGGCATGTATTTTTTTATCTCCAGATTCCAGGTGATAGCACATCTGGTTGCTGGCCTCTGTTCCTTCAGTGTGCCTTGTGGTCAGAAATCTCTATCATATTCTATGACATTCCTGAATAAAGGCAGCTCAGTCTTTTGCCCTATTTGCTCTATAATTCAGGGTTTTCTTTTTTAGGCACTGATCTTTATTAAATTTTAATCTTCTGAGATATGATTGATACAATGACTGGAGAAAATAAAAGAAGACTGCAGGGCTTCCTCCTTAGGTCAAAAAGCTGTGACAGGATAGCTGGGTAACGTGAAGCAGAACAGAGGTAACAAACCTCACTCATTTCTCCTTCTCCCCGATGAAATCCTTGCAAAAGCTCATTAGCTAAGCCCAGATTCTTATTGCCTTCATCAGCCTACCTAAGTAAAGGCCAGGAGGAGTCCCAGGAAGGCATGCTGGACACCAGGGTTTGAGGTGCAGGGTCAGCTGGAATGAGACTCTGCCATCTGCTGATGTTTGTGATAGCAGCATTTCCCAGGAGGGAGGTGTCTGTGCAGTGGCTACAAGGGGGAAAAAAGAAACCTAAAGTCTTTGCAGTGTTTTACTCTCAAAGTGCACCTTTTTGTAATGAGGGGTTCTGGCTTCTGCCTCTTTCTCAGCATTTCCTTCTATCAAAAAGAAAGAGCTATAACAGAGAAGTATTTTCAATATGTAGCAAGACAAACCTGAATAGGAAAAGAAATAAAGGGGCATCTGGCCAACTTCTCTCCTACTCTCACCGCAGAATTCTGGCTTTTCTCTCTTTTTAAAATAGTTTCACTATATTGTTCAGCAGAGGGATGATGAACCACTGAAAATAATTTAGGATGACTTTCTAATAAATCAGATTTATGGAGAGATCTAAGAGTAAATTAGGATGAATTTTTCAGGGAAAATGAATCTTGAAAAAAATTGTGGAAAAAAATGTACCTTTTAGAACTTTTTGAGATTTTTTTTCCAATGACATCCTTTTGTTTGTCCCAGGTTCCATCCAGACCATTAGTTAACTTAAAAAAGTAATAAAATAAGCATCTTTAAAAACTCCTACAGCCAAACTTGATTTAAGATACGGAGATCCTTTTATTTGAGGAGAGGTCAGGTCCCGTGTGCTTTCAGTACTCCCAATTCAAGCTTCTTTTAGAACAAGTGAAGGGTTCTGAGAAGCAAAGAAAAGCCACCAGCACTCTCAGGAACCTTTCCTCCATTTAACATCATCTCTTGATATTAGCATGGCCTCAGTTTGCAGCCTGGAGACTCCATTCACTACTCCAGCCTGAGTGCTTGCAGACAGGAGCTTGCACTCAGTCTGAATTTGTTGGGGTTCCAGGCAGACACCCTTGTGACTGAGAGTCTGATGCTCCCCATGGATTCATTGAAGAGGAGATAGATGTTCCCATGACAGGGTGGGTACCAACTGTGTTTTTCTGGCCTGCTTGAGATGCCTCCTGTGTTGAGGATGTCTCCCAGCCAACCTTCCCACCCACTCTGTGCTGCTCAGGCACCTTGTGATGGCTGTGTGCATCCATAAATGCTCAATTTAAAATAAATTTCTGTGCAAAAATTCAGGCTCTGACCAGAATCCAAGACCTCCTTTGACAAGACAGCAAAGCAAGCAGCAGAAATACACTTGTTTCTTTCATGTTCTTGAGTTCTTTTTCCTTTGTACGGTTTTTGAATTGTGTTTAACAGTGGAACTGCATCATGCTACAGCTTCTCCTTGCCTCTGAGGAAAGCTCCAGAGGCTTTATCTAGACAAAAGCTAAAGATTTGTACTGTGAAGGTCTAGGGACAGATTCAGAGGACTGAAGTTGACACTAAGCAACTGGCAGAGAACGTCCTCAGCATAAAAAGAATGAGAAGAAAAGAGAGATATTGTTCCCAGCAGGGATGATATGGGGATATGCTGGGTCAGGTAGAGAGGAAATTCTGAGCTAATTTCTGCTTTTAGCTCTTGGTATTATAAAAGGTTTTTTTTGAAGTCGTATTTTGGATTTATGATAGTTAATCTAACCAAATTGGTTGAATAAATAGAATTGTGCTGCTTCATTTACTCAACTAAAAAGTCTTCTCAGTTTACTGTGGTGATCACCTCCATAATAGTGTGAATAATAGTCACTCACAATTAAAATCATAAACCCAGTACCTAGTCTACGTTAGCTGGCATTTATTTTTCTCATGCCCCTCAGGCTCGGCAGTGCTCTGGGACAAAGCTGTGTGTCTGTGAGTGTCCCAGAGCACACAGAGTGGCAGGGCTCTGTCTGGCACTGCAGCACAGCTCTGTCCCTGTGCCCTCCCTCACTGTCAGCATGGGACACTGGTTTCTCTACCCTGTGCATTGTTGCTCCCAGGCTGATTCCACAATGTCAGCTCAGAGCCTTAATGCAATGAGAAGAGAAAGAGAAATAGATGTTGCTGCTGTCTGAAAGTTCAGAACACCACTATGAAGTCAGGAGCCTCTTGGACTGCGAAACAATCTATGAGCTGGTACATGTTTCTGATGTACTTCATGCACAGCCTTTATGTCTAGCACAGATACATTATAAAATGACAAAATAGTTCGACACAGTGAATAGGCAAATGTCGTTGAGGAATTTCACATCGATTCAATTCCATTTACAGCTCATATATTCACTTAACATTTCCACACACTTCTGACTTTGCCAGTGCACGGCGCAAACGTTCTGATTCCGAGGAGACGCTCACAGGCTCTCCCCTCAGCCTGTATTTGTGGCAGTGGGGATGGGAATATGTAAATGGCTTTTCTGTATTTGTGGCAGTGGGGATGGGAATATGTCAATGGCTTTTATGCCTTCTCTTTGGTCACCAGAGCACAGAGCTCAGGCAGGGAGCAGCCCAGGGACACAGCCAAGGGACGTGCAGGCAGCACAGTCACCCCTGCGTCAGTGTTAACAGCCAGGGGCTGCAGCAGGTGTGCTCAGCTCCTTTCCTGGGAACAGGCAGTGGCTGCTGCTGGCATTTGCAGCCACCATGAGCTGAGGTGAAGCCTGGCCACCCAAGGAGAGCCCCTGGCATCCCGGTGAGCCCTGTGCCGCGTTGCTGACACCCCGCGCTGCCAGGCGCAGCGGTGCGCCGCCGCACCAGCCGGCCCCTTGTTTGGGGAATGCCATTATCATTATCAGGGCTCTGGAAATGTGTAAGCTGCATATGTACCAGCAGCACAAAGCCAGAGAAAGCAAAGGTTAATTGGATAAAGCTGTTAGTGGTCGCTGCGCGAGGCAGACAGCAATGTCAGGTTTCAGTGTGTGCACGTTCCCCTCAGCAGATGCGAACGCTGCTCCTACCACTTCTGGCTAATAGCTCATCTTGTTTCTTCTAGGAGGCATAACCCTGTCTTCCATTTAACAGCAAGGATGGAAATTGCTAGAGTGAGAGACAAAAACACCACTATTTTGATGTTTTCTTTAGGAGGAAAATATAATTGTGTGAATGCACTAATTTATACAGAATTCTGTGTGTAAGGACAGTAGCAAAAATAAGATATATTTTCCTAAAACTCTGGGAAGCAGCACATTATTAATTTAATACGGAAAAACTCATAGAATAATATGTGAAAACTATTTGTGTTTATTTCAAATGTCTCTTGCTTGGTATATCAACTCAAAATACATTCCATACCACAATGTGAATGTTATATTTTAATAATATTTAGTATATTTTAATTAGTTAAAAAGCTTACTTTAGAAAAAATAGTTTGATGAAATAAACCATTATGATGGTTTTACGTTGCAAATATAATTTGCTGTTTTATTAGGCCTGTAAATTCATCTCAGTGGCACCTAAAGCAAACGACAGAGAAAAGTTGCATGTTTATAGCTGCCAGAGACAGTAACTTAGAATAAGAAAGTTTTAAGCTCCTTATGGGGATATTGTGAAGGCCATGGTATTTCAAGGTGATTTTGAGGGCAAACACTTTTATAAAGATTTTGAAATGCCTTGGTAGGCTAATCCAGCTCATGGGTGTTGCATATCAAAAATAATCCCTTTCCTTGGAGCTGTGTTCCTCCCACAGTTGGCATCCTTGCTGCACCTTCCTGCTAGGTCACTTTTGCAAAGAACAAATGTGGAGATAAAACTTTTCCACCTTTAGAGCTGTTTCTTACAGGTCAAAGCTAAAGGATTTTATTGAAATGTTATAATGAAAAACATACTATGTGCTATGTAAATTCTTAGCTGTGGGCAAGCAGAGGTTATCACAGGCTACTGCTGTGAATCTGGCACCTTTTAAAAGAATAGTTCTCTTTTAAAAGAAAAAGCAAGTATTACAGTTAATTCTATCTTGTACATTGCACTGGGAGTGATATATGAGTCTTATTAGTATATACAGATTTATGAGAGACCATACAGCCCTTGAGAAGAAAAATCTTTCAAATTATTGCATTTTACCTCTCTAACCTTTGCTTTTATGCAAGGTTAGACTGCATATTTAAAAAGAGTACTTGTCACATGCTTTCTTTAAAGATTATGACTGCTGAAGACTGGGCTGAATTTGCCACCCTAAGCACCCTCAACCTTGAAAGTAGCATGAAAAGTTTGTCAGGTCATGATTCCAATTTGCCTAAGAGACAAGAAATGATTGCATTCTCTGTTATTCACATCCTCATTCAGGCAAAGAGAAACTTTTCCAGAGATGTTATTTAAAACAAGCAAACCTTTCTCAACCATTTAGTGCTTCTCTCTTGGTGAAACCAACTAACTATGTTATAGCAAAGAAATAGCAAAATAATTGTTTTGTTTCTTTTTGTACTGGTGGAAGAACAACTTAAATGTAGAGCTGCTAAAGAAAAGGAGACAGTGGAGGCAAAAGGGAAAGGTAGAATGTGAGAGGAATGGAACTGAATTTCCTATTTTCCTCTCAGTAATTCATGTGTTCTAGTTGTCCATTTCAGCATAAAATTTTGCAGTATATTGAAAGCCATCAGTTATGGGTGTGGGGGGATTCAATAAAACTAATTTCTTATTGGCAGATAAAGAGAAACTTTCTGAATCTATGGGAAGGTTGTTAGGGGAATGTGTCAAAAGACAAGGTTTACCTGAAGCCTGATCACACCTTTAGCCAGCTGGAGGTTTAATGAACCGGATTGCTTTTAAAATTTCCCTTTTCATAATAATTTTCATAAAGAAATGCTCAGACATCCCCCTCAGCAGTGAAATCCGTCTTTCCCATCCAGGCAGGGGAATGGCAGCAGTGCTGCTGGCTCCTGGGCCAGGCTGGTGCAGGGCTCACTGCCCACACGAGATGTTTGGTAAGGAACCAAGCACAGAGGAATTAGTGATTTAGCAGAGATGACTCCATGATAACTCCTAGGAAACAGTAACTCATTTCAAGGAGTACAAATGAAGAAAGCTATTATACGATTGGCTAGTGCTTCTCTTTAATGATCAATTCATACTAAGGTTAGAACTTGATGGAAGGAAATTCAAGCTTAATCTCGTTTTGACACAGAATAATTAGTCACTCCCCAAGAGCAGATGGTTTTGCATTGTAATTATAGTGCCCTCAAATGATTGCTAAAACAATACTCACAATTCCCATGTGATGTGTCTTGACAGATTCATAAATTGAAGAAAACTTTCCTAGGTCCCTTACTTCTGCTGTATTCTTAAGTTTCATTTAGAAAATGCACTTGTGTGTATAAGTTAATGACCTCTCCTGCTTGGATTCACTTACTAGAAGTGCCCTGCAAGAGTGAAATCTTTGACTGTCCTGTGTGCGGGCACCTGGGCCCTGGCTCTGCACAGGCAGTGTGCAGAGGATTGTGTGCCCAGGATTGTGTTTCCAAGGAGACACCCACATCATCCTTGGGGTAACAGGGACCTCGGCAGAGTGAGAGTGGCCACAGCAGTCCTCTGTTTATCCCTTTCCTTACTGATTGGGAACACAAACCAGAGCCTGGTACCTTTCTAGTGCCTGCCCAATGGCAGGCAGGAGCTGCCAGCTGTGACCACTCGCAGCACCAGTGCTGAGCTGCTTCACATCCCAGGTATTTCTGTCAAAGATCAACTCATGTGGGGCCTCCTGGTGTGTTAAAAATCACCGAGGTGTTGTCACCAACAACATGCAGGAATTCAGTTGCTGTTTCCCCTCTCTGCTGGCAGTAATGGGGCCCCTGTGCCACCCACCTGCTTCCAGGCTGGAATAATCTCCAGCAGGACATGGCAGGGCTCAGATTAGGGAGGCAATGCTGGGCTCTGCCATCAAGAATCAGAATAATAGCCCAGTTTAGACACTGCCTTTAAAGCAGCAAAAGCTTGTGGTGGAAATCCCCTGGATGAGTGCTGGAAGTGGACTTAGAATAATCTCAATGAAAATTAAATAGAAGTGCTGTCTAGACACCTTGTTCTGAAATAATCTTTTATTCTGTGGACAATTTAAGTGGATTTTCTAGTCAAATTGCATTAAGCCTGAGTTTAACTCTGTGCCTGTGAACATATATATGAAATAAGGCACCAGGCTGGAAAAATTGGTGTTTCAAATTGTATCCAGCAGAGATACAGAAGAACAACCCAATGTCTTAATGGCTTCAGTGACAAGCCATACTAAGGCAAAGTGGAAGTTTTTTTTATTCTTCCTCAAAAAGTGAAGTTATTTGTAGGTTATTTTGGTAGGTGTTCTGAATGGAGTGCACAAAACTGCAGTGATGTAGCTGACAGGTAATAGGAGGCAGATATGGACTATAAAAGCTATCACATTCCCATCACAAGGTAGGTTGTAAAACCTGGGTTTTTTTCTTACACTGTTAATTCAAGCAGTAGCACCCTCTGGAGCAGATCAGAAAGTAGCTGTAAAATACACATTCACTACCGGGTACTGCTTTTAATTCCTTGGATGTTAGATGTCTCTCAGCTTATCCATTCTTGTTACCCTCCAGAATCCAGCTGATGTGTAGATAATGTGGATAGTCATGTTTTTGATTTTTTTATTGTCTGTCGACAATAATGTATTTATTAATGACTTAAAAGAAGCCAGACCTTTCAAATGCATTGTTTTAGTAGAGAAGGTGAACATAATAACTCAGTTTCTTATATGTGCCCAGGTGACAATGCTGTAAATTCTCTTCTCTCTCAGCTTAATTCTAAGATAATTTTCACAGCTTGATTTAGTCTTGTACCTTCTCCAGAAGTGTTCATTGAGGTAATAGATGGGCAAAGAAAAACAAATCAATGCTCACATCATAGTGCATGTTATATCTGGCTCAGGCTAAGTTATATGTAGTATGCTAAGTGCATCTTTCTTGCCCTGAAGAAAAATAAGTGGGAAAGACAACCCTTTTGGGGTTGAGTAATTGCACAGAACATTTTTCTGTAGGAGATTCTGTAGCTTCTTTTAAAATACCACATAAATTACTGTAAAGGAAAATCTACACATAGAATGAAAGTGCAAGAGAGTGCAAGGGGATGAAAGGCTCTTCTAAAACAAAACCTAATTAATTGGGGCTCGTGGTTGAATATTGGTGTGACGTGTTCAGATGGCACTGGGTACACCAAGTACAACCTGTGTGCAGCAGGGGTGTTAGGAGGCAGTCGTGCTGCATTTTTTGTGGGTTGGTGTTGCCAGCCAAGAGCCTGGTGTTAAATGCAGGGGGCATTTCTAATTCAGCAGTGGGTAAATGTCTCCGTGGGGCAGACAGAGGCAATGCCCTGAGGGGAGCAGTGTGAGCAGTGCAGGAGGTGAATGTGGCAGAGGAGCAAAGTGAACTTTCTGAATTAAGCACACCAGAGCGGGATTTTATTTTGCAGAGCTCATTTTCCTTTTGTAAACACACTGAGGCAGCTGAGCACGGTCAGAAAGCCCACAGCAGCTATTATTCTGTGTTTTACAAAGCTGCTGGTGTGGAATGCATGTGGTCATTTCAAAACCATGGCTTTGGCAGAGCGCTGTGGCCACAGGAGGATGATCATTATTACATTTGCTGTTGTTACCGTGTCAGTGTGGGATTGTATGAGACAGAAGTCCCAATGCAAGTCTTTTATAGCCATAATGGAACAGTTAAATAAAAGGATTTTTTGAACATACTGAATATTACTGTTCCAAGGTATTTTAATAGAAAATGTCTTCTGACCACATGAAACATATCACTACTACAGGTTGATTTCCTCAGAAATTCATTGAGAAAAAAAACAACATTCCTGTAAGACAAAATATTACACTTCAGCATTGTAAAACAAGCCACCTCAAATATAATTTAAAATAGGATAAAAATGAAATATTTATAACAGGGAGGGGAAGAGGCAAGATCAGAAGGAAAAGCAAAATGGGATGTTTGGATGAGATGCAAACATTCCCTCATCACTGCCCTTGCTCCCTTCATTGGGAAACATCCTCATATCTGACCTGATTTTAGAGAATGAGATGTTACATATTCTAGCAAAAAACAAACAAACAAACAAACAACACCACCAAATGCCCCCCTAAAAAAAACCAAACACACTTTTGTCTTTGACATGGTGATGATATTGCTTTCAGTGCTTTAGAAAACTATGTCACTAGTGTAATCTCTGAAGGCAGTGCATAGAGCTCTTTAAAAGGATCACTCGCTGTGTTTGCTTCCAGTCTCACCCTCACAGGGTGAAGGTGAGCAGGGTACGTCAGGTCGAGGTCATGTCCCTGCAGTTGGGTATTCATTCACCCTGTCAAGGCAGCTGTCCGTGGAGATCTGACCAGCAGGGCTTTGAACCAGTGCTGGACAGGTGCTCTGCCATGGGGCAGCTGGGAGGGTGCCTACAGTGAAAGATGTGATGATGTCTGGCTCCAGATAAGAAGGCTGAAGGATCTGCCTTTATTAAAACTATACTATATTGTCGTAATACAGTATTTAAAGAGATACTGTACTATTCTACATACTTCTTACTTACCTAACTACAAACTCGTGACTCTCTGCTGAGAGTCCCAGACACAGCTGGATCCAATTGGTCACTGAATGCAAACAACCTTCACCAGAATCCAACCCAGCAATCACTGCAGGTGAACAATCTCCAACCACATTCCACATGGGGAAAAAAAGGAGCAGAGATAAAGATTGTTTTCTCTTCTCTCTGTGCTTCTCCTGAGAGACAGAATCGTGTCTCTCTGTCCAGAGAATGTGACTGTCACAGGTGCCAGGGACAGTGCCCTGCCACCCCCTGGGCTGCCCGTGCTGCGGGCAGGGCAAAGGGGAGCCTCTCCCAGAGGGCAGGGACTGCACTGCAGCAGTGACTTCTGAGACATCCCCGCTGTGCAGAGTTAATCAAGTTCTGGCCTGATTAAACCACACTGCTGCTGTTATGTCTTTCTGCCCGTGGTGTCCAAGACAATAATCTGCAATAAAGGAGACCTGGCAGTGTGGATTTATGCATCTCTTAGCAGGTCAAATAACTGTGGTATACAAGTACTGATCATACAGAGAGACAAAAGGCTAAGATTTGTTAACTTTATCCCTCCTGACAAATTAAATTTGGTACCATTTTGACAGTGCTAATTAAACTATATTTCATTCTTTCACATTCTCTACTAGATAAATACTTACAAACAGAACTATTGAACAGCTGAATCCTATTTAAAATTACTTCTTTGTCACATATAAAATTTTGTGATATGCAAAATACTGTAAAGTCAAAAGAAAAGTTTCTGTTTTAAAGATACTAGAATGTATTTATGCTGTCAGTCTCTTTGAGATCTCTAATGATCGTCTAAACACACTGAACTAAGTTTTATTTGTACTCCTGGCATTGTGGAGAAATTCAATAGTGTTCAATGACACTTGTAAAATTTTCCGTCGATGCCTTTCACGGTACTGTAGAAATAACCATACTAAGCTGTAAACAAGAACTGAAACAACATAAAAAATATTTAAGAAAAGGATGCTGTTTTGGACAAACATAGAACTGACAGGCAGAAATCATTATTAAATAATACTTAATTCCTAATTTATTGCTATTGAAAGAAAACTCAGCTTAATTTAGTTTTTCTCTATATTACAAGTGTTCAAGGGTGTAATGATGGTACAGTGTGCAATTTTCTTGTGAGTTTTCCATACCTGCTATTTCTTTGTAAATTCAGAATTCATCCAGAACACCAGTTTGGCTTTCTTTCAGGGTTTGTTTTGATTTTGGTGTTTTTGTTTGGGTTTTTTGTGGTTTTTTGTTTGTTTTGTTTTGTTTCGTTTTCCAAGCAGGTTTTCAGCTTGTTTAAGGAAAGAACTTGTAAACCAATTCTAATAATTCAACAGGTAATAAACTAAAGAATTAAAAGACTTTGGACTACAATCACTTTTTAATACTGTGATTTCATGCTTTACTAATAACCTTGTTCATGAATTGTTGTTATTTACATTTACCAGTGTAACACATTCAGTGCAAGGCTAGACTATTTTTTTTCCATTGGTGGAAGACAAGCTCTCTGCATGGAATTCTTTTCAGTTTTGCACCCAAAATCATCCTAGATGATTTTAAAATGCTTTTAAAAGTGCACCAAATAATGGGGTGTTGTAATAAAGCCATTCAGGTACAATTAGTCTAAAAGCAAGAGAACAAAAATTTTATTAGCTCTTATGAGATCATAATGGGGCTCTTTGTTTTCATTCTGTCTGTGGTATGCATAGTAATTAATTCCTTATTTCTGTAGTGCATTTTTTTTAGTAACCACTATTACCTCTTAATTTATACATCAAGCACCATAATATCTGCTTACTTAAAATAATTCTGATTTTCCCTGTAAGCTACTCTCCCCTTTCTTAGGAGAGCATCACAAAAAAAAGAAAAAAGAAAAAAACAAAACAGAACTGAATGACCTAATTTTTTTTATTTTTATCTGAGGGTGATGAGAATTTATATTTGTTCTTAGTCTCTCGAGGATGGTGAACCCCTTTAAATTCTCTTACTGACAAAACACAAAGCAGAACCAGCTGCCATCACAGAGTGGCAGGAGATTTCTGGTTACTTTGATTTTGGGCTTCTGAGCCCTGGAGATCCCTGGGGGTTTTGTCTTTCACTCTTTAGCTGCTCAATACTTTGGGGACCAGAAAAATACCTACAAAGGATCTGAAACCTTGACACCTGAAAATAGGTACCCTCTGAGAAATGAGAACCCAAAACTGAAGGCTACCTATATCAAGAGTCCCTTTTCCACAGCTCAGAATCCATTCAGCAACTTTAAACCCTTTGCCCTGGCAAGTCCATCTCTAATTTGTCCAAAAATTTAGAAGTGCTATGGATATGTGAGAGTCTCTTGCAGGGTTACCATAAATGAAAACTGGTTTCACTGATGAAAACCTCATGGGAGGGTCCAGATTGGTTCCCCCTGAGCAGTTTGGACACCAGGGAATGTCTAGAATCTCTTTCTTGGTTCTGCAGTATCCTCCTGTCATAAAAATGCTGCTCTCCATATCTCAACATTGAAATGCTCTGAATCCAGGACCTGAAGCACACCAAGTACCCAGATGAGGGAGGGAAGGCAGGTAGAGAGATGGAATTTTGTTGATAGCCATACAGATTCCCATTAAAAAATCCCATTTTATGTTTGTTGAAACTACTGGGAGAGTATTGTTTTAAATGAAAATATTTTGCTTGATTAAACAGAGAATAATAGGAATGTTTTTGACCATCTAATTAGGCAGAAGGAGAGGCCACCAAATGTTGAGGAATCAGTCTGATAATGGGAAGGATTAGAATTAAAAGCTGCTGAGTGTCATAGTGGCAGAGAAGCAATATATGAAAGTCATGACAATTTAGCAGGTTAGCTCTAAGTATTCATGTGACATATATAATTTAGAAAGAAACTTTATATCCAATGTTAACTGGTTTTATACTGATTTGCTAAAGAAATCTGGCATCTCTAGTTATACTAGAGGTCCATTCATCTGCCTGACAACTTCTGTGTGAATCTGATCTGCCTGACAGTGGGACAGACCTCAGAAAACTCTTTTACTATCAACGTACACAAAAACATGTGCCCAAATAATCTCCCAAATAATTTCACACTCTAGTAGAGGGAAGTACAATGTCAGTTCAACACTGCTGGGAGATTTCAGAGAACCAGCTCTTGAGAAACCTGTGGAAAAGTAGCCTCTGTAAATGCTGCTAATTGTGCTAAACCTGCCTTTTCCTTGTCGTTTGCTGTCATTGATTAGAAGAAATGCATTAATCTCACACTTGGGTGCTTTGCTAAGAAAGTGGGAAGGAAAATCTAAATCAACTGACCCCTCTGCTATTTAGGTTATGACATCAAGAGGTTTCCAAGCCTTGGCACGTTTGCCATGCCAGCTGTAGGCACATTTGTATTAGATTGGTGGCTATCCTGGCAAGTCATGCAAACCTAGCAATGACACGAGGGACTGGATATGTGTTGTCAGATGCTATTTTCTGTTCTATTTTCTCCTCTCTTACCCTGGTCCCTTCTCTCACTTCCAGGATTTTACAACATCTGAAATGACAATGTCAGAAATTGCATAAAACTGCATCACACAGGATGTTGCCACCGCAGGAAAAGATGACTGAGGCAAGCTCAGGCTGTCTGAACATCTACAAGAGCACTGTCATGTCTCATTCATTCCTGATCACAGCTGCAGAACCAATGATTTTTCCAAGCACTGTGATTTATTTCTTGAGAGGAGGCTTATTTGAATGAAAATACTAATACAAGCAAATTAGTTTTGGGCATGCTGAACTGTGATAGAACCCTTTTGCTTTCTGATTTATTTTCTGCTAAGTAATTCAGGAGATTTATATGCATTCTGTCTCTGAGTGATTTTTCCTCTGATGGGACTCACAGAAGTGTGCATTTAGAATGGGTAGCTCCTGCAGCCCTGAAACTCAGTTTCTCACACCAGGGTGCTGATATGCTGAAACCAGACACAATGAGGTTCCTTTGCTCTCTCCTCCCCTCTGCAGAGTCTCTGGCATGGCCAGAAAGGCAGGAATCACCTTTCTGACCATGCAGCCTGACCTCAGGCATCCCACAAAGCTCTTGCCTTCCCACAATATCCTTTCTCTCCCAGGAGTTGTATTTGTTGCATTGTCTCTTTATTCTGTAACCCATTTTCTCTCTGTCCTTTATCAGATGTGGTTGTGGCCTTTCATGGGCTACAGGAAAAAGAACATAATAGCCACCAAGAGAGATGTTGTGGAGCTTCCACACGTTCTCAGCATGCTTTTGAGCAAGAGGTGGGGAAAGGGCCATGATCTGTACAGAAAATGCACATGGCAGGGGAGTATTACTGTAGCTGCCAGGCTCAATAGCATTTACTCAGGGAACACTTATGAATCAAGAGGATCACTGTATGCAATCTACAAGGATACACATCTCAGGGGTGAAAGGGAAACTGCTGTTAGTGTTATTGTGTTGGTTTCTTCATCAAGAAAAGAGATAGCAAGTGTACAGTGTTGAAGGGGACAGAGGAAGTCCAGTAAATGTTGAATAATAGGTGTCTTGAAGTATTAGATCAAGTCAACCCACTGGACAAGTTTTATAGTTATTTCTTATTCTTTGAGTTTACTGCTTCTGAAAATAGTTCAAGTCCTGTATCACACACGGCAAGAGGCTGCTGTCATCTTAAATAACCCGAGGAAATGTGAGAATTACAAAAATAAAAATTAAATTAGAAAAGGAAAGACTAAGTAAGACAAGCTTGCATTCAGATTGGGGGTTTTTGCTTCCCTCTAGCTCTGACTGGGGAATAGCTCTAAGTGAAGTCAAGATATTGATAGAATTAAAGCAAGAAGGGGAGATTGAGTAATTTAATTTCATTTTTTTATTAGATATGTTCTTCTTTGGAGGTAAAATATGTTAGTGGTTAAAGGAATAACAGGAAAACTAACCCTGAAGTTATAGAAAGGTGTTGAAGACCATGTCATGATTCCAGGATGTCTGGACAGTGGGTGACAAGCCCAGCAGTGTGTTGTAGGAGCTGGAACGTGGGAGCGCTCCTCCTGCTCTTCACTGCTCCTAAAGATGCAGTCAGAGCCAAATTCTGGCCAGCCATTTGTTTACCAGTGCTCTTCTCTCTTCCTCCATGCACCAGCCTTCATCTGGTGAAATTTCCATGGTCTCATTGTTGAAGACTGGAGGCTGCTATATGGCTGCCATAAATCATAAGAAGGTGTGTTTACAGTGCTGCAGAAGTTTCAGTGGGTGCTTCTGCAGACAGCACTCCAGAAGCACAGGGAAAAGAAATTATATAACACTTAAAAATTATTTTAAAATAACTTATATGAAGACTTGTATACAACATTTTAAACAACCATTCCTTAAAGAGGAAAAAAAAAAACATCGGAGGCATTTATAACACATCATGAAAGATGTGGAGGAATGGTTTTCAGTGTTGGCCAAGTGTCTACTGGCAAACTGACCAAACAAGTTGAAAATGGCTTTTCAGGGCTTGAATGAGTTAAACATGTGGTATCTAAGTCTGATGCATTGGCTAAGGTTAGCCAAGCCTTGGTTTTTTGGCTGATAGAAGACAGTCTATAATCTAGTGGCATATGGTTTCCTGTGTGCTCATACCTATTGCACTTCTAATTCTAATTTGTAGTCTCCCTTTGCTTTTTTAGCCGATTGTCTGCTCAGGGAGTATTGTGAGACTTCTTGGCTTAGATAAATCTACACTCACATTCCTGCAGAAAGTAAGTAATTTTTTTCTGTTTGACACAGTTGCTAACGAATATTTTTAGGGACTAGATATATTTAGAAGATACCTCTGTTGAATTTGAATTTGAAATTGCCCAGTTGCCAGAAATTGTTAGTGAATGGACTGGAACAGACACACGTAGGCCAACAGTGCAAGTCCTGGTTTAGCTGGAAACCAGAATGCAAACAAAGTAAAAAAGATATCACTTCAAAGAAGGGTCATCTTGGGAGCTGCTGACTGTCTTCTCCCATGTGTTGCGAGTCAGGGCTTGCTTGTCCAAAAAAAAAGAGACAGGTTGTTAAAGAGTTTGCTTTATCTTGCTCATCACATATCTGTTCTAGTTAGGGGCTGAGATGAAATACTCAAGGCACCAGGCCAGCAGGACGACTGGCAGCGGGTTCCCCCGCAGATTTCCCCGCGCCCGCGCGGCTCGGCGCGACAAAGCGGAGCGGCCGCTGAGGCGCGGGGCCTCGCTGCCAGAGGGCTGCAGGTGCCTGCTGCAGGATGTGCTCGTCATTTTGCCATCCCTCTCCTTAAATAATACATGTGATCACTGTTTCTTCCTGGCCTACGTGGCTGGGAGTGCTGGGCTTTCATGTGAGTTGGGGTTTTGAGCAGGCTGAGTTGGGTTTGGTTGCAGGGAGAGCTTGGTGATCACCTGCTATGCTTGTTCATATTATCATGATGATCTGACATCATCCAAGGCCTTTACTTTAAATAAAATCATGATACACATTTTACTGTCAATGAAAAAAAAATCCTTTCAGAAATAATTTTTTTAAATCGAATTTATAATTTATCTCCTTTTTGTTGCCAATCATATATCATTAGTTTGAAATTAATGTAATATAATTATTCTAGCCATAGGTTGAGTTGCTTCCATGAATAATTCTTGGCTTAGGGTTTGTATCTTTTGTGAAATTCAAATAGACCAGGTAACTGTCTGTTCTCTGTCCAGCTAAACTCTTCAGAATGATCCTTCTGGTTAATCCAGGAAAAAGTTCAAACACCTCTGTCTTTGAGCTCATGATGAATTTAATTCACTAAGAAAAAATACACAAGTTCACACAGGAGAACTAAACACACATAGTAGAAGTAAACTAAAATCTGACTGCCATTGGCAACTGTTAGGAAGTAAATTATTATTAAAATAGTCAAATCAAGAACTGGATGGTTTGGGGGAGATATTGCTAAGCTAAATACGAGGTACTGGGCTTTCAAAAAGATTAACTTGGCTAAATTAGGTCAGATCATTAGCTGATCCAGTGGTGTCTCTATTTAAAATCTCTTGATATAGCTGTGGCACAGGAATGATATACACCTGCAGGTCTGGGCTGTGTCTTGCACTCAACTTCCCAATGGTACTTCAGCATTAAGGGGAAAAAGTAGCTACATTTTAAAATGTTCCTATTATAGGGAGTGGCAATATCTATCCAGACTTGCAGGGGTCTGTGCAGTACCTGTATCTAGTAGGTACCAAAATTCCTTATGTGTTGAAGAGAAAAGAATAATTTTATGGCTTGCCATGATCAGCTGCCCTGAAATTTGAAGATACTTCAAGATATGGAGCATTAGCTTTAGTCCTGGGAGAGAAGGATTGCAATAAGGCAATTAGAGATGCATACTAAATTAATTAATCCCACAGCTTTATCACACAGCTGATATTCTTCAGAAATAATTTTCAGGAAAATGTTTTTCTCATGTTCACCCACATATGGGATTTCTGTTCAGCAGAATTGCTGAACTGGAGGGGTCTGAGTGTGCTCCATACCATGAGAGGGGTGTACCAGAGATGGAAAGCCACATGAATAGCCAGCCTGGTATTCTACAATTCTATGCTATGTTTTGCTTAATGTCATGGATACAGAAGATTAAATTCTGGGGTAAAAGCTTATCTATTTCTACACTTTCACTTTTTTTTTAATAACTCTAAATTACAAAAGGCTTTTTATTTTTTTTAGTTCAATGGATCTAATACTTTCTTCTGGCTCCAAATTACCACAGAGAATAGACTGTAAAATTGACAGTTCTCTCTCTATAAAACTAGCATGTTTAGATACCTTTGTGGTTCTTTGCTGTGAAGTTATACAAAACTTCAACTCAAATGACATTAGGCATCTAAACAGCAAGCATTTAATCCAGCTAAGTGTAAGATGTGTAAGTCTCAGTTAGCTGCCTAGGAGAGAGATGGAAATGGCCCAAGCACCCCCTGTTTTCCACAGGGGGAGATGAGCCCCTCCTGTGATACTTGTGTTCTTCCTTGGCTTGGAGGGAAGCCTAGAGGAACTCCCTCAGGTAGAAATCTGCCCTAGCTGAGGGAAAAGGATAGTTCACATTAAGGCTTTTAACTTCCTTCCACCAGGGAGAAAAAGAAAGCCCCAGGATCATTTATGAGTCCTGTATATGCATATTTGCAGAGAGGCACACATGTGCCTCTGATGTTTGCCAGGCTCTGAACCCATTTACAATAATTGTATTTTACAGGGTGGAAGGGCTGGGCTGGTACTTGGTGTTATGGCACACTGGCACTTCTCCCAGCCTGCCGACGTGTACAATTGAATCTTATTTTTCATTCCTGCTCCTGCTGTGAAAAATAAGCCTTAAAAACATTTATTGAAGTGCAGAGTGATGCAGCAGTGTCCGCCCACATTTGCAACCTGAGCCAGAGGCAGTGAGAGATGTGAGCTGGCCCTTCCGTTTCCACACTTATTGTGGGGGTTACATGACAGCAGTACAGGAGTCAATATTAAGTGCTACTTTGCAAAAGAGTGGGGAGGAATCACATCAGGAAGATTTACACATCTATCTCTGAGTGGCCCTTCATTGCCATGCAGATGGAGCTGGGTAACAGTACATCTCCCTCTTCTTGGAGCCATAAATAGCATCCCTGCATGCGAGTGCATATCCCACTCATCTTGCACTTAATTTTTAGCCTACAAATAGATGTAAAGCCCAGGTTTCTGTTTTGTTGCACTGTTAATATTATTTCTCCATCTGCTTAATATGAACAACATTTTTACTACCTTTTCTGTTAGATTTTCTCATAGCAAAAACTTATCTTTACTGTGTTCTAAATTAAACTTTCATGCCTTTTCACCCTGCATACATTTTTTTAGTCAAGGATTATACTGGAAATATTAAGGAGTTATTAGAAATTATGATTAATCAATTTTATTACAATAGCACTTAGAAGTCCCTGCTGAGACAGGAGACCTATTGCACTGGGCACTGTAGGGACACATAAAAGACTGAGTTTCTGCTTCAAAGAGCTGAAAATTGGACCAGAAAAGACATGTTTCTCTTGGCTTCAAGGGAAACTGAATAAGGGCTTTTGCAATATTCTTGAGCAAGCTGGAAGCCCCATGTTTCATTGAAGCCTTTTCTTTTTAATTCCACTGTTTCATAAAATATATATAATGAATGAAGCTGTATTGAATTTTTAGTTAAAAGAATCTCAGCCTATCTCTGCTCTGTCCCCCCACAGCCTGCTCCTTTTGCTCTCTTCATTCTTCCTGTGCAGGAGCTGTACAACAGCCATGTGTTCTCTGTTCAGCAAACCTTTTCAAACAGCTACATTTGTGTCTTCTCATCACATTTCTAATATTGAATTTTCACGTTTCAAAAGCCACTTTACTTCTCATTCTTGTTAGTTCTATAGTTATGAGAAAATAGTCAAAACTTTTTTAAGTAGCAAAGAAAAGGAGCAAGAAGGGTATGTCCTCCCCTCTGTCATTCTCCTCTCTATCAGCTCTGATAGGAGTTATCAAAATGCTGCATGAGAACTGCAATGGTTAAAGACTATGCTCTCTCTTGCCACTAACCTTGAGCCAGTTTTTGTACAACAAGAGGAGAAAAAAAGGTAGGGAGCAGAGCTGAAGGTTGTTGCCTCTGCTGATGCAAAGGCAGAGAGAAATCTACCTTGAGAGACAGTGTAGAGTAGCAAGCTACCAAGTTCACAAAGTAAATCTTCCTTTGTGCTTGGGTTTAGCCTTGTGCTTCTGCGGCTCCTGCTCCACATCTGGTGGGTTGTCCCTCTAAGCTCTCTCCCACCACTCTCAGAAGCTGTGAAGAAGCTGAAATGAGAAGGTAAGGAGAGAAAACATGTGGGGGGCAGCCCCAGAGGGTGCCAGGCAAACTTTAAAGTGACTGATTAGTGCAGACAGTGACAGAGAAAGTTCCAGCCAAGCGTGATTGCTCCTAAGAAGGAACGGCCTTGTTTCAACTTGAATATTGTTCCCTGATAATCTGTGAAACTGGAGTGGAATTCAAAGCACCATTGGTCTGAGCATTAATCTGAGCACAGTGGTTCCTTGCAACTTGCTCTGATATCCAGTGCCTTTAATCTTGCAGTAAATTTTGATTTGATTTCTCACTATGATATACCTCCCCATGGAGATGGACAAAGGAGAGCTGAGGGAAACTGCCCAGCCCAGTTAAGTATTGGAGGACCTGCTTGAAGCCATTGTGAATGAAAGAAATACAGCTTCTCAGGCTCTGTAATCTATTCTCTCATGAATAACAGACTGATGGTTTTAAATTGAGTAAAACAAGTGTCTAAATCACCTTCTGGAAATGAACTACTGAATAGGAAACTCAATCTCTCCCGTGAATTTCCATAGACAACAACCAAGCTCCCTGCAGTCTCTATGACACAAAAACCTGCTATTTAGCTTTCTGTGGAATCTGGTGAGTTATATTAGCTGAATCAGAAACTCTACCAAGACTCTTTCTGTCTGCTTCAAGGCACCTGGCTTTCAGGGTGTGACCAGCATCTCCCCTCTAAGTGTGAGGTGTCTCAGCCCCAAGCTGGTTGCAAGGTCCATGATGCTCTCTCAGGCAGGCCAGAAATGTGGTTGTGCCTCTCTTCCCTTCGATTCAGCACAGTTGTTAACAGCCTCGTCTTTTACTCAGTCTAGTGAAAACTTGGGATCAGTGTGGTTCTGCCACTTCAGTGCTTTCTTGGGAAATACAACCAGGCAGCCTCTTGCCAGCTGCTCAGCTATGGAGCCTCTGAAAAGATTTTAGACTATGTATGTTTCTTCCCCATCCACAAGTTCTAGGAAGGTTAAAAAAATTTAAAACCTTTATAAATTGAATTATACTGCTGTGATAATTTTGTAACCTTCTATTCTCATTCTGTACTATTTCCAAACAATGAGCAATTCTTTAATGGAAAATTAATTGGAATCTTTCAACACTTTTAAAATGCTTTCACTGTTTTTCTCCCTCCTGTACCAGGAATTTTATTATAATTGAGATTTCCCACTTGTGTTGGGTGAATTTACATCTCTTTTTCAAAAAAAATAAACAAAAACAAGTGGGATTATTTCCTAGTGACAATCATGCCTGAGGTGAATGTGTTGCTATTATGCTTATGGATTATTTATTAACTAGCTCAACAGGAAGGTGGACTGCTTTTAGCCACTTAGTCAAATTGGCAGCAGCTGGAGCTCACAGAGGAGCCCTTGGTGCCAGGGTCCTGGGCAGGGGCTAGAGAGCCTTTTCTGTGCCCTGAACATGCTGCAGCTCTGCTCTCCTGTCCTGGGGCCACATCAAGGCACTCCAGGCAGCTGAACTGTCAGTAATGGTATATTCAACAGCAAGTTCTAATAAACAGGGCAGTTCCAGGCAGATGTGTGGATTAAACCTGAAGCCAAGGTGAAAGCAGGAGATGTCTTTCAGGCACAGGTGTAGGAGATTTACAGAGGAAGAAAGGACAGTAAACATAATAGGAGAAGTGGATTATTTTGTTCATTTCTTTGATGCCTTAGAGTGTCTGTGTTCTGCTGTTTGCAGATTCTTGGTGCATGCCTCCAGTTAAATTTTCTTGGTGCTCCTCTCTCTACTTAGCCCTGCTGTGTTTCCTTGCCTGTAGCACCAGGCAACAAAACTTAATAATGGAACAAACACAGCAATCCTTTAAACTAATGCTGCCCCTCTTTCATTATTCAGTGAGTTATATTCTGGGCTGCTGACAAGGGTGATCTTGAAAGTAGGTTTAAATGCACATTTACATTAAATCCACATTGTGTGTGTATGTAAGTTAGTAATTTCAGTGCTCTTCTGTGCACTCAGTTATCCTCTTAGGAGAAAAAAGTCCTCATTTCAGTGAGGACATAAATAAAAGGAAAAGAAAACAGGCACAAACAGGAATTCTTGGAGAAGAACTTTATACACATAATATACATCTTTAAGCTCAGCTTCTTGTGTTTTTTGAAGATTTGCATCAGCCTTATGCTTAATATTGCCTTAATGTACAACTGCAATTTGTAATATTATCCTACCTTCAAAAACAAAGTATCTTGAAGATAAGTTAAATCAAGATAGTGCTATTACTGTTTGGTGAAAGATTTATAATTAGTTGGTGTCATGGATTAAGAAAATAGAAAGACAATCCTAGTTTTCTTTTCTTTCTTCCCACAAATGCTGGGAGAATGAGTGTGAATGGCAGAATTGGCAAAATATTGAGCTTTCAAATGAACAGAGTAATGAAATAAACAGGCAAGCTGATCACAGTATGAAGACATAGTGATCATTCCCTTGGCATGTCTGGATTTAGTACTAATTATTTATGATACTTCATACTGTGATAATGAATGTTCTTTGTATGCTTTGGAAAGCTAATGAAGTTCTACTGCCAGATTCTGACACCTTTCTTTTTAATTATGTAGCAGTTGTCATGCACATGGCCTCCATGATTTAATAAGGAATACCATGTCTCTCAACATGGAAAAAAGGAACAAACTTTGGCTGTTCAAAACATTGGACAAATACATGACATGGGACAATCTGGTTCAAAGAAAGGGTTTGCACTGGTGGTCTGTAAAAGCAAGGAATAGACCTATTTTGAGTCAAGAGAAGTCTTCCTGGAAGAGTTAATCAAAAAGAGCTCCAGCAGAGGACACAAAAGCATTTAGAAGAGGCACAATGAATTTTGACTGCCTTTGAATCTATTTATCAAAGCCATAGCTGTTCCCATTTCAACGCAGGTGGAACAATAATAAATATGGAACAAAGCAACTCAGTCTGTATTCAGAGCATTTCAATACATGGAAAGTTAACTGCAAAAAGAAAGCAAGCTTGCAGAGTCAGACCTATTGACTCCTGCTACTTCTACTCCTCATTGAAAATGAGTGGGGAATGGCACACAAAGGTCTGCAAGATATTTACATTATTGCCATTAACCTATAACAAGAAGCACATTCAGTAATGTGACTTTATTATTTAATAGAATCAATAATCTTTTACATCATAGGAACCTAATTCAGCTGCAAACCTTGTCACTTTCTTTCATTTTAACTTTACGTGTCAAATTTCAGTCTCAGTAAGGCCATGTTATTTTCCTACCTGACACTTATCCCTCTAGGAGGGACTTTTTTGCCATGAACCCTGTATGATTAGAAACTGCCTCTTCTGTGGAAGACAGGCAGCAAGAAGACTCCAGTTTCAATTGATGAGTTCTGGCTGACACAGGTACCATTCCCTGTGAGCAGGCAAGTGTTGCACCAGTGACCCTTTCTGGCAGTCCTCGTTCACAATCTTTGTAAGACCACAATGTCTGCAAACCCTTTCTCCCTTGGATTTTTCTCCCACTGTCACTATAGTAGGTAGATACAGAAAATCAGAGAGAATTCCACCTGCCTCAGGCAAGGCACAGCTGAGGCTGATGCCTGCCAGGCACTCAGCAGAGATTGTCCTAAAGAACTCTCCTTTAGAGGCAGCCTGGGGTCTGCTTAATCCCTGCTTCAGCCACAAATCCAAAGCAGGTCCTTGATGGCATAAAGGGAAAGCAAATGAACAAAACCTGGATATATTGGGTCATTATAAAATGCAGTTAAACACCTAAAGGACATCATCAGATCACTGACAAAAATAACTGATTTTCAGCAGTTTGATGCTGCTGTCTGGACAAAAACCAAACCACAACAGCTCTCGCCCCACCCCTCCAAAAGAGCCCAAAATACACTACCTCCCCCTCAAGACAACTTAATCCAAATTTGTAGTGTATATGTCTTCTGGCCAGATCTCTGAGACCAGTGGCAGACACTTCATTGCCTTCAATGCCTCCTCTGGCTTTTGGGTCAAGTCAGACAGTCTAAATGAGTCTTTTATCTCTATGATTAGTGCCTTGCAGCAGATGATAAAAATTCAGTCTCTCTCTTTTGTCTTGAAATTTCCAAGGCTTATGGGTTTTGTCTGATTTCACCTGAGTATTCAGCAAACAGCTTGGCACATCACTGTTTGCTTTTGGTGATTTGATCTGTCCTTTGGGCAGCCATTCAGGCATTTTTTCATTTCAGATGTCCTCATTCACAGCGCGCTGCAGCACTTCCTTAAATCTGGTCCAGACCCTGAGAGCAAAGCAAAGCAATGGATTTTAATTTTAAGTTGCAGCTGCTGTTGTCAAAGTTCACTGCATTAAGCATGGATTTCATTTTTACTGCTCTCTCACAACACCAGGAACTACATTAACTACAAAACACATGTGCTTAAAGTAAGTAAAGTAATGGAGAAATATATTGCTCTCGTTTTTTGAAATGTCACACAAGATCTTGGGCTCATTTCAGCAGCACAATGAAACTCAGGCTGCAGTTTCCACAAAGGCATAGTTAGGGATGCTTAAAGTGAATAGATGAAATGTTCATTTGTTTTCTTTTGCTGTTGCTTCACAGCAACATGGCAAACAAGTGCCTCCATATTGTAGCTATGAAGTTATGAAGCATTTTTCTCACTGCCTTCCATTTTGTGGAAATTAAGGGGAGAGGATTTGATGATCCCCTGCCTTGTTTGCAGCCATATCCCCTTTATTCATATTGAGGAGCTCTGTATCATCTTCGACTCATCTATTTTCTCAGCTCAAAAGCCATTGCACTGCAACTAATTACCATATTAAACTGTAACTTGAATAAAATAGGAAATGGGGAATGGAATGGATTGGAGAAGAGCCCACAGTCTCTGTAAAGGATGGCTTGGACATGAAATGTACAAATGTTAAGGTGTAAGTTCCCCAGCTGGCTAACTCAGAAAGAAAGGGTGGTGCTGCACAGCCTTGCGAGGCTGCCATGAGTAAAGGTAGGCAGGCTGTACTCTCAGTCTCTGCTCACTTCCCTGCCTCCCCCAGATGCTTCTGTTCACATTGGTAATGTTTTTCATCTTTCCTGCTCTGCTTTTGGAGGGCTTTTCTCACCCTTTTCATTCCCTAGCTATGTCATTGAATAGGTGAGACAATGCCCAAGACAGCCTCAGTGCCTGGCTGGCAGAAAGGAGGAGGGAAGATTGGTGTTGCTATGGAGCAATGTGAAGGTTACTTCAATCCCTTTAGTATCATTTTGGATGCAAAACTGTTGCACAGGAAGGCTGCAATAATCCTATTATTTCTTTTATTTTTTTTTCCATCCTTGACTTTAAAAGATTAGTTCTCTAGAAAAAAACCCAAACATTACAGAGCAATAATGTAAAGTGTTGTAAAGCTCATCCTGTACATCTGATTGCTCTATTCCACAGACATAATCTGTACATCTCTTTCTGTGGCCATCTCTGCAACCAGAGTTGTAATACACATGAGCAGCTGTTCAGCCCCACCCATCTCTAGGCCCCATATTTAAGAGATGAATATTATGGAAACCATTTTCAAGTTTAAAGTGTCATCCTGAGAATTTCAGGCCTGGGATCTCATGTGATTACTTATCTAAATCTTGTTAGTGGTGGATTCCTGTGTTGCCAAAAAAAAACCCAAACCCAAACAAACACTATTTGAACTGCTGGCTACAAATGAGGAATTGATGTTATCCTATAATCAAGCAGAGATATGTAAAACAACAATAGCTCTTTTTATACAGTTTATTTTTTATAGTTCCTTTTCTTCTTGTTAAAGAGGATTTTAAGCCATCAAAACAGTTCCCAATAAGCAGATGTTCATGATACAAGAGATAAAACATTTTTGCTCTTGCCATCCTTAGTGGAAGTCTCAGTCCAAAAGGCAAGGAAAGAAGGCAGAACCATCCAAGTGGAACTGTGGCACTCACTAGTTCCTCCACCATTTCTGAACTAAGTTTTCAACCTCTGCTGCCTCTGCAAGAAGTTTCCGTGGTTGCAGTGGAGACTTCACCACCATGCCCTGTGCAGCTCATGCTCAGGACTTCTTGCTGTCAAACGGGCAATGCAAACTGTCTCGAAAGATCACTCATGAATCAATTAACTCAAGGAAAAGTTAAACAAGATACAAAGGTTGGCCGAATATGAAACAGCCCCGTGTTCCCATTTACTGACTTCTCATCTCCACTTATTGACCTGATTGCATGAAGTACAGAAACCATCCTTCAGATTTCAGGGAACTGAAAAGAAGAGTTTCTTCCTTGCAGCAGATTTTGAAGACTTTTGCCATGGGGTTGAGTTTTTGATGTTTTCATGTACATCCCTTCCAAATATGAAGGTTTATTCTCTCCTTAAGGATTTGAAAACTTTTATTTTCGTTTTTTTTTTTTTTTCCCCCATTGTTTCTGTAACCTTTCAAAAGCACTGTAAGCCAAAAAGCACTTGAAGGCCATAATTGACTATAAATTATAACCTCCCCTCAGCAGTGTATGGACTTCCCTTGAGCTGACTGGAAAAGAGCTTTCAATGAATGATCTCATCGCCCTTCACTAGCCTTTACATTCTTTTCCAGAGATGGAATTCTGAATGCTATACTTTAATCTCTTCCTGGGATTTCCTTTAATTCTGTCTGTGTGCAGCCTGTGGGACTCTCACTGTGCAGAAGTTTTTCTCTTACCAGCTATTACAGACAACCCCAACTGGAAACTCATTTAGGTGACTGGAAACTGCAGAGATGTGAGTAGCAACAGGGATGTGTCCCATATTTGCTGTGAACTGGTCTGGCTGAAATGCAGATGCAAGCATTTAGAAAAAGATACACAGGCTTAACATCCTGCTTTGCTGAGTTACAGAGCACAGACAGACACATATGAAATATGAAGGATGTCTCTTAGCCAACTTCTGAATAAATTATCAGTTACTCATCTGAATGATTGGTTTGATGCAGTTTTGGATTAGTGTCTCATGACATTAGGTCAAAACTGAAAGTCTGATGCCCCAAAGTACTGATGTTCAGGTTTTCAATACAGCCTGAGGCAGAAGTTTCTAGATTTTTCAAACCTGAAATTTGGTACCTTGGGATCAAGAAGTTTGTTTTATACAAGACAGGCTTGGGAAGCCTGAATTCACAGATAATGATATACCCGGAAAATGCCAGGAAATTAAACTATTCCAGAGTACATTTTCCAAAGAATTAATAGCAGAAAATCACATTTGTGGTATGATGCAATTGTCTCAACTAGAATCCCTCAGTGTGAGACAGATGATGCATGGAGAGAGTTGGGAACTGCATAATGCATGAGTTGAGAAAGAATAGTTTTTGCTTAAATGTAAAGTTGAGAAAAACTGCACAAAATTTAAGAGATAATGAAACAAGCCAAAGCTGTTTTTTAAGCCTTTACTTTTTACATATTTCCTACCCAAATTAATATACAGACACAAGTAAAGATGGTGTAACATGAAGCCACTGTGCATTATGAAACCTGGCAAAAATGATGGCAATTCATCACTTCATGCTTCATGGCGTTTCCCAGTGCAGACTGACATTTCACATCACTGACAGAAGCTGCTGCACTCTCTGCCTGAAAAATCTAGAAGACTGTCCTCATAGATGAGGAAGGACTTTTGCTTCAGCCACACACGTAGCATGAGCATGCAGAGTCAACTTGTGCCTACCAAGTAACATTTATATGTTATGGAAAGATAATCCAGGCCATACACTGAAGTATAAACATTGCTTTTTTTTTTTTTTTTCCCCTCACATTTAGGGTCATTGTTGTATTATTGAATCTTTCCTTTTCACTGTGATAAATAACACCACTAGTAACAAGTTGAATGTGCAGCTGTTGCCATAAAAGGGTCACTATATTTCTACTAGGAAAATACGACAGACTTAAAAGCTGAGGGTGGGGAAACACAAAATAAAATATCATATGATTCCGAAGGCTTTTGCAATGTTGGCCACTCTTTCAAACACCATATGTTCAATATCATCTGTACCCACAAAAATTTCTGATATTTCAAAAGCTGTCTGCAAGCTTTGCAGCACAGATGCTGTACTTTCCCCTGGTATTGCCATGGAAATGGATATGTTTGGAGGCAGAGTAGCAGCTCAAAATCTCAGCAAACTTGGATAGTCTTTTCCCTTCTCCTTCTTACTCTTTCCCAGTCAAGAACTGGAATTTCTTCTCCTGCTGCTGAACCTGTAGCAAAAGAAACCTTAGATAGAGACCAAAAGGATGTATCACCTTGACAAGGACAAAGACAGACCTGATCACACTGCCTATCAAATCTCAAAAACCTCATGAGTTAATCATATAACTGTCATAAAATATTTAACTTGCAGTCCACAGACCTTATTCATTATCCCAGAAATAGTCAGACAAAGAGGTTACTATTCATGTGTTTGATTTTTGGGACAGTTCTGTGTCGTTATAATTTGTTTTATAAATAAATTATATGCAGTCAGTGCTACACGACGATGGCAAATAGGTAGTAGCAACCTTGGTAGCACAATTTGTAAAAGCACATCTTCCTATAGTAATGGAGTGCGTGCATGTATGAAGAAGGAAACTTTGGGGTGAAGGGAAGATGTCAGAGAGTTAATGAACACTTTTCCAATTCAAGTAAAAAGATAGTAATTCTAGACATGGATGATAAACAGGTTTCCACAGCAATAAGTAAAGTTATCCCCCTCTTACTCTTTCATCACCTGAACTCTGCAAAACTGCAAGTGGCACAGGAGGTTTATATGGTAATATATGTAAGAAAAATCCTGACTGAGCAATCTGCCCTGAGTAGAGCCATAAATGCTCTGTTGCTGTGTAGTCTGCCATAATAATTCAACATTTTTCTTCACAGTTATGACTGTTCCTTTAGCAATGCAATAATTTTTTATTCCACCATAAATGCAGTTTTGATAAGGCAGAATACTGAAAGTGTATTCATATTTATTCTATATCTTACAGGCTCTATTGGAATTATTTTGGTTTTAGATTTGGCTCTTGCTTATGTATCCCAGAGCTTTCTTTATGGCACCAAACTTAGAAGTAACTTTTTCCTTGGGTTTATTTCTGCTTTATGCCACTCACTACTGTCATCAAAATTGAGCATGAATTACTATGAATCCCCTACCCCGTCCTATATGGCTCAAATGCCTTAAAATTGAGTAGAATCTTTATAAGTCATTTACAACTGGGAAAACAGAAAACAAAGAGGAAATATTAAACCTGTGGTCACAGAGTGAATGATAGGGTTTGGAATAAAACTCTAATTTTTCAAACCAGCAAGAAGACTTAATGACTTCAGGGCTATGTTGTGTAGACAACCACCATGCTGGATCTGGTGTGGGCTCTTCTGGCAGGGCAGGCTTTCAGCATTAGACCTCCTCCTTAATCCACAATCCCCGTGTTTGACCCAGTATTGGATAACAAACACTGTAACTCATCTCCCATGCCTTGCCCACTAGTATGAATTTTACCAAAAAAAATGCTTACACTGTGAAAAATATTTGCAGAGCTGGCTACAGATTAGACAAGCATTAAAATATGCCAAGTAAAATAGAGGGATAAATATGGGGGTGAAAAGGAAAGAAAATTAAATGGTTAGGAGAAGGTTATTTTTTGTAAAGAAATTCAGATGTTTTATTTACATTGGTTATTGTTAGACTGTTATTTATTGTGTCACAGTTAGTCTTGGCCAGCATGGGTATCTATACATACTTCATGCCTAGAACTGAGAACACCAGTGCCCCTCTCTGTGATGATTTAAGGTCTGCCAAAATTTGCCTTCATGCATGAACAAACATAGCAAAAATGGGCTATCTGGAAGAGGATCTTTAATCTCACTTGAGATATTACCTTTGGGAAAGCAGAAAAGAAAAGGGATGGCCCAGCTGAGTCAGATCTGATAGGGACGTGGAAGAAAATAATGGAGGGCGTCTTAATTCAGGGCTTTCTCACAAAGGCATATATTAAAAACTAACAGTAATAATAACAAAAAGAGAGAGGGATATTGGTCCAAAACAAGAGGGAGCAGTGGAAGAGGAAATAGTCCAGTACTTTCCACTTGAATCCTGCTATGGTGAGGATTCAAGAAGTTTATCCTTGGTCATTAACTTTTATGAAGTGCTGATTTCCCTTTTGGCTTCCCCCCGGTCCATCAGCCCTGCAGCGAGGGCTGCTGTTCTCACACAGCTGAGCCAAGCAAGTGCTAAGTGTGATCCTCCAGTACAACATTTTCTCACTACCAACCTCTCCCCTCTACCTAATAGCTCTGAGACAGTCATGCTCTTTCTGGCTGAACGGCCACTAATGGCCCAACTGCTCTTAGCAAGACTTAGTAGGTTTGCTTGCCAAGACTTTAAATGTTGCTGCTGTGTTTAGCACTCCTTGGATATACAGTGAAGTGGAAAGGAGCACAAAGCAGCTGGGTGCTCTCAAAGACACTCTTCTTTCCCTTCCTTGTGTATGTAGCTTCTTTGCTGGCTGTAAATCACCTGAGGCTTGCACTCTGAAAAGGGCAAGGCAGGGCTGGTGGAGGTCCCTATGGCCATTTAGAATGGTTACTGTGCTGGTTTTCAGAAAACAAAACATTTCTGAGATGAGAAAGCTTTGAGCATCCCATGTTAGGCGTTTTCTGCTCTTCACAGAAGAGCACAAGTGGGTCTGAAGCTTAAGCTGTAGTAGTATAAATCACAATTTCCTTCATAACCTCAACATTTTTCCACAGTTCACACAACTTAAAGTATCAGACTGAAAAAGCTTCATGCTTCGTGTTTTGTAAACAGTCAGGGAAAGAAAAGGATATCCTTGTAAACTGTATTCTATACAGAAGGGGTTTTGACCTTCCTCCTAAATGACTAAAGAACAGGGAAACAAAATTACATGTTAGTAGTAGTCAAGGGATTCTAATTAAAAAAGGCAAACAAAACAAAACTAAATTCCCCCCAAACTAAAATCCCCAGAAAATGGCAGTCATCTGATGACTGGTGGGGGGAATGTGGATCTGTATGTGGAACTTTGTATTCACAAACTGGTCATGTAAGGGAGTGTCCAAGGAAAGCAGACATTCCTGGAAAGGAAGTCTGTGATTGTTCAAAGTACCTTTATATCCTTCAATGACTCTTAGACAGTCACCAGATCTTTAATTGTCTTTGTTTCTGTCACACCAGGAGGTTTAAAGTCACACTTGCATGGCAACCAGAACGACAGTGGGTAGAAGCAGAATGAAAATAAGGCAGCCATCCTTAATGGCCAGAGTGCACAGAAGTGCTGCTAACATTCAGCAACCAAAACCAGAACTTTGACTGAACAATTTTCTCTCAGGGAAACAGTCAGTGGTTTTTCATCAAACATTGTAAAGAAACACAGTTTCAAAAATAGGTTGAGCAAATAGAGAGATAGTTTTATAAAAAGGATTTTTATTTAAGTGTCTGCCCTAGAACAAACTGGGAGAAACAAGAGAAGGATATGTTTTCATACTACAGAAATCAAATGAAACCCATGGAAGAGATTAGGTTTTTAAAGATTTAAATACATGTCATCTCTCATACATTTTTCTCTCAAAAAAAAAACCCAAAGAAAACACTTTAATTAGGTACTCTTTTTCAGATTCTCCTTCTTAAATAAGAAAGTCTCCCTTTTTAGACAGTACTATTTTTACATCTTAAATGATAAATTGGTTTCTGTAGCCTGAATACTAAATCTCTGCACTGAAAATCCAGATTTGTTTTGGGTTTTATGAATACAAGAAATAAGTAAAGAAAAAAAGTAGTACATTAAGACTTAAATAAACCTTTTCCAGCAATACATTGGAGCCATTTGTGATATTTAAGACATAATACTTGCCAATTTATACTCATTCTGCACCATTTGAGTGTGTCATTTCTGGGTCACTTCATTGCTAGATGTCACTGTATATGACCATCACATCATCCTCACTTTTCCCCTTTAACAGTGCTGTGTCCCTGTCTGTTTGTACACAGTAGCTCAGTGTATGAAAGGAGCAGTAAATATGCCTTTCTTTCTGAGAAGATATTTCTCCAGGCTGTACCAATCTGATTCTTAGGAAGGAAATCATTAATCTCGTGTTCTACTGAAGACCTCAGTGACCCCATGTGGAAAAGGGGGTTCTGCTGTCACCCACCTCATCAGGAAACTCAGCACCTCTTTTTTTTCTCTTTGCACCACTGTTTTTACATAAAGGACAAACTTCCCAGACACTCGCTGTCAAGGAGCAGCAACCACACAAGTCCTTCCCTGAGAAATTTGGCAATAGAATGTTGGAACAGAGAAGGAAGTCAGTGATGCTAATAATCCTCCTGCAGCAGGCAGAAGCTGATATTTTAATAAACATTGCTTTTTAATGTGAACTTTTCCCCCTCTCATGTTAAGAGACTTGTTTATATATAATAATGGGAGAAAAAAACAACTCCCATGTTGCAAAAAAAAAAAAAAATAATTCCTTCTGTGGGTCATCAGAGCTGAAAATAAACCAAGCTGGTTGCCTTGGGGGATTTATTGAACTTCAAGGGCCCATGACTTATTCCATGATTACAAAAAGCAGAATAACTTTCAAATTTGCTACATGAGAGACTGAAACAAAGTCCTCAATGCTGTTGCATGCTGGAGAGAGGAAAAATGGAAAGACCATTATCAACTCTAGCACAAAACATGGCTCTGTTTTACTTCCCTAGCATGCAGTGCCCACTGGAGCCAGTGGAAAAAGGCTTTAAAAATTATATCTGATTTAAAGAGAAGGGATTTAAAAGTAGCTGTGCATGCATTTCACAAGGCTCACCATCAGAAAACAAATGAACTCTGTGCATTGAGTGTAGTGGATGCAGAAACAAAACTCTTGTTAAGAAGTGTTTTTTTTTGAATACATAAAGACCAAAATGTATGGCAGGACTCTTTCACCTTGATTCTGTTGAGGGTGGAAGAGGAAGATCATTGCTGCAAGGAGAGTGCAGATTGAATAATACTCTGGGAGCATTTCCAAATGTAATGGTAAAAAGTTCTCACAAACAAGGAATGCTCTGAGCACCACACCCTTCCCTACACTCCCTGACACAGCCACTGAAGAGTTAATTCTGCTTCTTCTCTCCCAAGGTGGGTAATTAGAATAAAAGGTTGCAGCTGTCAGCCCTTTTTAACTACCTCCAGTCCTAGAGGAAATGCAAATGGTGTCTTTGTAAGCTGGGGTTATGCTTGGTTAGTGTTTGTACAGCTCTTTATCCTTGGGGGTTACACAAATATCTTTTTTATTTGTTGCAGTCAATAAAACCTGGATCTCTGCTCCTGACTAAGGACTTATTGTGATGTGATAAACACATATTATAGCTTTGGCTTTTGCACACAGGCAGACTTCTGCAGTGGTGCCCTGCGATCCACAGCCGTGAATTTGGGGTTGCTGGCCCTGGAGAAGTGGGGTCAGTGGGGAAGGTGCTGGTAACATCCCTGGCCTGGTCAGCTTGTGGGTGGCTGCAGTTCCATCACTGCCTTTGGGAGCACAGGTGAACGTGGCTCCCTTCACAAGAGGTTCAAGTGGCTCCTCTTCTGTGTAGTCACAGCTGTAAAGTGATTTGGCTTCCCTGTGCAGCCCTGGACCTGTTCAAATAAAATACAGAGGGCAATGGAACATTTACAGGGTAGGAAAAGATGTTAGTGGTAGTGGTCTGAGTTTTTCTCCTTTTCTTTTTTTTTTTTTTTTAAAGTGTTCTTGATTGCTAAGATGCTGTGCTTGACAGAGGGAGGGGAAGAATTTGCTTCCTGCTCCTTCTGCTAGAAAGAATTCAGAGGAATGGGAAAGGAGTCAAGAGCAGGGAGCCAAATCTTCTGTCTAGTGAAGGTGGTAGTGTGCATGATTGTGGATTTCATCAATAAAAGACTGTCCAAGGATGATGGGAAGGACTGAAAGAAAAAAGGAAGAGGTGTTAGAACTGAAGTATCGTCTTTCTCACTTCAGTCCAGTTAGGGAATCCACTGAAAATCTGATTTTTAACTTTACCTTCTCTACTGTGTCTTTATTTTGAAAATCGCACCTCTAATAGGAGATTTGATACAGTTTGCTAATGGTTGATCCAATGGGATTACTCCTTCACACAGTCAGATCTCTCACATGCCAGTCTGCACTGAACACAGCAACTTTGGGATCAGCATTCCCCAGAAAAGAGTCTGGCTTCATCTGAAGACATTAGAGGTTGTCTACTAATTCTCTGAGTAATCTCATTTCTAACCTAAATAAGATTTGTAGAATTTGCTATGGAAGATACAGTACATCTGGTGTTAGTAAGAGATCCCAGTTTACAATTTCAGAGTAAAATGCAAAGTAGTTAGTGTGAAGAGTAGACTAAAAAAATAATTAAATGAAATTAAGATTCAGGTCTAGCTTTTTCCACACTTATTTCAAAGTCTGTTGTCATAGCTACTGCAGCATAAGGCTGGCTTAGTTTGTTCACATTTTCTTTAAAGACGTGTTCACCTTTTTAAGATAATTGAAGTAACTAAGCAAATACCTGGAGAGAAAAAAATTCAAGTTGTCCTTTGCACAACCGTAATTTTATTGTGATTTATTATTTGGATCAGGGATGTTCAGCTTTTATCAGATAGGAGCCTTTTGTTCCTCAGGCCACAAAGCCAGAAAATAGTTCAATGAATATTCAAGTACTCTATAGAGCAAAACAGTTGCAAACTTCAAAAGGGTCAAAATTCAGCATGGCTGTGTCCCCTCAGTCTCATATCTAAATATATTATTATGGCCTCAAACTTTGGCTTCTAGGAACAAAATAACATTTTTATTTCTGGACTCAGGAGGTACCCAAGGTTTAGACATATCTGAAAACATTAACCTTTTAAATTTGGCTTAAGCTGTGGCAGATATATGATATTACTTAGGTCTTTATTTATATTGCTCATCTTGTATCAGTCTTTTACTCTAGAATTAGTTTTTACATCCTGTTTTTGGACAAGTAAGATGAAACATTTTGCTTAGGCAAAATTGTGGTCTTTAGATTGGGCTGGAAGTTGGAAGTCAATGAATATTTTCTGGTAGGTCAGGTATGATTTGTGTCACCTCTCTGAGCCAGCTGCTGTGCCCTTTGCCTCTCATGTGGCCCTGCCCCTGTGCAGGATTAATTTCTGGAGCTTCATTTCAGTTTCCTCACAGCTCAGGGCACTTTGGCCCTTAGCTGAGCTGGATCCTGGTTTACCACATTTGGGGAATTCCCTCTGGCCAAGAAATGCTTTTTTTTAATGTCAAATAATAGGGACTGGCAGAGATCTTCTCTATCATTCCTGTAATGATCTGACAGATGAGTGTCTTAAGAAAAGATGGAGAAAGGAATGTCTTGCTATGCAGACAGGGAATATCTGTAAACCCCATGTGTCATCCACTTGGTGTCATCCAACTTGATAGCATTGTTCCTGCTTAACCTAGTGGCAAGTAGTTTTTTCCTTGTCCATTGTTTTTGAATCATCACGTGAATGCTTTGAATCATGATTTAGTCGGATTTTTAAATGTCCCTAAATCTATAATTTCATACATGAGGTTTCCTAAAGTCTGCAGTGCTAATAGCTGTTTTATTCCTTTACAGGGAAACTTTTTTTCTATAAAAGTGAGAGGGAAATGAGGAGGAATTAAATGGGGTGTTAATCAGCTTCAAGACAGTTTTCTAAAACTTTCAACTAGGCAACTCTCTGACAAGAGGCAAAGCACTGATTGTGCAAAATGCTTGATCTTGCAGATAATCCTGAACCTATGAGAAATCATTTGTAAAAACTGAAATCCATGCCATATTTAGCTTTCTGCTCTCTTTCAACATGGTTATTTTAACTTGTTTGCTGTCCATAGGCTCTCTTGCTGGCTTAGAGATATGTATATACTTCACTGGATCTGGACCTAATTAAGCAAATTCCATCTGGTTTTGCCCCTGGCTTTTCTGGCTGATAGTGATGCAGTAATTCATGGGGACTGTATTTTCCCAGTTTTTCCTCAGTTCTAAAAAATGAGATTGTTAACTGTGTTTTCTTGTGCACTCTTTCAAGGCACTCAGAGTGGTTCTTCACACAATATACAGAGAAATGAATAAACGTTTAATACATTATTTTACATATGGCAATAGTTACACGATATATATTGCTTGCTATGAAATGCCTGACTACAAATGAAAGTTCTTTCATTCTCTGAATTATAATGTTCTCCTGTTCTGGAGCTTGGCTCTCCTTAAGCACAGTCCTGGAAACAAACACACTGTTGGTTAACTGGCTAGGCTGTGCTCCTTCTATTTTGAGTTTTTCATCCATTATAAAGCTGAATATGGCCTGTTGCTCAATATTTTATGTTTTAAAAAATGAAGATTCCTATTGCAATAACAACAAGCATGGGTGGCTCGTGTGTTTTGGTGTAAGGGTTGGTTGCTGAAATGCCTAACTATCAAGCTTTAAGAGAATTGTGTGCTGTGCTGGGGCTGGGAGGGGAAATATGCAAATGCAGGTAAGCAAGCATGCAGTTCCTCATCGATGTCAAAGTGAAATTTTCTAGAAAAATCAGAGTTTTTGTCGAGCAATCACTTTTTAAAGAAACTAATTAAGGCATGTCTTGATGTAAAACTAAAAATGCTGCATTTACACCTGTTCTTTCTTCCTCCTAGACACTTTTTGTGCCTAGCATAGCACGGATGGATTGGTTTCCTTACACCTGGCTGCTTGAGGGGTGGGCAGGGAGATGGATTTAGCGGTGCCTATCCCCCCTTCATGTTAGGCAACATCTCTTTAGTATTTAAAGAGCTGCTTCAGCTTTCCCTGAGCTCCCCTTGGCTGGCTGAAAGGCTCTCGTGGCAGACTGAGCTGGAATGTGACTGGGAGGCCACGCTGTGCTCCCAGGAGGATGGGGCTAATGGCAACCCAGCCCACCCAGAGGGCAGCTCCATGTAAACCACTTGGACAGCACAGAATGCTTTCCCCTCACCTGCACTTGGGGCTGTGGCACTGCCTGCTTGCCTGGTGCAGCTGACACTGGGAGGAAAGACAGCTCCAGGGGCCCCCAAGACACAGCTCAGGCAGCCTCCTCTCTTTCTGCAAGCAGGCAGGGCCAGGCCACAGTCAGCAACGCTGCTGCACTGCAAGTGTCTTCATTCAGCGGTCCATGAGATGAAGAAATCCCTCTTGAGAGTGAAGATCTTATTGGTGATATGACACTAAGATAGATTTCTATCTTATCTTTTCCCTCTCCAGCATAACGAGATGACTACAGAAAATTTGGGCAGCAGCATAGTGGCCAATATTTGGCTCAAACTGTCCTTTAAGCAAAATGGAATTGCTGCACTAGCTTCTGTGTCCTGATTTAATAGAACTAAAACTGCTTGGTTTTATGAGAATAAATGTGTAGTCTGGAGTAGATTTGGAAGGAGCAAGGCAAAGCTGTCTTTGCTAGTAACAGAACTGGATGAAACATGTGGTATTTGAACTTTTAGATAATTCCTGGAGTTCTGGCAATGTCACTTTAGGCAGTTGAACTGTATTTTTCTGGTCAGATCTGTAGATATTGAAGGTTTAATATTTCATTTGATCATCTAGCTTTAAAAAACAATCTACCTTCCAATGAACACAACTTTTCTTGGGTAGCAAACAATCTAGCTGCTGTCTCCTCACTCCAAAAGCTCAGTCATGGTCTATGATTTATGAGGAAAATGTTTAGTTGGCCCAGGTAGGAGGGGGACTCTAAAAAATCTATCAAGTACCAAGAAGGAGGAAGAAGGAGATTTCAAACTCTTTTTAAAATATCCCATTAAAACTAGAAAAATCATAAGTTCAGAGTCTTAAACTAAGATAATATTTCTGTTTTGGAACCTTTATTAAGGTGTTGAAAACAAAATATCTTAATAGAACTGGTTTTTATAAGTTGCTGGGATCTCTTGGAGGAGGAAAAAAGTGAGAAATTTAGTTACACATATCAGTGGCGGATCTACCAGAAAAATAATAATATCAGCCATCATGAAGGTAGTTAATGATGAACTTTTAAAGGGTAAAACTCAAAATTTCTGGTTAGTTGGTGGAAAAGACTCAGCTTTTATCTGAGGTGTTCTGAACGACCACTTGGCAAACATCCCTGAGAGCACAGAGTGTAGACTGATGGTTTAAGTGCATAAGTTAAACAGCAACAGCTCAGCAAATGCTCCTTGAGTTTTTTCAGCAATAAAATATTTGGATGGTTTTATGTGGGATATTTTTTAGGTAAAATCACTTGTTCTGTCACAGAAATATTCCAGTAGGTGCTCATCAATTTTAAGAGCTATTTCTAACTTGATTAATATTTTGTGCCGTTGTTCCCCATAAATTCAAATTCTTTTTCCAAATGATATGTCTCATCCTTTTCATTTTTAATCCTTTAATATTTTGTCGAGTCATTGTGTTTTGACCTTGTGCCCCCATTAAACACTGAGAGCAATTACTACAGGTGGGAGTCCTCAGCTCCTGTGATCCCTGAGCAGTGTAAAGCAGTCCTTCAGGATCATTGCTCATGTCTCTCTTTCATTTGCATCTGTAAGCACACCTGCTTCTCAAATAGAGCAGTGGTGCTCCCACTATAACTCAGCAAACTCTGAGTCCCCAAGCTGATTTCTCTTCAGCAGTTCCCACCTGAAGGTGCCCAAGGGTGGGCACTGCAGGCAATCCAGTGAGCCATCTCAGTGACATAAATTCAGTATCACATTACTCAGGTGTGTGTCAGCCCCTGCACTGGTATTTTTCTTCTTTAACAGATAAAAAGTCTTCACAGCTTGGGCACTCTCTAGGTGGGCAGTGAGCAGTATGGATGACACGGAATTCTTTAAGAAGGTTGTAAGAAAAGTCAGCTTAGAACATCCTAGCTTCTTGATTTCTAGTATGTGTTAATTTAGCCTCTGTTAATTTCTAGTGCTGACAGGTATCTAAATCAGAAGTGAGGCATGAGGAGGAAAAGGCAACTCTGGCATTCATGTAAATGAGGCAAAGAAGGACAGGCTGTGGATATTTAACCAAAAGCACTGCAGAGAAAAGAGCTATGCAGAAGGAGCCCATCCTGGGGCAGCTGGGTAGGCTCCTGAAGAAATCTGCTCAGTTTCTAAACTGTTTGGAAGGGAGGAAAGGGTAGATACAGAACATGGGTGCTTTGTGGCAGTCTCATGTGAACAGGAGAAAAACAGGTAAGTTGTTGATTACTTGAGCTTATTTTTTTCTTTCTAAAGAATAATAGCTTCACAGAAAATCAATTTTCCCAAGGAAGCTGCCAAGGGATATCCAAGACAACAAATAAGTGTACAGCCATAAAAAATGTGTTTTGCAGGTAGAATTAGTACACTGGGGGATGGGATCTTAATGGGAAATTTAACTTTACAAAAAATCCCAAAGGAATAGCAGAAGAAAATATGTGAAGAAAGCAGATATAAAGAAGTTCTATAAAAGCAGTTTGGCCATAGATGGTAATCCCAAAGACCTGCAAATAGGAAACCAAGCAACCTCAGTGCACCCCACTGCTGCTGGGTGCAGGGAAAGCCAGGTGTGTTGTTCAGGCAAGCTCCAAGAGCTAAAAAAAAAAAAAGTCTTACTGGTCTATAAAATCCTCAGATAATGTCAAGGCAAAAGTAAACTGCATGGCAGAGGTGAAAGAGAGGGAAAATTCAGCTTGTAGCACAAATATCTGTTTGAGATGTGGTAGAGAAGCTGTTTCCTCTGCACAGCAGGGAACAGCACTGATATGCACAAGAGAAATATTACCAGCTAGGTGCTGTGTGGCACACACACCACAAAAAAAGGCAGTGGGGGATAAAAACCCCATGATTTTTCTAAGTGTGTGTTTATTTAAGGCAGTCTGCTTGCCCACTGCAAAAGCTTCAAGAACAAAGCTGACTCTCATTAGGAGTAATGCCAAAAGTGATGGATGATAATGAAATGAAGGAATTTTTGCCAGGTGATGTGTGGCTATTTTAAGAAATGACAGATGTGACCAAGACATGTGAAAATCACCAAAAGGAAGATACAGAAATTACCCAACTTATCCAAACAAATAGAAACTCTATTGTGCTGGCTTTGGATGGGATGGAGTTTTTCCTTCCCTGTAGCCAGTATAAAACTGTGTTTTGGATTTGTGCTGGAAACAGTGTTGATATATCAGAGATATTTTCATTTATCCTGGTCAGCACTTACAGACAGCCAGGGCCTGTTTTGCTCCTCACCCCACCAGTGAGGGGCTGGGGGTGCAGCAGGAGCTGGGAAGGGACAGAGCCAGGACAGCTGATGCCAAGTGACCCAGAGGATATTTCATATGCCATATGGCACCATGCTCAGCTCATAAAGCTGGAGGAAGAAAGAATGAGGGAGGGATATTTGGAGATGCCATTTATCTTTTCAAGTCACAATTGTGCACGACGGAGCCCAGATTTCCTGGGGATGGCTGAAGCCCTACCTGCCCATGAGAAGTGGGGAACGAGTTCCTTTTGTTTCCCTTTGCTTACATGCACAGCTTTTGCCTGTTAAACTGCCTTTAACATAACCCTTGCATTTTATCCCTTTTACCCTTTGCATTCCCTTTTCCATCCCAGCCAGGGGTGAGTGAATGAGTGGCTGGATCATGCTTAGTTTCTGGCTTGGATTAAACCATGACTTTTATAAAAACTGTAAAATTATGTTTATTCAAGGCTTGGTTAGAGAACTGGGAGTCTACTGTTTCATTTGGTTCAGCTGGGCAAAAAACAAAGAGAATTTATTGCTTTCAAAACTCCCCATTTGGTAGATGACATTTCAAGGACTGTCTGTTCAGCAAAAGAGAGATTCCAGAGATTATACCATGTAGATTCTGCATATGGCAGGATCTGAAAGAAGCACAGGATAAAACTACTTGCATGGCTAGAAAGAAAGGGAACTCGAATGTAGAAAGGGATTAGAACAAGAGTTCTTTCTACCTCTTCTTTCTGACCTTTGGAAACCAGGCTAGGAGTGATAAGGCAGCACTGATGTCACTCCAGCTCAGTGGAAAACAAAGCACTTCTGTAACACATTAGGGACACACTGGGTATATCTCTAAGGAGCAACTGAGACATAAAGATTTTCTGAAGATAACTAAGCTTAGAAAACAGAATGCTAAAAATCAGGTGTTGTAGCTGGAGAAGTTATTGTTGCAGAAAAACCCCTCTGGTGGGATTTGGCTCATGAGTGGAGAGGTGAGCTCTGCTGTCCTTAGCTCTTGTCTGTAATAAACATACCAGGGTGCTGCAGGAGGAGTGTGCATTGGGGAGCTGCATGGTTAAAGTATATAAAAAATATATAAAAAAGGTGTTCTCAACATAGCAGCAGCTTTTGCACTGCTGAGGTTGCTGTGTTTGATCTTGAACCCACAAAGGTGAATCCTAAGGTGTAATATTGTTCTGGAAAGAATTTCCAGTGGCCAATCAGTCCCTACACTGTTTCAGAGAGATTGAAATAAAACCAACAAGAACAAAATATAAAATGTGAAAGATTCAAAGGAGCAAGTGAATGAAATATAGTAACTTCTGTATAAAGGTGTCAGAATTAATAATAAAAAAAAAGTGGGTGAATGTTTGTGTAATTGTCCTGAGAGCAGCAAGGCAGGCAAGATTTCCTGTAATGAATTCAGTGGGAGGTAATATCCACCTGATGCTGTGCCATCTTCACTGTGATTAGTGGATCTGCATGTGCTCCTGAAGAATTTCAGTGGTTTTCAGTCCATCTTCTATGGGCAGGCAGAAAAATCCCACGGCCCAGTAAAGCAATCGATCAAGGCTGGAGGAGAAGCTCAAAACATTTTGGTTTTGCAGAGCATTTAAACGTTGTCTTTGTGGCCAGTTTCACCCATGCAATTTGACATCCTGAGCATGATGTCAGTAACATCTCTCCTGATCCCCAGCATTACCAGTCATAGCAGAAAGAAATATGCTTGTGTGGAGGAAGGCAGTAAAGTCCTGTTATAATAGAATGCCATAGGTTGGGAACCTCTGAAAAGGAACTTCATAGCAGGACTAGGAAGCTGATATATCTAGAGTTTAGTAGCAAAGTAACTGAGTCCATGTGAATTTAGGGAATAAGCGCAGTCCTGCTCAAGGAGAGGAAGCCTCATGGTGCTGCTACATAACATGCAGCTTTGTGAATGATGACACCTCCTCCCTGCCTGTGTGCCTGAAGTGCCCAAATTAATGTATTTAGTCCTTGTTTTTCTGTCCCTGCTTTAGATCAGCCTTATTACATTCAGTACTCTGCCATCAGTTCACTAACAATGCTTAAGAATCCTGTGAGTTCCCACACATTTTTTTTTTAAATCAAAACTAATCCTTACCTGCAGATGGCAATGGTTGATTCCATGGGAGGAAGGCAATCCATGGCTCATGAAAAGATCAAAACATCTGCACGTCATTGCTAACAGGCTCTGTGCATTGAGTGTCCTTCCCAGTCCCTTGTAAATTCCTAGAAAGCATTTCTGCAATGCTTTCAAGGCAGTAAAAAATTTCAGAGCAAATGTGGTAAAATAGGAAGAAAATGGAAATAATGACGAAGAGAGCATAGCAATCCAAATAGTGAAAATGCTACTATCGAAAAGAATAAGAAGATTTTTTTTAAAGTTGAAGAAATTTCATTCAAAATGTGGTTGCATATATTAATGTTAGTGTAATATTTCACAGGACATGTAATATAGTTTTTCAGTAGTGATGGCCAGGAAAGCAAATGCTATCATTAGGGATAGTTTTAAGAAGTAAAGGGTGGATAATAGATAAAAATATTGAATTATGAAAATTTATAATTTTTGAAGATCTCAGAGATTAAATTAATGGGTTTATGAATATTTGTTCATAACTTAATAGATAAAATCAACATTTAGCTGCTATTCTATGGGAAATTTAATTTGAAATATTCTCTTCCTTGCCTCCTGCAGGCATTCATTTACATGTACTGAAATCAACTTCCCCACCCCATAAATAAGTAAGTAAATGACAGGGCTTTCCACATAAACAGAGGGGGGTGTTGGCAGAAGTACCTGTGTGCAAAGGTAGAAGGACACTTCAGAGACAAAAGACACCTTCTCCAAGCCTGAGTGCAGGGACAGAGGACTTGCAAGTGCTCCTTCCTGGGTATTCTGCCAGCTCGTGCTGGTAAATTCAAAAACAAGGTTGAAAGGAGAAGGGAGATGCTGAGAAGTTGTTGGGAAGTGGTTTGGAGTGGCTGAGGGGTGACAGCTGGACCCACATGAGAGCGCTCAGCCCCAGCTGCTTGGCCTGCAGATTTGGGGTCTCTCTCGCTGTGATCAAGTGCTTCTCTCTGCTCCTGATGAGCTGCCCTGCTGAGACATGTCACACTCATGCTGTCCTTTTCCTTGCCTGCCTTTGAAGAAAACCCTCATCACCGACTAAAATACCTCTGGACAGAGAAGCACCCCTATTTTCAAGCTAGTTCCTACAAAATTTTCGAGACTCTGTGCTCTGTAAACAGCAGGGTGATTTGGGCGTGGAAATTGAGGAATCTCTATTACACACAGGAGTGGATTGCAATTCTGACTTGGAGTGTTACAATTTGATTTTGTCTTTTCTCTGTACCTAATGTACTTATTGAATGTACTTATTGAATATTCATACTTATTTCACACTCTCAATTTTTATGCTAGAAAATAATTTGTTGTCTCAGTTGCAGTTCTGTAATTCCTCAAAGCCAAGGAAGTTTTCTTCCTTCAGTGCCTGCTTCTATCCGGCCCATGTTGTGTATCTGAGCTATTGAATTGCACAGAAGCTGAGCTAACTGCTTTGTGTCACTTTATTTAAGCTCTAATACTTTATACACAAACTGAGGCAAAAATATTGGAGGCAATCAGCCTGAAGATAATGCCTGTAGTTTCAAATAAGCACCCTATTAAGAAGAATTTTAGTAGTGTCCTGGTACTTGTGTTCTGAGACCAGGACAGGGGAGCCTTTGGGCAACAATGTTATTGTTAGAAAGTGATTGTCTTTGTTTCAATTCTGTCTTTTCTCAGGGCTCAGTTGTCTTAGTTTTGTAGTTGGTTTGTTTGATTTTTCCCTTTCTCTTTTTTTGTTTGTTTGGTTTTGTTTGGGTTTTTTCTGAGCTAAGTCTTTTTCAGCTCATTACCTGCACATGTATCCCTTTTGAAATGTGAGGTACCATCAGCAGAATTCCCATCTGATGTTATAAGTGCTTTCAACCATTTTTCCTCCTTAGCATCCACCATGGAATCCTTTTCATTGAGTCCCTGGGCTGGTGGTGTTCTTCACTGCACAGGCTAGTGCCATTTCTGCACATCTTTACTTTGAGCGTTGTAGGTGACTTCTTTCAGTCTCTTTGGAAAGACTTAATTGAGTCCTGTGCTGATGGCTGAGAAGAAACTCATGTTCTAACAGTAAAGGTAACTTTCTTATTAGGGATTTATGTAGTTTCCCAAATTCATATGTTGGTTTTCTGAACTCTAAATCAACTATACGTTTTAAAAACCCCAAAATAGGCAAACATTTCTCCTCTTGTCCCACAAAACCCAAACCACCCCACTCTTCTCCCTTTTGTATGCACAGTCAGTAGTCCCCAAATGTGGTAGTACAATGTGTTAATGCCCTAAATGCTCTAAGAGGTCAAATCCTTTAAGGTATATGATATTCCTTTTCTCTGCCATGAAGTCTGCACTTCAGGCCTTGTTAGAGGGTTTTAACCTCCTCTACTCATAACTCGCACCGATGCAAATCTTGTCTCTTGTTGTCTTTCATTTTTTCTTTTTTTTTTTTTGTGTTTCTTCCCCAGCCCTGCCCCTCCCACTCCCCTTCTCCCTTTTTTCCCAGCTTTGCCCAAGCTGTTGACTGTTCTGAGGGGTTTTTCATGTTTGTTTCCATTTTGGAATTCTTTCCCCTGTCACACTCCCAGTACTAGAGCCAAGGTGCCCACTGCTTGACCCTGTGCCTGCTCAGCAATGCCTGACATGAACATCCCTGCAGTAAAATATAGTAAAAAGTGGTGAACCCTGGCTCCAGGGAAGAAATGATGATGTCTGGCTCAGATCAGAAGGCTGAAGGATAGTTTTATTAAAACTATACTATATTACATTGATATACTATTTTAAGAGACACTATTCTACATACTTACTTACTTCTTACTTACCTAGCTAACTACAAACTCGTGACTCTCTGCTGAGAGTCCCAGACACAGCTGGATCCAATTGGTCACTGAATGCAAACAACCTTCACCAGAATCCAATCCAGCAATCACTGCAGGTGAACAATCTCCATACCACATTCCACATGGGGGGAAAAAAGGAGCAGAGATAAAGATTGTTTTCTCTTCTCTCTGTGCTTCTCCTGAGAGACAAAATCATGTCTCTCTGTCCAGAGAATGTGACTGTGGCAGTAAAACACCAACATTCCCAGCTGCCTTTTGGCAGAGCTGTTTAAAGCACAGCTCTCTGTGGCATGGAGAGTTTGGTAAAGAGGCAAAGCCAAGCCTTAAGGGAGTTAGGGGAACTGGGAGCTTTTACACAGAGAAACAGCAGTTTTCCTTGGAAAAAATCTTGTGGGCCCTGCTGCAGTCAGTGGACATAAAGACTCATCACTTTTTTTGGTGACCTGAAATAACTTATCAGGTTAGAATTTCTTTGCAGCCTTTTTAGGCTGACAGTCATTTAGCTCGATAACTAAAATTAGCCAGTGTCACTGTCACAAATATCTTGACACTTGCAGCCTAGCAGAATTTAAAAAGACACCTTTTCTACCCTGTCAGGAAGGCCTTGTTCTCCAAACAGACTCCCGAGTTCCTGAGAGCCAGGATCTCAAGGCTGGCATGAAGCCAAAGCAGTCATTTATATCTCAGGTGACCACAACTTCTATAGGTGTCTCCTCTAAAGGCACCCTGTAGTGGTGTGTTTTTTCTTTAATTTGGTGTTTGTTCACCTCCCCCAACCTCCTCCCCTCTCCAAGGTGTCAATCCTCCCTTTCCCTGCCCCTTTCCCCAGAACATTCCCTGTCATTCCTCCCAGTCCCCTCCCCTGCTTCCAGAGCATTCCCTGTCATTCTCCCTAGTCCCCACCCATGTTTCCAGAGAGTTCCCTGTCCATTTAGTGAGGCCCAACACCCTATTGGTTACTTTGTGTTATTCCCCTCCCCTGTTTCTCCTGATAGGTTTGTGCTATGTTAGTCCCACCCTAGACTCCTTCCCAGCCCTGCTCTCATTGATTGATGTTCCTACTCCCCTCCTCTTGAGTTATGGCATAAAACCTTTGTTCGCTCTCCACGGAGGGTCTTGGGGCTCACTGAATAAATCCATCCTGTTCACCCCCAAGTCCTGTGTCACCTCTGTCTGTCCCTGCACCGACACTGGGACTGCAGAACCCACAGGGGGAGCGGCCGCCCGTTCTCCTCCCTCGCCGCCCAGCACGCCCCGCTCGGGGTATGGCGGAGAGAGGAGCTGACCGCGACACAACAGCACCCTTGTCTTTTGATCTTGAGTACAGGTTTCAAACTACTGAAAACAACTTGCTTTATGGTGGGGAGAAAAAAATGTCAGGGCCTTAAGCCAAATAGCCAAGGATTGAATTACCATCGGTATGGTTTGCCTGCCAGAGAAGGGCTGAGGCATACTGGCAAGAGTGCAGAGACCTGGCTTGCAGTCTCACAGCTTGGCTTGTGCCCTGCTAGAAGTACATGCCCGCTTCACATTTAGCATTCTTTCATCTGCCAAATGCTGCTATTAGATTTTCTTTAGTATTTTTTCTTTTAAAGCTACTATCTGTTTATATATTCCAATCTGTAGCCTGAACCTCAGCTGATCACACTACAGATTGCCCCTTGTTGATGGTATTTATTGTACCTTTCCTAACTCACAACCTGGAAAGGATTGGAACCAGTGCCCTCAGGGCAACCCTTAGAGTGCAACTGTTTTGCATCAGAGCTTTAACTGGACTCTTCAGACAAAAAAAATGCTTTTATTGCCCTTAGTTATTGCAGAAAGTTTTATTCTGTCTCTTTGCATTGTTTTGTTTCACTCTAAAGGGAAAAAAGGAAATGCATGTTTTCTTTGTTAAAGAAATGAGGAGTGACAAAAATGAAAAAATTATAATGTTGTATAACATCTTAAAATATTTGACATTTCACAATGTTTACATAGAATAATATTATCAACTACATATTTTTGAAGAGAATAATTACTTGTGCGTGTTTGATAAAAAATCAAACAGGAATATATAGTTATTTAACCAAAAAAGCATTCAAGAATCATTGGATGTACATAGGATTAATAACATAAAAAATATTTCTCTTTGGAAAGCTATGGAAAGCTGCTGCATTGTGTCCTCTTCCTATTTTTACTTCCTGAATTACTAAATTCTTCCAGTTCTTTGCAAGAAGACACATTACACTTGGAAGCTGCATGCAGTCAGAGGGAAAACCGTGAGAGGAGACAAGCACTTGCCATAAATTAGCAGCTTTATGAATATTTGAGTTGGTTGCACTCCTGGAGCATCCTAGTGGGTCAGCTCTGCTGTGGCTGCACAAATGTGCTCCTCTGTGGCGTGCAAGCACTGTGAGAAATGGATCCAGGCTGACTGGAGGCAGGCTCTCTGTACACTGATTAACATCAGAGCATGATGCAGGGGAAGATTAAAATCAGGATAAAGGATATTTTCTATTAAATTATAAAAGAAGAACATGCTGTATGAATTGCTTTCCTGTAGTTTTCATTGTATATGTATGTAATGAGATAATGCATGTTAATCCTTATGAATCAAACAGGCATATGTTAAAAAAGCTTAACTCATTTCCTCCACTTGTGGGTGGCATTTGTAAAGATTCCAAATACACTGGACGTGCTCCTTCCAAGTAAGACTTGAAAGTGTAATATCTGTGAACTCAACACAGTATTTCATGTAAGAATCTCTGAGTAATTTATAAGCAGCCTATTCCTAAGGTGTGAAAGTGTTACTACATCACCTAAATGAGGAACCAGCGAGGCACACTGGATACTGGTCACTATCTATTTTTTAGTTCTGTTTCCTATTGTGTAGACAGAAATTTTTGGGTTTAGAATGAGAGATGACCTGAGAAAATCAGTGTAAGATGTCAGTGTCAAGTTCTAGGGATACAAGGGTAATTAATAGAAGATTGATTAAGCAATGAAGGGCTAAAGCTCTGTGCAGAGGGGCTTGGATGACTCCACGGACTTGAAATGCAGAACAGCAGAGGCTCTTTCATTTTACTACATGCAAGAGCCCTCAAATGCAATTGTCCTTTTCCTGAAGATTGAATTTTTACTAATAAAGCATTAGAGTGTGTAGGCAGCCTATTCCTGTCTCCATTGTTACGCTGTGCTGAAAATACAGCAAGTCTCAGGGCTGATGTTGTTGGTGAAAGGAACAGTTGTGAGAGAATTGTGTATCTTGTGGTCCCACTTTTAACAAAATAGTTGCTACCTTTGCAAGTCTTTTAAGTCTGGCAGATGTTTTTACCCTTCCTCCCTAGAGTTACTTTGGTTGCATCCTCTTTATTAGGTAGAGACGTATATAATTCAAAGGACGTAATTAGAAAATTGAATATAAACACTTTGTGATAAGTGTATTATGAATGCTGGAACTGTTATTATAATTACATGAAGTTGCATTCAGTCTGCTTTACTATGTTGGTGGTTTAAACAAGAGAAATGGGCTGCCTAACTTTAAAAACTAGTCAGATCTGGGGCTTCACATGGCATCAGCCTGAGAGCAGTGTTGCAGCCTACTTTGGGCAGACATTTCCAGGCAACTTCCTAAAGAGGGAGGAGAAAAAGTCAAAATACACAGAATTGCTACCGTGACTTTCTTAAAAGGAAGCGTGTGTGCATGTAAGTTAATGAAACACACAGGTATTTGCTTTTTGGAAGAGGTTTTCTTGTTAGAGACTCTCCCCAGCCTTTAAAGCTCTCAGATTAATCCCCATGCAAAATAGCACAACCTATTAATTATCAAAAATCCCCTTCACAGGATGGAAAACTCATTTTACATAAATCCTTATTAGCCATATCTTCTCAGTGTAGCAGAACTTTACTTTTCATGTCTCTTGACAGCTCCCAGTTTGACAAAGGAAGCTTAGCTTCACTAAAAAAAGCAAATCCATTTTTTTGGGATTCCAATTAACACGTTGACATTGTGTTATAGGACTGGAGGTGTATGAAATTATTCCCTGGGAGTTTACCACCACTGGGAAAGGTGATTGATTCTGCTACCTGAAGGAAGTAATAGATAATGTATTAAGTAACACAGGGATGGTTTGTTTTGTTCCCCCTAAGCTAAAGATAAATTCCATCTTCATTTTAATTTTTACACGAGAGGCAGCACCACACAGAGGCACAGCTGCAAAGCTCAAACTTCTGCTGCTCCATATTGGGACCCCAGTGAAGCAGAACATTAATCTGTACAGCAAACAAATGACTATCATTTACATAATTACATTTAGTCACAATTTATAACATATTCATAAGTGCATGAGTGAAAATGATGCATTTGCTGTGTAAGGGATAGAAATTGTGGATTAGCTAGGCTTTGCCAGGACAGGAGGAGGAACAAAAATAAGTCATTTTCCAGTGTGTTAGAAAAGTCACACTTGTGATTTTGAGTCCAGCTGTCCTTACTTGTCCCTTCTGGACTATTTGTACTAATGGGTTTGACATCTGTGAGGGACTGTGGGCTGAGGCTCTTTTGTGTAAACCTATGGTAATTCTTACAGTAACCTTTGGGAAAAAGGGCAAAAATGTGTTTTTCTCCAGAAAGGTTTCCATTAACAACTTGTGATTTACTTGAAAGTGAAAAACAGTGACCAGAAATCAAAGGGACTTCCAAAAAATGTTTTTTATCTTTGACTATGGCCCTTATGATTACAATAGTTGCACTACAAGAGAAATTATATAGCAGAGAGTCAAGCTTTCATAAAGTTTAAGTCCTCTTTCCCCAGAAGAGTATCAAATAATAATCTTAGGCATCACTTTTATCCCTACCAATGTTTGCTTTCTCCACTCTTACATTTTTTTCATATTTTTCTTGGTTTTACCTCATTTTTTCTGCTTTACTCTCCAATTTTTTTCTCTTGATTTTTACAAAAGGGAAGCAATCATACCACCAAGTGATAGAACTGGAAGAAATCCTTTAACAGTTGCTTGTGTCTCAGTCTCCATATTTCACAGGTTTTCCTGTAATTCTGCCACTTTTTGAGCAACTGGAAAACTATTTCTGAGGGTTTTTTTATATTGTTTTTAACTTCAATTATTTCTGAGTTTTAGAGTTCTCACATAAATGCGTCACTCTATAACTCTAAAGAACATACAACTACAACTCATTTTTTTGTGAAAACAGAAAATTAGATGATATAAAAAGCATCTCATCTGATAGAATCAATTAAAACAAAACAGGCAACATTCCACTAAACCCAGTCTTTTGTTTTCTCCTGGAAGCTAGAGACCTGTCAGATAATTCTCTGTCCAGAAAAAAATCAGTCTCCTAATCAGGATTTCTGTGCTTGTGTGCTGGGAATTTTTTGTTTGGTTTGTTGTTTTTTTTTCCCACCCAGCAGCTTGCTGAGGGATTATCACCCACTCAGGGAGCAGATCAGTAGCACAGCCAGGAGTAACAGGTTGGAGATTTTGCTCCCTTCTTCTGGCTTTGCCAGGACACTTGGCTGGCAGGCTGCTCAGAGGTTGCATGTCCAGCTCTGGGCACCTGAAGTAGCAAAGAAAAGGATGGAGGTAACCCTTTAATGACTGGAACTACTACTCTGGGATGGAGAAAACTGTCTTGGTTTAGGTTGTACATGATTTCACTTGTCCACTTTGCAAATCAGCAAAGAGCCTTAGATGCTAATCTATCCTCTGTGTAGTGCTGCATGTAAACACGAGGTGACAAGAGACAGTTTTACTTTTGGGTCAAAACCTTAGTCTAAATTCATCTTTGGGAAGGTTGCCTTCCAGGAGTGCTGATATTCCTACAACTCCAAGTTACTCATATCTTTTCAGACTGTTGTGTTGGGAAGAGATGCAGTCAAAGAAATCCCAAAGGGAGCTTTTAAATGCAATAGCACTGTTCATTTCCAACTCCCACGCATTTTATAAAAAATTATATGTAATAGTTTCTAGAGTAATTTTCATGCAAATCTCTTGCATTCTTCATAAAATCCAAATACCATGCATCTCAGTTGCACTTCACATGACCTCTCTATTTTCAGAGATTTAAAATCCCAAAATCCCATGACTCTTCATGCACTCCTTTTGGTTTTGGTTTTTGGCTTTGGTTGGGGTTTTTGTTTTTTGCTTTGCTTGGGGCTTTTTTTTTTTTTTGGTTGTGGGGGGGGGTTTTGGGGTGTTATTTTTTTTTTTTTTCTTTTTTTTTTTTTGTCAAAAAAGGTATATTGTGAGAAGAAAACTGCTCTTTAATCTTTTTTTTTCTTTTTTTTTTTTTTAATCCTGGAAACTAAACTTAGTAAATTAAAAAGACATATCTTGGAAATTAATTTGCAATTCGTGTACATTTCAGATACTGATACTGCGGGCTTCTAATCCAAGTAGTTAATCTGTGGGGGAACATGAGAAAAGTTCTGTGACCTCTGGACTATTTCTGACTCCAGCCTTTTTTGCTTAAATAAATCTTTTGCCTTTGTGCAACTCTTATTAACTCTCTGGTAGTTCCCATGATATAATGTCACTTTATGCAAAGCAGGACATTATTTTTCCTTTCAGTGGGATATCTTGTATTGGTTTCTCTTGTGGTTAATCTCTGGCCAAAGGCAAGGAAGGAGGTCGTTCCACACTGAGTTACTGCAGTCTGCTGTAAATGAGGTTCCATTGAAGGATTTGGTACTTGGAGTTTTTGTAGGGTGCTCCTGTCTATCCTTTTGTTTCATCCTGATCTTGGGAATTGCAGGCATTCCTTTTGACTGGCCACCTGGCTGTGTGACTGACCAGGAGAGCTGAAATTTGAATTATGAGAGAATAATGAAGATCATGAAAATTCAGACCAATCTTTAAAGACATGTTTTCGTTAATTTAGTTCTCAATGAAAGATCAGATGACTACTGGCTTTCCTTTTTTGAATATTATCCCAAAAAGCCTCAGGCAAATATTTCTAAAAGTCCAAACTTCGTTAAAGCTTACAAAGAAGTGCATTGCAAAACATCTGTTCTCTCTGGACTCAGTCCTTTCAGTCATATGTGACTGATACTTGATACAGAGGAAATAAATATTACACAGATATCCAGGGCACCAATGGAAAATGCCAGGATTTAGAAAACAAGTCACAAACAAGGGAAGAGAATAAAAATGAGGTAGTGAAGGGTAAGAATAGACAGTGAAGAAGGCTGAAGGAGTGGGGAAAACATTAACATTGCAAGTATATAAAAGGCTTCTCTATATGGAGAAAAAAAATCTATGGAGGAAAGAGTTATATTGTGGGGATTGTCTGAAGGAAATGGTAGAAATTTCATCACTGAAAATACTTTTAGGGAGGGTTAGTAGCAACTAACAAGGTTTTGAAATTACAGTCTTACACTTCAGTCTGTTATGTGCTCTACCCCATGATAGCAATTTCTTTTCTTTTGTCCTTGCATTCAGGTGCTGCATCTCTGCCTGGGCTGTGCTTGGTCTCAGAGTTGTGGTGAACTATTATGAGAGGGAGAGGGATTACTGTGGATTCCATAGCAATGGGAAAGCAGCTAATGGGAATTAGTAAAATTTGTTTGTCTAAAATACCACGGAAGTTCCCCTCAGTACTGCTCTACTGTGAAATATTTCTTTCAGAGAATCTTAGAACCACGGATTAAATAATTAAATGTAATTTTTGCTTTTATTAAGTTTAAGTAAAATTTAAAAAGTAGGTAAATACTTTTTGATGGAGGTAGTAGAAATGAGATGTAAAAGAGGCATATTCCAAATGATCAGTAACATTATAGCTTAATATTGGGTAGTGAGTTGTTTTACTACATGTAGTAATGTGTTATTGGAAAATAGAGATGCCTTTCAGCATATGCTTGTGTCAATGAAATTGTATAAAGTTCCCCAATGCCAATCAACCTGATCATTTAGTGCTAATAAAAAGCTGTCTTCTCGTTTTTATTCACTCTGCAATTACTGAACTGTGTTTCAATAGGAAGCTGACAAGCCCCTTGGAAGCAATAAAATAGACAGGTTCTTGGAGATCACATTCCAGCCCAGCCTTCTGTGTCTCTATAACCTTTAACAGGTTTTAGATCCTATGGGATTTCTAACTGACTCATAAAATTGATCCACAGTTGTGAGGATTAAATAACCCTCGGGAACAAACCTGTTCTCAATCCAAAAATGACCAGATCTGGAATGGTAGTGATATTTGTCAAATAAATAAGAGGGGAAAATGTAAGGAAAACTTTTCTAGCTATTATGAAAGGGGTGTCAATGCTGAAGATACAGCATCTGTACTGCCCAAGAGAAATCCAGGCACATAATTTCCTTCTGTCCATCAGTATGCTCCAGCTCTGCCAAGAGCCCACTTGTGGCACTTTGGGAGGATAAGAATTAGAGGAGGAAGGAGAACACAGTTTATAAGACTGCTTAAGAGGATTTAGTCTTCATTTCCTGATGACAAGATAAATATTGTCTTGGGTAATTCCTAAAACACAAAGTTTCTTAAAGTGTCCCAGCACCCTGATAACCAACTCACAGCTGTAACAAATACTGTGGGATGGCTTTTGGTTTCATTTGTAGAATGTGGGACTTGGCAAAAAATAGTTAAAACCCCCAAACATGCAAATGACTAGGAAAGGCTTACAGTTCCCCTGTGGTAGATATGGGGGAGCAGTGAAAAAAAATTAATTTATCACACAGTAGAGTGATTAATAATATCATGATTCAGTCATAATTTATGCAAATGCTGTGACAGCTCCTTGCCTCTGAGATTTGTGAACACAGTCCAGGTTCACAAGGGAAGTGAGATGCTCATCAGTCAATGCAGAGTGAGTTTTAGCTTTATCAAGTCTCTGGGAGTCACATAGCAATTTTATAATCCAGTCCAACGTGCTGCATGATGGCATCCAAGAGGCATTCTAGGAGGCTGCCTAGGCCTCCCTTTCTTGTAGCTTTGAGAAAGAATAATCTGTTTTGCATATTTCTCTTGGCACTGTTGCAGTTGCACTTTTTGATGTGGTTATGGTGCCCATCTCAAAATCCTTTTTCTCCTTTTTGCACAAGGTGTTCAGATATGCTTACTTCACAGCAGCCCTCACTGTTTCCTTGCCCCTATTCCACAGTTATATTCTAGCAAATAGAGGGCTATGGAAAATGAGCAGAACTTCAAAATTTACCCTGATATTCAAGTGCTTTCTATCTGTCTTACCATGACCATGAAGAGAATAGGGCCTGATTATTGTTCCTTTTAAAGTAACACAGCTCAGAGCATATCTGCTTCCCTCAGAATGAAGCTGCAATGTGATTATCGTGCTTGATAGCAGTCTAAAATTAATCTGCAAGAAATCCTGACTTGATGTGCTGTGCAGCTCCAGTTGAGCCCTGGCCTGGCAGAGCTCGGTCTCTGACCTGTTTCTGTTTGTCCATCCAGTCTGTGCCCACCTCAGACACAGCACAAAAAACCAATGTGATCACCTCAAGATCAGTTTCCCTTTGTTGTCTTTTGACTTCATATCCTGCTCTCTATATTGAAATATTTCCATTTCAGATCCTAGTACTGAGAAGGCATATAAATTATTCAAGGAATAAGTGTATAAAGTTGGAATTATCACAAAACTCTTCAGAAGTGGAATACCTTTTTTATTTTTTTGAGTTTCAGTAAACTCTAAAAAAAGGTCTTTTCTAATAAGCTGGCATAAATGTATGCATCACTGAAAGAAAGCAGTAATTCAGCAACAGTATGATAATACAAATTAGAAGCTATCTTTCATAGTACATTACTGTAAATTATGATCTTTAAAGGTCACATGATAGACAGATGGTAGCTGATATAGTATATTAAGTAAATGTTTACTGCTCTGGAAGATCACATCTCTTCTCATCTCTGAGGCTTTCTTCTGCCCCAACACACAGTAATTACCATTTTCACAAAGTCCAGCTTATTAGAGTATGTGAATGTGTCATGGCAATGGAGGGCACATTGCAGCTGAAAGATCAGTGAGAAAACAGCTTCCCAGGAAAAGTACCCTGTAATTGAAAAGAATGACTAGTAACAAATTAATAATTTGCCATCCCTGGAAATTACTGGGTGTGATTACACTTCAGGCCTGCAGTCATTCCACTTGCTGTTGGCCAACATTTAATGTTTGCACGCCATGATCCCATTAAACTGGAAAAAAAACCTGACAGCAGACTCCTGTGATGCTACTTGGTGTGCTTTTCAGAAAGGGGATGGTGAGGCTTGTATGGAAATCAGTTTTGAGTGTTGCAAAAAGATTGATCCACTGTGGCTCAGCACCTTATTTTTGCATGTGAGCAATAAATTAAATCAGTAGCAAACAAGTCTGAGGCAGTGTGCCTGTGCGAGTGTCAGGATGAGCAGAGCACATTACAGTTTCACTTGAGTTCCAGAGAACTGGAAAGGTGGGCAAGTTTCCTTGGGGCATTCCTGGAGATTATCAGGCTCTGTGAACATTTTGCCTAGTCTCCACAGCACTAGGCAGTTTAAGATGGTGTCTTTAGCTCACTCCTCAATTTTTTTGCATTCTGAAGCTCGATATCCATCTATGTTTTGTTGCCAGAAGTCTGGAGACAGACATGGTAGAGTTCACTGAGTAACTTTTCAGCTTTAGAACTCTTATCTTAAGCCCTCCCCCTCATTCCCAAACCTTTAGTGTCTTTTGTAAGACACCACAATGAACTGTAATAAAAATGCTTTGCTGTTCAGCAGACTTCGAGAAAACTCAACAGTGGAGGTGTGGTGTGTCTGTCCCCGAAGCAGATGCTGCCTTTAGTGTGGAAAGGATATGAAAGCTTCAATTAGATATTATTTCCTTGCTTTTCCCATAGGGCACCAAACCCCCTGCCAACACAAGGGAGATAGAAATAGAGAAGGTGGATTAAAGGCTGCTATACACACACTACAGGAAATTCTTCAGGACTTAGTTTGCACCAATGGAAATCCTAGAAATCCAATGACAGCTCAGTATGGTTGGCATATTTTATTGGCATATTTTAATGTCAATAAATAATAGAGGTTTTTATTACCAAGAACTGCAATTGCATTTAAATATACTAATGCACATTGGGTAGTAAAACCAGTGTTTTAAACTTCAGGGCCTATGAGCTGAAATGAAATTCAAAGTAGAAGCAATTTCAGTCGAAGGGGCGTTTTTCTGGGGAGTCACTGCACAAAGGCGGAGGCAGCAATACTCTCTCTTAAAGATTTCTGAACAAGAGAGGAAGAAATGCTTTAGCTGATTAAAAACTATTCTGCTCACTGTGGGAGGAAAGTGTGCTGCCTCAGACCGATGTTTGGTTGCAAGGACAGAGTGTCCCAGTCTAATCTCAAGTCTATAAACCTTTTATCTGTACAAGAACTCTTGCTGCTGAATCATAGGAAAATAGAGTGGTTTGGGTTGGAAGGGAACTTAAAGATCATCTGATTCCAGCCCTGCTGCCATGGGCAGGGGACATTCCACAAACTCCAGTGCCAAGGGAGGAAAGGAACGCACAAAGAATTTACCAACTACTGCTGAAGTGTGCAGGGCCAGGGAACCCTCATTTGTCAAGTGAGCTTTCATTGACTGAGCAGAGTCCAAATTCCCTCAGGAATTTTTTCAACGGTGCTGTGCTTGAAACATAGCTCCAAAAACTGCAATGTGCTTCCTCTGGAGCTGAGTGCAGAGCCTTTGCCACCTTGCCTCTGCCATGCTGGGAGCACGGCCAACAAGACAGGGAGGCATTTAGTTTAAATATTTCTCTGCAAACTAGATTCATTAAAAACGCTTCTCAAAGCACCTTCCCCTGATTGCTTTGCTGCAGCTGAAGCCATCAAACTGCTGCATCAAGCCTGTGGCACAGCACAGCCAAAACTCTCATTCAAAGCTCTGTTGGCCTGGCGCAGAGCATGGATTTCAATTGCTTCCTGCCCAGTGGTGCTGCCTTACATCCCACCTGCTTCCCAGGAGAAGTTTCAATGAACTCTTCACCACCTTCCTGCAGGCTTCAGCACAGGAACAGCATCTGATTTTCCTCAGATTTATATTTTTGAGGAATAAGAGGTGAATAGTGCAATGTAGCTGGGGTGCCTGGGCAGCCAACAGTGCTTCTCACCCCTGTGCAGACAAACCTCTGAAGGAATGTCTATACCCATGTGGGTGCTGCCTGTCTGCTCATCTTCTGTTGGAAAATTGGATAAAATCTCTTGGCTGTGACGTGGAGCACATCAGTAAGTCAGAGTGAGTTCTCCCTCGACAGCCTTCCCCACCTTAGGCACACTCAGCTGTACATGAAATGCACAGATATTTCAGCAGTGCCACCAGCTTCTGCCCCTACCCCACCAGGAGTGAGACTTAATTGATGAGTAGGACTTAACTCAAACTCTATCAAAGTTCTGTATTTTTTCCTTTTCCCCCCTTCTCAGTTATCTCTCATATTGAACAGAAGCTTTGCTGAAAGTTAAATACCTTTTTGAGGGGAAAATGTTTAGTATTTCTGCAGTTTCCACCAGATGAGAAGGGATTCAAAAGGTTAACAAAATAGTTTATTACTTTAGATCATTACTGTTCCTAATGGTTTCCTTTTTGTCCTCAGCTTCTCAAATTCTTTGCTTTAAAACATCTTTGACTAGATATCCAATTGTATTGTTTTATAGTACATTAGTTTTTCATTTATAACCAGTAACTTGCTACTTAGGTAAGTGCATCTTATAAAAAGCACAGAAATGTGTCTGGTATAAAACTGATAAGCAGATATATTCTGCTGAGCAGCACCCAACCCCTGTGTACACAGTCCTGTCTTTCAGACCTGGGCAAACTTTAAGACTTTGGACCTGTATTGTGACACAGATTTCTAGTATTTTTTGTGTGTTTTTAAGATAATTCTTTCCTCTTGAAAGCCTTTCCCTGCTTATCCATTTCCTTTTCTTTTTCTTTTTTTTTTTTACTATTGTATTTCTTTAGTTGCCAAGCCGTATTTATCATTTTGCTTCTGATTTCATTACTTACTACATTAGCAACTGCTTGGTTAAAATCTTCCCACACATCAAAGTGCAAGTCAAAATATTCAAGTGAAAATGCAGCTTAGAGTTTTTCTATTTATGTTATGAAGAATTAAGCCTTGAAGGCAGGAGGTAAATTATTTGAGTAGGTTACTTAATCATTGCCTCCTAAATATAATGAACACATGGTATTTAACTTCTATGGACAATTTTTAGTGGTAGAAGATCAGTGTTAGCAAAACTGGAGCTTTCTCTTGCAAAATGTCTTCCCAGCTACTCCTCACAAGTAACTGGGTTCATGACTCTGGATTGCATCTTCTCACTCTTCCTATGCTCAAGAAGCCAAGTTTGAGCCAGATCACCTGATAAAATAATACAGACTTCCTTACTGGACACCTTAGGAAGACATAGTGAGTGATTACAGATATTTATTGTTGAAATTCCTCCTGACCTTTTGTTGATCACTCTCTGCAATCATTCTAACACAGATAAAATCTCTGTTGTCCCTGTGCTATTTGAGTGATAAAGCAGACTCCCCTTGGCTGCAGGGTACACTGTGGATATTATTTATGGGATTTCTTCCTAATCACATTTTAGTTTTCTTTTACACTCTTAGATTGCATTGTGTTAAACTCTACTGAGAAATTCTTTGAAAACAAACAAAAGTCCTCTACCTTTCTTTTACAAATATATATATACATACATATATGCATATAAATATATATATATATCTTAATATATATATATATACATATCTTAACAGGTGGTTTCCTCTCCCTCCTTGTGGTGTCATGGGGTTTGAGAGGACACTGGGGAGACTGCTCACATTGGTGACTTCAGTGCTTTTTTAGTTTTTGAAAGGGCTAAGGCAGGAAAGCCACCCATTCTGTATGGTTACACATTTTTATAGAGCATTATAGGTCTCCTGTTAATACAATTTAAAAGCTCAGTGGTTTGCTTTTTGAAGTAAGTACTTTGGATAAACACTTCTCACCCTTGTAAGTTTTCCATTCCTTTGACAAACCAGATACAATTAATATGAAGGGAATTTTTCTGCAAGTGAAGGGGAAAAATACATTCTATACAGTTTTTAAAATCAGCAGAAGGGAATTTGTCAAAACAATAGAACAATTTTTATTTTTTAAGGAAAAAAAAGGGAAAGAAGCCCAAACCGCTATGCTCTGCATTTTTTTATTATACATAAATCATAAATTCTGTGCTAGAAAACTATGATTTTTTCATACACTTGTCCCTTCAGCTGTCATTGTGGAGTTTGCCTTATGACTGCACAAAGTGATAGCCCTCTTCCCTGTATTTGCATCGATTTATTTTCACATGTTCTGAGATAACATGTGAAACTTCTCCTACTTTTTTACTTAGTTAGCAAATACAGTGCTCTAGAATTCAAATAAGTAACACCTCTCCTCCAACAGCTTTCCAGTTCACTGCAAATACCCACCACTGCAAAAATGAGAGCACAGGGGTCTTGGTTTGTTTGCTTTTACGTCAAGCTGAGAGTTCTATGTATATATCCTGCGTATAACCCTGCCAGTTAGAAACAACAACAACCTGCTTTTCATTTGTCATTTGTTTGCTTCTTCCAGAAAGTGGATAACACTGAAAGAGTGACCTCTTGCCCCAGGTCAGAGGGTGGTGACACCCTTTCCCTGCCCTGCCAGTGGCCAGAAAAACATGTTTTTGTTTGCCACTAGGTTGACCTCAGAGCACATGAGGTTTGGGCAGCAAGCTGGCTTGTTCCTTTGTTGCTCCTTGCTAGATGAAGTCTAAGAGGTGGCACAGGTTGGAGTAAGGTGACACAGGAGTGAAATCCATGTAAAAACAGGTCTCAGGTACCCGCTGGTTGGAGAGCAATGCAATTCCCCCAGCAAAGTCAATGTTTTATTTTCCAGATGTGCAACACTGTTTAACAAAAGAGAGCTGGAGGGTTTTTTTTTTTCATTTTGTACATACAGGTATGGAGAGAGAGAGAAGGAAAATTTTGTTTTCAAAGGAAAAAATGCATAGGGCAGCGTTTCTCAGCTTGGTGAGATTTGCACATATACACACAGACATGTATGTGCAGAAGATATCCCATACTTTACACTTCTTTGTGACACAATGCACCTATAAAATATTTTTTTATTACAGTAAACTTGTTAAAGAGCTTTTTCATTCATTTGGGGAAATGAGGATGGAAAGACTGAGTGCCAGAGATCTCCTATAGTATTAAAACAATTGTGTTACCCTCTTTTCATGTACTTTGTTTTTAGCAGCAATTTCTTGGGCTTAAGGAGGGGGGTGGATATTGACTTTTTGTTTGGCATTTTTTTAAGTCATAGAAAGGAATTTAATTTTCAGAGTTTGAAACTGAGAGATTAAACTCCATGTACATTTGTACTTTAAAGATCTATCTGCATCTGACAAACTAATTCTGCAATAAAAGTTGGGTTTCAGTGCATTTCTTGTGTTACTCCTTTCTAAAATTTAGTTTCTGAGTTTATGGAACCTGAAGGGAGGTGGAGATGAGCAGTGCAGTATGAGGGGATACCTGGTCAGGGTGGAATTCATTCTGGGTTTATATCCTTTTTCCTTCTATGCAGCAGTCATGACAGCATGTGACTAGAGGAACATGTTTGTATAAATTGGATTATATAAAGTAAGAATTCTGGGGCATGAATTTGTATGGATTATTGCCAGAGTGAGATCAAAAACTCCCACTCTTGTACCTCCCTCTGTTCTTATAGAAAGTGTAATTTTGGCAGTACTGGATATATAGGATAACAGAAAATGTATGTTTTTATAAAAGTGCTGTACATTCTTGTGGGTTCAGCCTGTTGCATGGCCCTGGCAGATTTATTCCAGATTTGTTCTGGAAAGTCTGTTGCTGCAAGAGGGCTCAGCAGTGTGGTCTTGGCCCATTTGTCACAGTTCCTCAGGATAAGTGACTGTCACAGCCTCTCATGGACACCTGCCTGCTGGCTCCTCACCAAGGTCATTCCATATGTCATTCCAAAGAAACCTTTCCTGTGACACTGCCACAGGAGTGGGGATGGCACTTTGGACAGGCACTCACATCTGGGATAGGACCCAAAATTCTTGGTTATAAGTGCATTGACAGGACAGCGGATGTCCCTGAATTGTGCTAGATTTTTATTGTATTTTGTTAACTATGTACAGCCCACATAAACACATGGAAAAAAAAAAGATTTTTTTATTTAGCAAAGTGGGAGTTTGCTTTTTTCATTCCATACAGAAGTAGACGTGGGTGAATTTCAATATGTGGGCAGTTTTCCAGGGTAATAGAGGCACAGGAAGTGACCCAGGGGAAGATAAGGACACCACCAGTCCATACTCATCCAAGGAATTTTGACCACGCCATACACCTGGATTTGAGTAGAGGGCAGTGACCTCCTTGTTGCATTACATTGCTAATTAATCCTTATATTTACTGTGCCAGCTTCAGTACCTGATGGATATCAAACTTCTCACAAGCTTGTTAGATCACCCTGAATTATATTTTATCATAGCCCTGGGGAATAATAATCACCATTTTATTACATTTATTACAGTCTGAAGAAGCTGGAATTCATTATTGTAGTTTTCAGCTAAACATTATGGAGCAACAATGAGATTGAGCTAACATATACTTACTAATTAGCACTAATGGTAATTAGGAGGAGAGGAAAAAAATTGCCAGTAATAGATTTTCCCATATGATTCTGAACATGGTAGCATAGAGCCATCTGAACTACCTTGCTTTTAATACTTACTAAAAATCATTGCTCAGCATTTCAGAAGTGCAAGTTCTTTCCTTGTGAAATACAGGTCAGATTGTATTAGACTGGGATCTAATTTAATGTAGCTCCTACTACTCCCTTAATTTCCCAAAGCACTTTACAAAGCAATAACAGGAACTAGTAGTGTGATACAGAAGCAGGTAAATCTATAACTTATTTGCAGTCGGCCAGTTCCAGGCTTGTTTTTAGCTTGTGTAGCTCCACTACCTGTGGTGTGAGACTGATTTACACTAGTTAGGATTTGGTCCAAAGCCAAAGCTGTGTACATAAAATGGCAAAGCGTATGAAGTGCTATTTTAAAGAAAAACGAATGGTTAGCCAGGAGAACCCATTTATTCCTATTACTTTTTAGAGCCTTGTGATCCAACAACCACAGAATTTAATAAGAGGTTTTGGCTTGGGTCCCATGTGAGCAATAAGATTCTCAATTTTTCTCTGAAGGACACTAGCAAAGGAGATTTCATTAAATGTCCCATCCACTACATTAAATTTTATAGGTGAAGGTGTGTTGCAGGTACAGAAAAGCACGTGGAAGAACATGTGTGATTATGTGTTCAGAAGAGAAAGAGGAAAACAGAGTATTGTTTCTAAAATGATTTACTGTTTGTCACTTTGCACTCTGAGAGGCAGATTTGAGGACGAGAAGTTGATCTGCCCAGGTACTTGCCTGGAATACTTGCAGAGTATTTGTAGTCTCATTGTCTTTGCAGACCCTCCCTTGACACAGATTAAAGGTTGAATGAGAAGTTGTTCTTGAAACAATTAATTTTATTTTTTGCCTCTCTCTTTTTCAAACACCTTTTCCCACGGAGGGCAGCAGCTGCACATCTTTCCATCAGGTGCCATTGGTGTGCACAGTCCCAGGGCTCCAGCTTGGGGATTTTAAACTCTCTTACCTTTTTCACTGAATGAAGGGCTCACAGAGCACAACTCTGCCTTCTAATCTTAAAGCAAATCCAGTGGCCACTGCAGGTAAACTGGAGTTAATGAATCACCTGTACATCCTTTTGGCCATTGGATATGTCAGGTCTGTTTGCAGCACCTTCTGAAAATCTTGTCCTTGACCCCTGGTGCTGTTGATACCTGAATCAAATGCCTTCCTTTTCTCTTTGCACATTTTATATCTTGACGGGACAGCGTGACCATAAGTGTACCTCGGGAAGGAAATGTGAGCCTTGTTTAGGGATTATGCATGAAATTTGTTTTGTCATGGATTTCTTCAGTATTATGTGTACATAACAGTCTCCCTTCAGCTGTACTTGACTTTGACCTTTGTGGTCTGAAACTAAGGTTGATATTATTTCATTGTATACCTCATATTTTGCTTTTTCATGTTTTAAATTTCTCGGAAAAGAGAATTGCTTTTTCTGGTGCTTTTGTCCTAATAGTGTTGTTCATTTTCTACCCTAAAGCATTGATTAAAAAACATTTTTCTTTTTTAGAATAACAAATCTTTTCTTTATTTTTCCCTTTCATATATGCAAAATCTACTTAATAATACTTTGTCCAGCTTTCCAAGAGTGTTCTCTTAGCACCTATCTTTAGCAAATTCGTAAAGCTTACTGACTCTTCCTGCATTTCAGCTGGAGGCTTTGAGGCTTTGGAAGTACTGATTATTTCAGCCTCAGCTTTATCAAAATATCTCTACATTCAGTCAAAAAATATGCAGCACTGGGATCTACAACACTGTTAGGTCTCCAGAGAAATGGGAAGGAATCTCGTGTGGGAATTCTTCATGAACAGACAACAGCATATCAGCTATTTTTGCTGCTTCTTTGCAGACATTTTGACAATCTGTTGCAAGTTATACCCCAAAATGCAGCCTTCCTTCTCTGCTTTTCTTTGAGTGATGATGTCTCCAGATATCTAGCTCTAAAAAATATTCCCCTTCGATCCACTTCAAATGACACTTCTTGTGTGATGAGCATTCTGCAGATGCCCACTGATCAGCAGGATGGCTCCAAATCCTATTATAATCTGCCAGGTAGAAATAGATAAATCTATTAGCCCAGACTGGACTTGTTTCATCATTGTGACAGCTTCCCATGAGCCTGCATTCATCAGATTCCTTCAAAACAGCCAGCTTCCACATCATCTGACAGTTACATTTCCATGACTGGACTCTAGGTTGCTACATCTTTAATCTACATTTCATTACTCATTAATAATCCAGGTACTTATCCACCCCCACCTCCTCTTTTTTTTCTTTTTTTTTTCTTCATTTTAAATTGATTACTGGATACCAAACTGATGGTTAAAATTGCTGCCTTTAATTTTTTTATATGAACTTTTTTAATATTTTGTCAATCAAAATAAAATGAGCAGTTGAATATCTTCTGCTGCTTACCAAGTGACCCTGGGCAATCTAGTTAAGCCTGGCACCAGGTTTCTGTTTAACAGAGGTGGCAGGAAGATTGCCATGCTGCTGTACATGCTGCCACAGCCACTCTGGAGATCACATCAAACACATGGATAAGCACCCTCTCTGCAGACTTACTGCAGTTTTGCCTCTCTTTACCTCCTATGTTAAAAGAAGGAAAAATAAGCAGGTCAAAAAATGAGGGGAAAAAATACTATTTGTAACCGAAAAAATGACATGTTGTCAGAATTTTACTTGGTAAAAGGCATAAACAATGGGTTGTGTATGGGACATGAAACTTTTGATTCAGTCATGTGAGAGGACAAGTGACACAAATCAGGTTTCTTTCATGGCATCCACGAGAGCTTTCCTGGCACCCAGCACTTGCAGCCTGCCCTGCGGATTTCACTGAGATGTGGAGCAGCTTTAACCCTGGCAGACCAATTCCTTTAGCCCTTCATAGCTTTCTGTCTCACCCAACTCAGAGTCATGAGCCATTTTCTACCTCCTTTTCTACTATTCAGGTCACTGGGGTTTATTTTGTACCATCAAATCACTTTGTTGAATAATTATAAAAGCTAAAATAAAATGAGTTCCTTTAGTTCTTTGCAGATGGGAAAATGAGGGGCATTGCTGTGGCTCTTCACTAGAAGTGTGTGTTTTGTAGAGTGACTTTAATCCCACAGCCAACAACAATCACAGTGAGTTCTGTTACAGCAAAATATCCACAGCTGTGTGTCAGCTTTGCAGCTCTCTGTGGCTGCAAATCTATTAATAATGGCATGAGATGATTGCATCAGGCCATCTTGAAAATATATCAAGGCAAGAAATTTTACCTCCTGCAGAAGAAAGCAGTAGATATCTAAGAGTCATATTTCCCAGGTATGTTCTCCAAAACTCCTCTGAGTTGCAGCTTAAACCTTGGGTTGTGTAGAGTGCCTGCATGGAGAAGAATCTCAGTGGTTTTTTTTCCCAGTATGTTACTCCCAGAACTCACATAAACTTTTAGCATCTCCAGCATCCTGTGCTAATGAGCTTCACAGTTTTAATTGCATTTTCTGTGAACTTTTTTATATGCTTTCTAAAATCTGTGATCTGTTAATTTAACTCCCCTTAATCCTTGCATTAGAAGAAAAGTGAATAATTGTCTTCTGTGCACTTTTGCATTGCTCCATTGATTTTATAGATCTCTGTCATTTCTTCCTCACTTATCTGTACTCCAAATTGAAATCTTAATCTGCTTAGCCCTTTCTCATATAGGAGAGCTGTTCCTTACCCTGGTAAGATCACCATCTCAGCTAGTTATGTAAAAATAGGCGTTACAGTAAGTCTAAACCATTGAAAGATTTTAAATTTTTTTTCTATGCTAGCTGTAAAGTAATACAAAACGTAACAGCTCTGTGATAAATATTTGTCTTGAAAGATTTTTTTAGTAATCAACGCCTCTTAATTTTTTTTTCACAGTGAGGGGAAGTAGTGCTCCTAGTCTCCAACTGTTGCATAAATATTTTTCAGCCCCAGGATCCTGAACTGGTTGAAGGTATAGCTTAGTGCCTGTTGCTCTCTATATTAATCCATAGATCTCATCAGCTATCACAGTCCTCAGGCAGGAGACTTCCATGGAAGGCAGAGGATGTGGAAGAAGCATTGTAGCTAATTAGCTAAATGACAAGAATATCAATTACTTCATTATTAAAGCCCACTATTTCTTCATAACAGCAGAGGGAACTGCCTCATGAGCAGCAGATTCTGATTCATGGTTTCTGGCGTTCATCCTCTCTTCCACCCTCCCTGGCCAGCAGATCCTTCAGCTGTGCTTGGTCTCCTCAGGGCAGCTTCTTGGATGAAGCTCATCCTCTCCATAGGTCTCCAGAAATTTTTCTGGTCCTTTTGAGCCACACTGTCTTTAAATGAGGTCTATACACCTTCTAAAATGCCGACTTTGCTCTTTCAGAGGTTTTCATATCTGTTCCAAAGAAAGGTGTGATACTAACACACGACAGCATTCCTCACGCTTGTAGCCCACCATAAACATGGGACAATAATTGTGGGTTTTGAACCCAAACTCATAAACCTGTGTGGGAATCCATCTACTGGGAGCAGCAGGGTTGCACCAGCTTTCTAGGCAGTCACTATGTGGCAGAATTTTTGTAAATCTTCAGATTCCACCTCAGGAATACACTGTGTAGAAGCAAAGATGACACCCAAACCATGGCTGTACAGGAAGGTGCAGAGCAATCCCCTCCAGCAGGGAGCTCTTGGGCTGGGCATCCTCTCAGCAACGTTGCTCCAATGGACAGGAGCTTTTCCCAGCTGTTATATATTCCCAAATGTTGGACACACAGGCACCAAGCTGTTAAAGCACTGGGTGCTCTCTGGTTTGTGCTTCTGGAGGAAATTGCCAGTGATCCACTCTTCCTGTGCCTGGCACCTAAGGACATTGTGGAGCAGGGAAAGGGCAAGCACAGACAGTCACACACAGGGTGTCACATATGGCAGCTTGCAAGTGCATACACAGAAACTGATAAAAAAAAAAAAAACCACGGTTAGTTTTCTCTATTGATCTGAGTCACGGAGTCTCTCCAATATCTTCATAGAATACTTTTTCTTTTTTTTTTAGTTTAAGGGATTGAGTTCTCATCAAAATAAAAGCTAAAGAGAAAAAAAAAAGCAAACCGACAAAAAAAAACAATCAGTCAAACAAGACAAACATGAAACTGTTTGTTCAGGCTTTAATTAAAAAAAAAAGAAAATAGGAAGAATTTATATCAGCCTAGCAATGGAGGCAGTACTTTGAGATATGCTGTCCATATTCGATCACCTTGCCTTGAACTTCTCCTTCATGGCTCCCCAGGTGTCCACCAGAACACTCCAGTGCTGATATGAAATCCCAAAGGAGACTGAAATCCTGGGTCCTCCCTTCCATTGATCATAATTTTGGTGAGGAGTACATTTAGTGATTAAAGCGTCTGCACTCATTTTCACTTGTGATTCAAGTTGGAATATTCAATTTAAATCTTTAAAATCTGGCAGTTCAAAGCTGTCAGTAATTGATTCACTACTCAGAATGGTTTCCCTTTAATTTCCAAGCAAGGGTTCAGATTGATTTTTATTTTTAAATCCACATCACCATGTCTGCCTTTATGAATTACAAAGAACCTCCTTGGCTGGTTTCAATCCATTCTAATCTGTCAGTCTTCGGAAGAGACTACAACCATACACAGTTGAAATTAGGTTAATTTCTACTAAGGAGAAAAGAAATTGCTGTTTAATGTTAGCATCTGTGTCAGAACTTGGCTTTCTGAGCACCACTCAGGTGTGGAGCTACCACTCTCAAACCTCTGGGCCAACACTGACCATCAGTGCCACAAATTTACTCCACCTCAGGTCATATCTGACCAACAGCAGGGTTAGGTCGATGCATTTTGCACTGTGGTTAATGGCTGTGTCAATATTTGACCAGTTATCATCTACTGACCACGGCTCGGGCAGCACTGCAGCTGCCTGGGGTCTCTGTGGCTCTCGGGGTGCTGCTGCCGCGGGCAGGATTTGATTGTGGGATTTGATCCTGCTGTGGGCAGCCTTTGATGGTGCTCCCCAGCCCCTTCCCCTGAGAACACCCATTGCCAGCCACCGCTGTCTCCTTGTGGGTTACCTGGGGTGTGACCCTGAAAGTCTTTGCCTGTTGGCACCCATGGTTTGTGGTGGGATGTGTGGCTCTGCTCTGGGTACCTAAATCACATGGTTTGTGTTCCTTCTCATGCTGCCTGGTAAATCTCTCGGTTTTAAATCTATGACTGCTCAATCAAGGGAACAAAGGAGAAAATGCTGACTGCATTGTAAAACTCTCTGGGCTGTGAGGCTCATAGATCAGCTTTATTTGAGCAGTAACACTTTTTGGAAACACTACTCGCAGTATGTCCCTGGGTTAGATGTGTGTTGAATGTATAATTTCCTTTCTATCTCTTCCAAAAGGATGCAGATAGAATAGCAACCCAACACTGTTAATAAGCCCTTTCTTCTGTAAAGACAAGATGTTCTCTTCCTCATGTTGGAGAGTGGCTTTTTTATACAGGTGTCCCTTTCAGTTTCAAGAGGAATTCTGGGAGTGAAAGGAACAAATAAATAGTGCAACACAAATTAGCATAGAGATGGCAAAGGTTGTGTTCCTGGTCAGGGGCCAAATTAATTACCTTCGTATTTCACATTTCACCAGCTTTTCTGCTCACCTTCAGGTTAAGCTGGCATGGCTGGTGAAAAAAATATAAGAAAAGTAAAAGCAGAAAATAAAACTACAACATGGAGTTGTGTGCAAAGTCATTCATTTGCCTCTGTAGGAGATTCTCACACCTGCCTGATGACAGGCAACCATCAGGAGGAAAATCAATATATCTGAATCTATTTTTTTCATATGACTGGACCTGTGCAATACTGGGAGGAAAGCTGAGCAGAAAGGTGGCAAACCAAACGAAATTATTTCTGGATGAAAACTAGTTTTCTGTGAACAAATGAAAATAATCCCTTTAGCACTTTATCACTAGAAGTGATGGTCATTCAGGTTAAGGCACTGTTGTAAATTGGGGCTCCACTGAATTTTAAAGTAGTAGGAGCTAAGAGCCACTGGACCAGTACACATAACCTAGAAATAAAGCGTTCTATCTACATATGATTTTTGCTTCTATTAAACTTAATTCTCGCACTATTAGGTATATTCCATATAGTGGGAGAAAATCTTAGGAAAATTTTAATGAGGTCTGTTTATGTTTCACTCCTGTTAGACATTTCATATCCATAAAAATCATTATGCAGTGTTCTTTCCATGGTCTAGGATGTGGAAGAACATTTATGGCTCACAGAGAACAGAAAAAAAATCTCTGCTATTTGTTAGGTAGCTGTTTTTCTGCATGGCACATTTGGGAAATATGAGGTAATCATTTAGGAGCAAAAAGTTTTTACAAGTATTTTATTACTTGCTGAATTTCACTGTTGCATCCAAGCAGTCCATTTAATAAATATTTACTGAACAGTGAGGTATATTCAGAGTGAGTTCAAAATAAGGAACTGCACTGAAATCTGAAGGAGATGAACACGCTAAGGGTTGATCCAGTCCTGGACCTGCTTAAAAGTTCTTTGTTTAAGCACAGCAGAAGAGAATTTGCATTAGTGAAATGCAAAATAGAGAAATTAATCAGGAAACATATTTTCTGAATAATGTCCTACCAGCTCAACTCATGATGGATTTGCTGTTGACAATAATGTAAGATTAGCATAGGCAACAATTCCACCTCCCTGTAACAGATCCATGAAGGGTTGGAGTGGGAGCATCTGGCAGGGAAGAGTCTGTAGCAAATCAGGAGGGTGCAATTACAGGGAAGCTGTTTGAATAGAGGTGGACTCGAATATGCACATCAATCAGGGAACTCTAGAGATGAAAACAATGTCTTGGGAAAAGCCCGAGTGAATCTCAGTCAACATCTTGGGTAAAGATGGATTTATATTTCAGGGCTTTACATCTCAGTGAGTTCTATTTCTGTGATACTTATGAAAAACAATGAAAAGTTGAAAACAAAGTGGGTTTTCTTAATACCCTGTTATCAAAAGATGTCTGCTACTATTCTTTACTTACCTTGACAACCCCATTTCTCTCTTCAGATAGTTGGCCTCGTAACTCTTTCTTCTTAGGCAAAAGTGCCATGCTGAAAATAAATAAGTAAACACCTCTTATTGCTACCTGAAGGTTCAATTAACTTTCCTTAAAGTTGGTGACATTACTCCATATTTTGCCTACCTCTACCTAGATCAAATTCTGATCTCAGGTATTTTGGCTTACTTTGACCAGCGATGCTGCAGCTCATGTTCTGCACTCTGGTCTTGCCAACTGGAACATTTAGGAAAAGGAAAAAAAAAAAATTAAAAAAAAAAGGAAATAATCCATAACAATGAATTTCCAAAGAGAGCCCAGGAAAGTGTTCTGGCTAGAGAAAGTACAATAGAAGGATCAGAGTATAATCCCAAATTTTGGTTGTATCAATAAAGCTGAATTTTTCAAGGGAAATCTTGTGCTCTATTTTCCATGCTGTTGCTGTGCTTTGGCCATATTTTATTAGCCATATTTTTTAAATTTTGAATATTTGTTATTTATTTTGCATATAAACACCAAGAATACCAATTCTGGGCGCTATTGTCAGGTTTTAAATATACCAGTGGTGGTCAGCAGTGGGGAAATGCATGTCCACCTTTAGCTGTAAGTCTAAGTCACCTCACCCAAAACAAGTGTTACCCTTTTCCTCAGCTATTCCTGTGCTCAATGGCAGAAGGGAGGTACCCAGAAGGGAGTTTCATATCCCCAGGGAGTGAGTGTGACAGCAGGCATTTACATTAGACAGATATTTAGCTTTCCAAAAGGTAAGATTAGTCCTTCTTCAGGTATGCAAGGGCTGACACACAGCCTTAGAGTATTTTCCTGAGTATTTTCATCTGAGAGAGGGGAGTCGTAACATCCTCAAATCCTACAGCAGAAGAGACTTGGACTCGTGTTAGAAAGCTGAGCTAACAGCTGCTGTAATCTTTTCCTAGTGAAATTAATCCCCACAAAGAACTCCTCAAGCAAAGCTCTATTCATAACCTGTATTTTTCTCACATCCTCTCAACAGGATTGAGCAGACATTGAGTGGTGCTCTCTCCAGCAGTTTGGCTGGCATCCTTGGCATGTAAATAATTTCACCAGTAAATTGGGGGATCTTTTGCCATTTCTTTAGAATCTATAGCACTACAAGCACCTGAAAGGTGGAGAGCTGAGA